>JAWWQZ010000064.1:600000-1059226 GCA_033815515.1 Cryptocheilus praepositus | reverse complement strand
CCAACGTGTTGATGCTCTGCGTCCAATACAGATGGTTATAAGAAAATTATTGCAGCTAGTCATCCTTGTAATCGAAGCTCAGTAAAATATACGCAAAAAAATAAAAATTTTGAATGAGTGAAATTGAAGTTATGGTATCTTTGTCGTATATGTAAAGTATTTTGAAACTGTAGATATAACAGGAAAAGTGGTAATTCTACATAATTATAAGGTGCCATAAGTATAAAATTAACACGTTCGTGTTTGTTTATTAGGTTTATTCTTCGTATAGGTTTTTGTTTACAAAAATTAATTAAACATAATATGATGCGCCATAAGTATAAAAGTAACCACCGCGGCAGTCAACGTGTTCACTCTCCATACAACAAAATGATTCCCATCACCCTAAAATATCGTGAGAAAACGCGCATAATTCAGGTGGCATAACGCGACGAGGACTTACAACCCTCGTATTATATAATCAACAGCCCCGAAATACAATTCTCATTTGAACGTGCGCGTAACACTTCGCGTCCCCAGCACAAAAGAAGCCCGACATTCGGCGGCAGCTCAACAGGGCATCGGGGAATTTCGCTTGATCGATTGCGTGCCCAACTAGACCATGGTCAATTTGCCTGTTTACATCGACATTAATATCTCGCCGCCGAGTATTATCATCGCGAGCCCGAGCCTGTGCGGTTATCGATTAACATAATTAAGACACAAGCGGTATGCCTGCGTTGGGGGTTCGGGCACGGTTGCGGAGGGTGGCATGGGGGTGGCATGGGGGCGGCACGAGGGTGCTACCTACCCCGTCCCAGCCAGCCCAGCTTCGTAATTGTAATTGCACGTCGAGTCGCACACGTGTTACGCCGTGTGCGCGGACCACCGACGTGTTGCTCCGTTTATCGATTTGCCTATACCTAAGCGCCGCATCTACCCTCCAGTAGCAGAGCCACTCCCCACGGGCCACCCCTTCAATAATAGTAC
The DNA here is from genome assembly GCA_033815515.1 of Cryptocheilus praepositus. Lineage (NCBI taxonomy): Eukaryota > Metazoa > Arthropoda > Insecta > Hymenoptera > Pompilidae > Cryptocheilus > Cryptocheilus praepositus. The sequence continues at coordinate 1,058,257 of JAWWQZ010000064.1, read as the reverse complement.
AAGCGTCGCCTATTTCGCATAACCGAAATAATAATCGCGCGTGTACGTGAGCTGTAAACATTATATGGCCGGATACGACACGATTGTGTTGGCGGAGGATGGATGGAGAGTGGGATAATGAAGAGGGGTGGAAATGGGATGTGACATGGAACGTGTGTTTTTGGAAGCAAGGGCGGGTTGATGATGAGAGATGAGGGGATGGGAGAAGACGCCTGCGAGGAAGGAGGAGTAAGTGACAGGGAGATCGTGAAAGAACGGAGCGGTATTGGGCGGATGCAGTAGTTAGAAGAGGGAAGGGGTCGTGACATTGAAATGCGCTGCTGGGGTAGTTTGTTTTATGGGCTTGGGAGCTGTCGGCTGGTAGTCTGCGTGTTGTACTTTGACTGGAGAATTTGGGTGAATAGCGTACGATTGTGTTATAGTTGATATCAATGTATAATATAACGTGCGTTAATTCCCTAGAGCATATTTCATATGAACTCCGGCTTGACGCAAAGAATAAGGAAAAATCAATGACTCGGCGTCCGCTTAAGTTAATTTGTGTTCATAGCATACGGTTTGTTATTGTTGACACTAATGTATAATAAAATGGACATTAACTTTCTAGAGTACATTTCGATGTCATCGAAAAAAACGTAGTTCATGAATCCCTTTTCTATAAACTCCAGCTTGATGCAAAGTATCAAGCGAAAATCAATGCCCCAGCGTCCGCTTAAATGAATTTGTGTTCATAGCGTACGATTTTTTGATTGTTAATACCAATGTATAATATAATGTACATTTCGATGTTATCTTTCTTTAAATAAGCTTCGTCGAAGAAAATCTATTTCACGAATCCCCTTTCTATAAACTCCAGCTTGATGCGAAGTATCAAGCAACAATCAATGTCCCGGCGTCCGCTCAAATGAATTTGTGTTCACAACACACAATTTTGTTATTGTTGATATCAATGTATAATATGATGCACATTAACTCCCTAGAGCACATTTCGATGTCATCGAAAAAACGTAGTTCACTAATCCCTTTTCTATAAACGCCAGCTTGACGCAAAGTATAAAGCAAAAATCAAAGTCCCGCCGTCCTCTCAAATGAATTTGTGTTCATAGAGTACGATTTTGTGATTGTTAATACCAATGTATAATATAACGCACATTTCGATGTTATCGATTTATCGAAATTAATTTGTGTTCATAACGTTTTGTTATTGTTGGTACAAATGTATAATATAATGTACATTAACTCGCTAGAGTACGGTTCGATGTCATTGTAAAAAAAAACGTAGTTCACTAATCCATTTTCTATAAACTGCAGCTTGATGCAGGGTATCAAGCAAAAATCAATGTTCCGGCGTCCGCTAAAATGTTATTGTGACGACTCGCGTGCGTTTAAAATCACACTCTGGCGTGTTGTGCGCGAAGGAACGAAAACGCGGAGAAACGCCATGTTCGATATACATCCGCGAACACGCAGCTGACAAAACGAGCGAAGAGGAGGTTAATAACGTGACTAGCTAGACAATCTAAACCCTCGAACGCGTGTCACGGCGGCAGCGGTTCGCCCTTTATCGAGCTGCTCCCCAGCCGTGAGAGGCGGCAATATCGGGCCACGATAAATTTCCTTATACCTGTGAGAAATTCTCCAGGCGGTCCCCTCTGCCTAGGCTAAAGGAAGGTTAAAGGAAGGTTCGGTTAAATGCGGATGAACGTGGCTTGTCGCGGAACCTTATAAATTTCATGAAGTGAGGCCAAGGGAACACGTGTCTTCGCGTATGACAGATAGTTATAGACGCAGATAGTGGGAGGAGTGCAAATCAATTCATCTTCGAGGACTGACTCCGGAGAATTTGGAAGATAATTTAAAAATAGCGATGCTCTATAAATGTGAATTAACACATTGACCAGCGTAACGATTTAATGCAACTAGCCTCAAAACTGAACTTATATATTTAGTGTTCAAAGTATATAGTCCATAAATCTCGGTAATACCGAATCTGTTTTTAGTAACTTTACGCTATTTACACTATTGATACAAATGACACGAGTCTGACTGTCATATATACATAGTTCATAAATCTCGGTAATGCCGGAGTTGTTTGTAGTAATTTTATTTACACTATTTACACTATTGACAAGAATAACAGGAATCTGACTATCATAGGTTAACACTTGCGCTCCGGAAAAATACTGTGTGTTTCGTCCGTTCGAGGCTTTAAATATCCTACCGATGAGTAAGAAGGGAAAGTTGGGTGGAAAGGGGTGATGTTCGGCAAAAATTTACCACCGGCAGGCCCAAGCCAACTGTCCTGTATGTTTTGGCAATAATCACCGTGTTAAATAACAAACGTATATTTTCTCTAAAAACATATAACAATCGTTTTTGGATACTAAGTTACTGTGTTGTGTAACTGTAGTGTTCGCGTGTCGAATCTTGAGTGTAAGTCTTGTGTTAGGTTGAAAAATACTCGTTAATCATGCGTGTTGTCGGTACGAGAGTTCAAATCAGAGTGCCTTCTAGTCGTTTTTGGAAGCTTGTGGAAAGTTTGTGGGAAAGGAGAGGGATCCGTCAAACGGGTTGGTTTTTCCGGTATCATTGTTAAATGATGATTGGATAACAATTTACCCCACTCATTGCAGAAAGTACGGAGTTTCCAGTCTTTACCCAAAGAGAAATCGGGTACTGGTACTTGACTGAAGATTTAAGACTAAAAGCAACACTGAAGTAATAAAGATGTTAGGAACGTGCTCAAAAGTGGTCATGGAGGATTAGGGAACGGAGTCGTGGAATCATTATAAATGTATTGAAAGCTATTTTCGGAAAGTCTCGGAAGTGCAAGTATGAATATATTGTTTTTGGGATGGGACAGGACTCCGGGCGGAACGACTAGTCGAGAAGGACAAGTGTGGTTCGTAACCCGAAGTATTTATTAGCGTAGCGAGCGACTCGGCGGAGACGTAAGTCGGTGATAAAACTGGGAACAGGGGTAGTTTCGGTGTGATTGCAGTCCTCTGGCGATTAACACGGAACGGCCGAGCGGAGGGTGGTTTTGATGTGGAGGGTTAATTTGCGTCGTGGGATTCATAGGTTTCGAATAAATTCGTATTAGACGCGTGGTGGTCGTGAAGCTGGCAGTATTAGGATAAATGTGCTGGGGTATTGTTTTCTGTGATGTTTTTGAGTGCCGTTTCATCTCCCGGCTTATCGGAAGTAGCGAAATAGGGCAAATTGTTGCATGCTCTGATGGGTTAGTTGTAATGAGTTCGCGTGGAATGCAAAGGAAGGTTACGCGATAAGTTCACAGAAAAGTCAGCTGCAGTATGCGTGTGCGACAAGTGTAAAACTGATTAGAAAAGACAGCTTGTCATATTTTGTGTTGAGATACGCTAGATAATTTTTCGTGCATTGTTCTTTTTCTTCCAAATTACTTCCACAGTTCGTCCACCTCTGTTTCTATTTAAAAACTAATAACATCGCAAAACTTGCTTATTTATCCACAATTTGCAATTCTCTATATACACATATCTAAATATTCAAGCCCTTCCTCTTAGTCGAGTGATTGATGAAGATTCTAAACGATTTAGTTCGAAAAGTTCGTCCTTCCATATTTGAAAAAATACAAAATTGGTCCAAATTAGGCTACTCTCCCTTACTAGCCCTTCCTCTTAGTCGAGATTAATTCTATTGTTCGAACGCTTTGAAAATATTATTCCCCACCCGTTACATAAGCACCCTTCCGTTTAAGTACGAAAGAATCGACTAACCGTCAATTTAAAAAATAACAGTCAAACCAACATTCAACTCTCCGGCGCGTAATCTCGTTCCATCAAGAAACTACTTCCGGGCCGCAGCCAATCAAACTTAAAAAACTCATCCGCCAAAGGTTAATTGCACATCACCGCCGCTCTCATCCGAAGAATATTCCCGCGCACTTTCCGCCGACGTCAAAAATTCAATTCACCCGACTCTTTGAAACTCGCTCCCCCGGCGTCGATCGCGCATCGAAATAAAAACATCCCGCCGTCCGCGGATTCTCGATCAGTTCTCCCCGGAACGATTTCCGCGCTGGCGCGAGTTCATATCGTTCCTGAAGGACGTCGGGCCGCTGAAAATCGTAAAACCGTTGCGGAAACGAACGCCGCGTCGAAGTTGGCTCGCAGATAAATAACCCCGGGGAAGACGTGAAGGGTTCGATGCCGATTGCGGAAGTTACTCGAGGCGACAGGGATTTATTGCTAAAGTTGCGATTGTATGTATAAGCCTGGATAGCTGGAGAGGACACCCCTACGGGCGTTGTTTGGGCTTGAAACCTCGTCTCATCCCGCGTCTCGCCCCTTTTGCTCTTTACCACTCCTTCCACCCTTTCACTCCACCCTTTCGCTCCACCCTCCACCCTCTATCAGCCCCGACACATTCTCACCTAGCCGCCTTTGAGCACCGAGGTACGTCCTTCCGAGAAGTTAGCTTCGTTGTCGACGTGATCGCTACGGGGAAATTTCCAATCTGCAATTTGGAGTTTCGTCCTACGACAACCACCCCCGCCGACCTAGCCGAGGGACGAGTCGAGAATAATGGTACGTCGCCGAGGGTATTGTCGATTCCTCGAGACACTAAATCTTCCGTCTTCCGCCCGCTTCTTCGTTTCGGCGGCACGGCTTGTCGGGTGTCGGCCGGATCGTTAGGCATCGTGGGCTTTTTCGTTTTTGGGAACCGCTGGGCGATAGTGCAGAATGGATTCGCGGGAAGAGATTTCGCCTTTTTAGTCATGTTTACAAGTCGTTAGTCATCGGTTCTTTGTTTTGCGATGGTTGCTTCGTGATACTCTGAAGTGCATAGTATTTAGACTGGTAATTTCTGCAGGGCATTGTAATATATTTTGTATTTGATGGGAAAAGATTTCGGTTCTCTTAATTATATTTAGAACTGGTTTAACATTGGTTCCTTATTTTGATTCGTGATATTGTGAAGTGCATAGTGTTTTGCGTCGGCTGATAATTGTTGCGCGGCATTGTAGTATATTTTGCATTTGACGGGAAAAGATTTATGTTTTCATATATATATTCAAAACTGATTTATCATTGGTTCTTTATTTGTGGTAGTGGATTGGTCATATTGCTAGGTGCATTGTATTTTGTGTCGACTGATAATTGCTGCGTGGCATTGTAGGATATTTTGCATTTGACAAGAAAAGATTAGTGTCTTCTTAATTATGTTCAAAACTGGTTTATCATTGATTCCTTATTTTGTGCTCGTGGATTCATAATATTGTGAGGTGTATTGTATTTGGCGGTCGTTCGGTAATTGCTACGTGGCATTATAGTATATTTTGCATTTACCGAGAAAATATTTTGTATTTTATTAATTATGTCAAGAACCGGTTTATCACAGGTTCCTTGCTTTGTGATAGTTGATTCGTCACATTATTTTACATTCGTTTGTTTTACATTATTTATTTCTAATTTGCGATAATCCATAACATGACACACTCGCCAAGTACAGATTCATGTCCTTAAATCAGTTCCAAGACTTTTACTATTACTTCATTCATGTTATGGATTCCCATTTGCGGCAGTCCAGAATACCTGACATTTAAACAGTTTCTAGAACTCTTTCGTTTCCGACTGCGCCGCTACTAGATAAGCTGCCCATTGTACCGCGATTCACATGTGTAATACATGCACCAGTTTCTACTTTTTGACCTTTTAAAATGTTTATATCATCGACAGCACACTCAGAGCGAACGTCGAACAAAATGACTGCGGGTCGTTGTATATCTCGTAGACGCATTACACGGAGTTTTGGTCATTGTACGAGGGAAAGTTGGCAGGGTAGAGTACACGCGGATACAGCCTGTCGAAGTGGAATTTTAGGTTGCGTGTTTTGGCATCAACTCAATAGGGGTGCTGGTGTCTAATGACAATGTGTCAGGATAAACTTCACGGCGCAGCGGGTAGCCGACCTAATTTTCTGGTATTTTAACTGGAACATCAGTTAGAATGCTTTAAGTTGAAGTACTTCTGAATTCACGCGCTAAAGCAGTTCATTCGACCAGGTGAAATTTCTCTCGGCGCATAATTTTACCGAACTTGAAAACGCGGAACTTGGATTTCCGAATAAGTTTCGCTGAAGTACAGTTTCAATGCATTAGCGCGTCGCAGTAAAGGTCTTTCGTATCATCGTACCATCATCAAGCGGCCGGTCCTATTTTCACTTGCCGAAATATAATATTTTGCTCGTGCATTTGTCGAGGTACAATTTCAATCATTCGTTTCTCTGCAGCTTCGATTATTCATTTCATCTCTGCCGCATCGAATTTTCATTCTGTTCCCACGCAAACTGGTCAAGGTACAATTTCATTATATCTCGCAAAATCCATCGGGAAACAGTGAACCGCTTTAAAACGTACTACCTGCCAAATTGCTTCTTTCGGCACTTTAACTACGATCCTACCGAATCAGTCTAATGACAAAACATCAGGCTGAGCTTTCACGTTCTCTAGTTACTTGACCTTTCCCGTGCTCAGCATAATTTCCATTAAAGCCGCGAACGAAATCGTGCGAGCGTTAATGCTTCTAGCAGCAGTAGGCAAATTCAAGGCGCGCAGTCGAGTCGTTAAAAAATCTTCACCTGGCCCCTGAATTTAAGAGTTCTATCGCAGAAACGGAATTTATGCAAGATCCTGATTTTTGTTAGAAGTTTGAGAAATTCAATATAAATATCGCAAATATATAGTAAATACTGTCAAGTGAAAATTGTAGTACTGTATTTAAATAGTGTAAACTGAAAAAAAATAATACTGTATTTAAATAGTGTAAAGTGAAAAAGATAATACTGTATTTAAATACTGTAAAGCGAGAAAAATAATATTGTATTTAAGTACTGTAAAGTGAAAAAATAGTACTGTGTTTTTATGCTGTAAAGTGGAAAAATTATACTGTATTTAAGTACTGGAAAGTAAAAACAATAATACTGTATTTATAATAAATACTGTAAAGTGAAAAAAATAATATTGCCTTTAAATGGTGTAAAGTGAAAAAAATAATACTGCATTTAAATAGTGCATAGTGAAAAAGATAATACTGTATTTAGATACTGTAAAGTGAAAAAAGTAATACTGTATTTAAATATTGTAAAATAAAAAAAATAATACTGTATTTAAATACCGTAAAGTGAAAAAAGTAATATTTTATTTAAATACTGGAAAATCAATAAAATAATACTGTATTTAAATACTCTAAAGTGAAAAGAATAATACTGTATTTAAATAGTGTAAAGTGAAAAAAACAATACTGTATTTAAATAGTGTCAAATGAAAAAAATAATACTGTATTTAAACACTGTGAAGAAGCGTTTGAGTAACTCATGCTTTTATTTAAGTGACCTCAAATAATAACTTACACTGCGCTGTTTTGGAAAGGTTAATCACATGCACTTGCCATATTATATGCCCAGCGCTAGATATTAAATTTGCGGGTCAGGATAATTCGGGAGATCCAGGAGACGTGCGAAATTTTCGTGGGGTGATGTTTCGACAATGGGAACGTGACGGTGTGATGTCGGGGTGTCAGAAGAAGAGGGACTCGTGTTCGTTGAGGAACAACGAAAATCCGCTTTCGCGAAGTAGCGTTTCTATTGAGGCAATAAATGAGATCGCGTCAGCTGTCCGTGATATTTTTGGGCGCATTCCGAACGAAGACAAGAAAATGTCAATGCGCAAATCACGAACGCTTGTCATAATAGTAACTTCCATTAGGCGGCGAATCAATTTTGAGTGCCGGAAACTCAGATTTGCTGCCGGACTAAAAAGGATGTTTGCGAAAGGGATGAAAGTGGATTAGAGCGAGGAGAAAAGCCTTGTCCCGTGGCAATCTGTGAAAGCTTAGAGATGGCAATATTTTTCCGAGATTCCTGTTTTGAATCAGAGGTTGGTGTTATATGCATCGCTTCAAACAAAAGCTTACTCAACTTACTCAGCTTACTTCTTACTCAAAAATTTCCATGTGATGATGCATTTGTGCGTCGAAACTAGTTGCTAATTTTGCTAATTATAGTACATACGGCCAACATTGCAAACGCTGAAGGAAAACAAATTTAGAATATCAAATAAATTGGCATAATTTTCCATTCGGTGGAATATTTATCAGCGGCGCGCACAATTTTATTCAAATGGTTTCATCAGGTATGCGCTTTCCTTACAACGCCAGGTATAAAATGAATACTCATCAACACGCTATCCAAGTATCCCGAAGCACGTGGCATTTTTTACAACATAATAATAATAAACAACTCCACCGCAACGGGGCTTTCATAATCGTTAAAGCTAAGGAACATTAGCGTAAATTGAAGAAATAATTCGGGCGCGTTATGCTTTTAACCAGTTAAGTGTGTTTGCCGACTATATTCATCATGGAAATGTGGCAGAATTTTGTGTTATGGCGTATATATTCGTCATGCGTCTTCAGTAGTGATCATTGGTGGTTAATTTTGCAATTTTAGTTAAAATTAAAATATATTCCTAAACTACAAGACGTTTGGAACATTTTGAGGCCATGAAAAAAAATGTATAAATAATTATTATATAGAAAATAAAACAGTAAATTAACTATTGTAAAAAATATTAAAGTAATTTCATTGTAACCTAATTTCATATGAAACATACCCTGTGTTTGTCGAATATATTCGTCATCCCTTAATTTGTACGACGCGCGTGAGGGACACATTTTCCAACGAGATCGAAACAGTTAACCGGTTAAGGAACTCTTCCGGGGCGAATCGCGGCGCAGAAATAATCAGCGAGATTCTTCGAGCGGCTTGGGCGGAAGCGGGGTCAACCTTGGTGCACTTAATAAAAATAGAGAAGCAAATGGTCCCGCGAGGGGAGCGAGAGTAGGAGGGAAAAAAATAAAGCGCGGATGGTGCGACCTCGGTGGATGGGGTAAGCTTTGGTTGGGTCGCAGGTGATTCCGAGTCGTTGCCTCGGAGTCGTTTGGGGTGGCCAGGGGGTGAGTCGGGCTGCTACCAACCGGAGAGGAGAAAGGGGTCGTGTGCGGGGTTGGCAGATAATCTGCAGAACGGAGAGAGAAGCAGATCGCGAGATAGGGGGCAGAAGGAAACAGACTGACGGGGAGAACGAGAAATGAAACGCCAGAAGGTGAGCGCAAAGGAGAGAGTAAAAAATAGTGCGGAGATAAGGACGGGCTAAGTAAAAAGGCGAGAGCGGAAGGGAGAGCGAAAAATAAAGAGTGAAGCGGTGAAAAGTAAAGATAAGGGCAGGGTAAATAGAGAGAATAAAAAATAGAGAGATCGGGGCGGAAGAGGGTGGAGAGAGACGGAGGGAGGAAGACAGATATCGGGACGGGGGAAGCGGAAAAAAGAGGAGAACAGGACGAAGGGAGGTCCGACGCGAAGGTTGGGCGGATTTAATGGGGTATAAAGGTATAAAAATGATGTCGCGAGGAAGGGAGCGCCGGTGAGATACGGTCAGCCTCGTCGGTATTTCATTCTAATGGCCAGATGTTGTCGCCTCTCGTCGACCACTTTGTCTTAAGGCACGTATACACGCCCCCACGTCCATGTCGCTCGTCATGGCTGCCGGCAGCGAAGACGCGAGGTGCAGCGAAAATGGCCAGATACGCGATATTTATACTCCTAACCGCGTCGTTTTCACCTCGCCAAACATTTTTATGTACTCCCACCGTTGCGTCGGAAGTGAAGTGATTTTCGGTGAACGCTGATGACACTGTAATGATGACACTGTGCGGATTTTATGTAAAACAGATACGTGGGTGTACTATTGTTTCCGAGAATCCGGTTTCAATGCTAGCACGACTTGACGCATTCATGTGAGTGTCAGTGCGAATGTTTAGTTTAAAGAACGGGATAGGAGAGAGTCAGACAATTTTGGGCCACCGAAAGTAGAATAGATTAAAGTAACTGGTCGGAAAACATTTAATACTCAATACAGATGATTATAAAAAACTTATTGCAGCTAGCGATCCTTGTAATTGAAGATCAGTAAAATATAAGCAAAAAAAAACTATTTTGAATGAGTGAAATTGAAATTATGGTATGTTTATCGCATATATATGTAAAGAATTCCGAAACTGTGGATACAATGGGAAAAGAGGTAATTCTACATAATATAATGCGCTATGAGTATAAGATTAAAACGTTCGTATTTGTTTATTAGGTTTATTCTTCGTATAGGTTTTTGTTTGAAAAAATTGATTGAACATTTTGTTTCCGAGAATCCGGTTTCAACGCTGGCAGGACTTAAAGCATTTATATGATTATCAATGCGAGTGTTTAGTTTAAAGAACGGCGTAGGAGAGAGTCAAGCAATTTTGGGATACCGAAAGTGGAATAGATTAAAATAACTGGTCGGAAAACATTTAATACTCAATATAGATAATTATAGAAAAATTATTGCAGCTAGCCATCCTTGTAATCGAAGCTTAGGAAAATATACGCAAAGAAAATAAAATGATTTTGAATGATTGAAATTGAAGTTGCGATCTGTTTATCGTATATATGTAAAGTATTCTGAAACTGTGGATATAACGGAAAAAGTGGTAATTCTGCATAATATAATGCGCCATAAGTATAAAATTAACACGTTCGTGTTTATTTATTAAGTTTGTTGTTCATATAAGTTTTTGTTTGTAAAAATTGATTGAACTTTTGTCGGATGCATTTGTATCTCTCGACCTGAACTTTGCTAGCATTAACGCAATCCTTTGTATGGTTAACAAAAACGGAGTGAGGATACGTTAGAAAGAAAATAGCCAGACACACGCTTCTCATAGCACGAACAATATTCCCGATCCGTCAACTACTTTTATGCACTTCACGTGCAGACTTCTTTCAAAACCGTGAGTGATTTGTGTTTTTCATCGAATGGCAGTGACAACTGCATGCGACATATAACAGAACGTCCTATAAGCACAGACGTAGAAATGCAATAAAAACGTTGTGGAAAGAAAATCGCCACATACACGATGTCATATTCCCTCCCAGTCCACCCACCATATTTATGAACTTCACCAGCAGACGAACATCCAAACGACTGAAGTCATTTCATTCTCGGTCCACTGTCAATTGTAGCTGTATAAACGTTTTGTGTCCACAGTAAAAATTGCTGAGAAGGAAGTACCTACGCAATCGTTATTTATATTTTTAAATGCCAATAAGCAATATTTTCAGGAATACATTGTTTTCGGATCCATTTCTACTAACCAAACTGACTTTCAAAAATTCACCGATCACAGGGCATTCCGAGTTATTCCACACATTATGAAACAAAAAATAATTCGGAATAATAAAGTATCGAGAAATTCTTGAGAGCGGGAAAATGAAATTACCTGCAAAGTAATGTGTTAAGAAAAGAACAGTTCATTTCAGTTTTCAGTAACGATATATAATGTTCATATATCCTGTTTTTTTTGCATTTTAAATATAAGTTGCTTTATTATCTTTCTGCGTTCCACTTGTTATCTCACACCATAACTTAATTGCGTGTGAGTCGTCACTAAACGAGCACCATTTTGATTGCGTGGCATGAGTTCTTTACCGGTAGACTTCATTCCAGCAGTGATTTTTGCTATTCGTCAAGCGTCAATCGCACTCAACACACCACAGGTATAAAACCACCATAAAGATACGGAGAAATAGCAACGTATCAGTTTTTATACGCATAACCGCTGTTGTCCATATTTATACTGAACCGCTGTCGTCCAATAACAAACCAACCGTTTTTATTCACTTCACCGGCAGATCAACGATCGAAATGCTAAGGTGACTTCGTTCAGGTCAAATGCCGCAACTGGATACATTGGAAAGAAATAATATATACTTTATTTACATTTTTAACCCCTCCTGTTTTCATGTTGCCAACTATTGTTACGGACTCTGCAGTGATTTTTGCTATCCGTCAAGCGTCAATCACACACAACACACTACAGGTATAAAAACACCATAAAGTTGCGGAGACATTTCAATGCATCAATATTTATACCCATAACCACTGTTGTCCATATTTATACCCAACCGCTATCGTCCACTAACTGACCAACCATTTTTATTCACTTCACCGGCAGATCAATGATCGAAATGCCGAAGTGACTTCGATCAGATCAAGCGTCGCAACTGGATACAGCGTGTTACTGCATTAACATACGCAAAGATGCACAAATACAACAAAGAATCGTTGGAAAGAAATTGTAAAACACCCGTTATTTACATCCTCAAGCCCTCCTGTTTTCACATCGCCAACTGTTCTTACAGATTTCACAATAATTGTTACAATTTACCACTCGTGAATCACGCACAACACCGCCAGGTATAAAAACACCGTAAAGACACAGAGAAAATGTCGACATATCAGTATTTATACTCATAACCGCCGTTGTCCATATTTATACCCAACCGCCGTCGACCACCGACCGGCCAAGCATTTTTATGCACTTCACCGGCAGACCAACGTTCGAAATGCCGAAGTGATTTCGTTCTGGTCAAGTGGCGCAACTGGATACAGCGTATTACAGTACGTCAATACACGCGGAGGCATAAAAAAGCGCACGCAAGAGTGAGAAAACAGAGAAGCCCGAGAGGAACGACGACTGTTCACGGTTCGTTTAAAGTGCACAATGTGAGCGCACGCCGTCGACGATAGTCGGCACACAATGGCGAGCGCGGAAAGGGAAGGACGGAATTGTGAACGGAGACAGATTCACGTTGCATGGTTAACTGTTTGACGATACGCACCAATAAACGCGAACGAAATAAGTACAGTTCTCGATTTCGAAACAAACATACGGACGGATCATAACGTACGAGGCCGGCGCGTGTCATTTCAAGCTTATTTTTTGCTGTCATTTTGTTGTAAGTCGGAAACGGCGTCGGGCAACATTTTATTCGTACGGCGGATGAAGCGTAAGAATAACGAACGGTGTTCGAATGAAATTATATGCGGCGCTAACGAATAAGTATTGAAACGAGTGCGGATTTATCGGAGCATGAGCTTGTTCGGTATTTGATTAATTATTTACTGTATTGGCGGTAAGTCAAACAAAAGGACCATAAAGTGGCCAGAGTTGGTTGCCGACATTTGTAGAGTCATTTTTCGCGCATAATTATCCGATGGATGAAGATTTCAATGACGGCTAACGAATAATTATTGGAACGAGTGAAAATATGGACTGTTTATTTTGAAAGTGGCGTAAGTCCATTTAAAAAAAAAAATGAGTTATCACGCAATTTATGCTTACTTTAATGTAAACTTTTTATGTATAACTAGTTAGTACTTATTTTCTTAAAAAATGCCCATGTAGAACGAAATAAGTACAGTTCTCGATTTCGAAACAAACATACGGACGCATCATAACGTACGAGGCCAGCGCGTGTCATTTCAAGCTTATTTTTTGCTGTCATTTTGTTGTAAGTCGGAAACGGCGTTGGGCAACATTTTATTCGTACGGCGGATGAAGCGTAAGAATAAAGAACGGTGTTCGAATGAAATTATATGCGGCGCTAACGAATAAGTATTGAAACGAGTACGGATTTATCGGAGCACGGGCTCGTTCGGTATTTGATTAATTATTTACGGATTACTCGCAGTTACTGTATTGGCGGTAAGACAAACAAAAGGACCGTAAGCTCTGGGCATAAAGTGGTCGGAGTTGGTTGCCGACGTTTGTAGAGTCATTTTTCGCGCATAATTTTTCGACCGATAAAGATTTGAATGACGGCTAATGAATAACTATGGGAACGAGTGCAAATATGGATCGTTTATTATGAAAGTGGTGTAAGTCCAATTTCCACACATAGGTCGCTTAGTGGTTTTATATTACGTAACATATTACGTGGCAAGAGTTACTAGTTTAGATTACTTATTTTATTTTCCTCCTAAAATGAATAATTTCATATTAACATCAGATAGTGATATAGGTAAGAACAAATGGTAAATCAATATTATTTTATAACAATATTATTTTATGACGATTGAAGATATTTATTTCGTTTGATTTTAAGTAAATTTACACAAGAATAAAGCCCATGAATATAAACAAAGGAATAATCTAATCTAAAGTTAGTAGCCAGAATAATTTACCGCACGTAATCAGTCTTCAAATGGCAAGTTTGAATAAAACGTCTTCGAATTATCTTGGATAGGTATTTACGCGGAACAACTTAAACAAAGGTAACTTTACTCAGGGAAAAGCACGTATATCCTGATAAGGCATGGCACGTTATGATCGCGCATATTGCATCACCCAGTAAGAAAGAGTACAGAACACTTTGCCCACCACGCGCGATTCTTTTCTATGTCCTGCATACAGAAGAAACACAAGATACGCGGAATTAGATGCGGACCATGCCAGCGCGCGTAATCGTAATTCACGCGAAATATAAATGAAACGTCGCGCGTTTATGATGCCTAGTTAGCGAAAGAATAATAAATTTTAATGAAAATCAACCTGGCGTCGCGAGTCGGTTCTCTTTGAGGAAAGTTTGTACCGACCCCTCACATAACGCGGATTAACTGTTCCGGTGGTTTCTATTTTACGCGGTTGAAGTCGCGTAGTTTGAGTCAGAATTATTGAAAAACTTTGGTAGTTCCTGCTTTTACTTTCAAAGACTTATATTCAAAATTTGATGCCGATTTCTATATTCCTTTTCATTGCTTGCGGGCGCAGTTATTTTGAAAGAACTTGTTATTTGCATTTTTTGTTTGTATGGGTAAAGGTGCAATTATTATAATTTAAAAGTATTGAGTCGAGTATGTAAGCTGCTCGCGACCTCTATTTCATACATCATACAATAAGACACCAAAAAAAGCTAAATTTTCTTGCCACATACATAAGTCTAAAATCGCGTACAAAAGTATTGCAAAAAACGAGGTATTATTTTAGCAGAAACATTAAACTTTCGATATACAAAGCCACGCATAATATAACGTACTGGTAGATTATCTTCAAACGGGAATTGACTTTCAAGTATACTCACTGCCTACAATATGAAAAATACAGTAATGCGTTTAAAAGAAGCGATGTTCCTGCATTTCAATCCCTCAGATTAACGAATTCTCCAAAACGTCGATACGATTTACAGATACTTACGTTTCATACTGAACCCTTTGGCTACCAGCCTTCGGTTCCTATGCGAAAACTGCCACGGGTGTGTGCATTTACGTTCATATTATTGCTCCTCTGAGTGTCAAGTTTATTTTCACTCATACTTGGTCGTTATCTTTAATACATTTTTGTGAATATAATTTTCCACGTATATTTTATATAATCTAAACATAAAAATTTACATTATTTACTATTAAATATTTCATTTCATTAAAATTGTATTCAATATCTTCTAAGTTTGAAAAGAATACATTTTAAAACTTTCCTCCAGAAAATCGGCATTTTGTTCTCTATAAAGCAATTCATAGAAGTGTGAATATCAAATCTGGCAGTCTTCGCGCATAAATGTAGATGGGCCAGGTGTAGAAGGGTTTTATACCCCATAAGATCAAAGGCTCATTAATTATCACATCGTATTAAAGATTACCAGAACAGTAATATGAAGGTTAAAGTATGTGTTATCGGAAAACAAATTTGCGGCCAAATTCAAAGGGGTCTTAAGTGATTGTCCGACATTGAAGTAGTCATTGTTGTGTAGAATGCGATGAGTCATAATCAAAATACGGATTTTTGTTTGGAAAAGGGAACGGGAATGAAGGGGTGTCAGATCATCGCATTCCTTGGAACCTCGGCATTCCACCGGAGAATTGTAAAGAGATCGGACCTATTATCGCAAAATAAAGATTTCACAATTTATTTCTTCTCTTAATTCTAACATATGTGTATTCTACATGCTTTCGCAGACGTACATTTCTCGATATCCGCAGCCGTTCGTAGCGATGTTTCAACGTTTGCGCAGCCGTCCTTCTCAACAGCACCGCTCAAAATCGCCGCGTCCCGATCGTACCGCGCTGAAAAACACATCCCCCCGAAAAAAACTAACCGATTCTCATATCCAGCCGATGGAGATTCGCCCGATATACGAGAAGCCATCGACGTACATCATCCATCGAAAGTTCGCCGATTTTAGACATCCCCGCGTGCGCGGAGCGAAGGAGGAAGGCTTTTCCGGTTCGTCAGCAGAAAGGGAATATTAGTCGAGTGTCGAAACGATACACGAGCACGCGTGCACCTCCACATCCACGCGTATTCCCATCCCGTCCACCCACACGCGGGACTCCGGCTAAGTGGATTTTCATGTAAAATATTTCACGTCCGTGTGTCGCGTATATTTGAACCGCGAGATATCTCCGTGTGTCTCTGGCGAAGAGCCACCCCTGCTATTTTAATTTACACCGCTCGCCACCCGCTCGACCCTCTTCCACCCCTTTCTCTATCACTCCCGCGTCCTCGGGGAACGTTATTCGCAGGTACAAACGTACACGCGCGTCTGGTCGACCGGAAAGCTCGAAATAAGTGAATTCACCCCCTCCACCCCCAGGCCCCCAGACGGAAGAGTCGGACAAAGCTGCGGCGGAGGCGTGCTTTACGATATACTTTTTTAAATTGCACCACACCTCCGCCCGCCTTTTCTCTTTTTCCGTCTCCTACCCTCTTTCTCTTCTCTCGCTCTCCGCGTTCGTTTTCGCGTTTTGTTTTTCTGTGCTTTCGCACGTTCCCTCTCCGTCGTCATTTTCTTCGTTCAGGCTGCCGTGCCATCTTCCTCCGGGATCGGCGGAGGATCGATTTCGAAAGCAATTTCTTCTCCTCGCGCACGTCGGGTTCCGCACCCCCGCAACACCCGCTGCCACCCCATGCGACCCCATGCGTACGCCCAGAGGCGCTTCTGATTTATCGGCGCTCAATTATAATCGTAAATCCTCTCCGCGCCTGATGAATCGTTCCCCGGGGTGCCAAATGGAAAAAAGTCACACGCGTGCGCGCGGGGCTTCCGGTTGGACACTTAATCGGACGGTCTGTAATTAGTTGCGCGCCGCTCGCTTTTGATTTGTTGTCGGTCAGAGTTTCATTCCGCTAATCCCTGCTGCGCGACTATAATGGATCGGATGGTGGGGGGTAATTTGCGCGGAACATAGTCAATTATTGGCGGACGGTTAATGCGCGGTGACGAAGTTCTCGGGATTGAAGCGTATTTGATCAGGTGTAGGTAGGGACAAACAATAAGTTTTGTCAGTGGAGTAACTTTTTAAGCTGTGGATTTATAGGTGCGGTAGTAGTTTAATATAAGGGTTTAATGACGATATGCGTGTACGATAATATGTTAATGTGGGATGCTTGCTCATTTATTGGTCGGACGGTTAATGTGTGATGACGAAGTTCTCGGGATTGAAGCGTATTTGATCAGGTGTAGGTAGGGACAAACAATAAGTTTTGTCAGTGGAGTAACTTTTTAAGCTGTAGCTTTATAGGTGCGGTAGTAGTTTGATATAACGGCTTAACACTAGATTGCCCAAGGAAATCATTTTGACTGCTTTTTAATTTCAATTAGAAAAAAAATTATGTATATAATGATACAATTTGTTAGAATTTTGTGACTTTTTGTACAACATAACAACCAGTTATTGATAAGAAATACTATGTAAGAAATTACTATTATAAGAATATATATAAGACTATTATAATATTATTATGAGAAATACTAAGTACTATAAGCAAATTTCTCTTACACACAGTTACTAATAGGTTATCTTAGTCCGCCAATAAGCAAGTATCCGATATTAACATATTACCGTACACGCATATCGTCATTAAGCCGTTATATTAATATTTGCTACAAGCAAATTCTGCTTACAGCAATTACAAGCCGGCAGCACAATACTGCTGCCATGAAATACTGATGTACGTATCAATAACTGGTAACACCAACAATACAATTTCCTATATGTAACGAGTAACGGAATATTTCGAATGATCCGACATACAGCCGCTCGATAACTTCAACGAATATTTTAGAGGTATAGCCAAAAACAGATAAAAATACTATATATGAGATCAAAACTTTCTTCCTCTCCTTCGTATCTTACTTAGCAAACTGTCCCTACGTTTACGCGTTGTGATATTATTTTATTAATTAAT
The DNA here is from genome assembly GCA_033815515.1 of Cryptocheilus praepositus. NCBI lineage: Eukaryota > Metazoa > Arthropoda > Insecta > Hymenoptera > Pompilidae > Cryptocheilus > Cryptocheilus praepositus. The sequence goes on along the minus strand of JAWWQZ010000064.1, from coordinate 1,040,156 downwards.
CGTGACGGCTACACAATCAAATCTGGGATGCAGGTCTACATCACCACCTTACTCCTTTTTTCGTAAGTGTGGTTCTTGATTAACATTATCCTTAACAATTACAGGTGTTAATATTTTTTTCCGTCCCATTTGAGTATTACATAAATTGATTTATACACACTTTCAGACAATCCTTACTTAAATTCCACTAAGGGGACTCATTCTTTTGGTCGGAACGTACGGGCAGTTTGTAAATGAGATGTAAAGGAGAGGAATTCAAGTTTTCGTCATAGGACCGAATCCTGCGCCGCAATAAAAGGCATTTTATACTATTAGCTCCGCGGTCGTAAAAAATCAGGTATTTCATATTTGAAAATATGAAATACCTGATTCCAGAAAAAATAATCAAAAGCATTCCGACAATCTTATCCCTTTGAAGCATTAAAGAGAGTTTAAAAGCGTTGTGAAAAGTGACAACCGCACTAGTCCAAGTGCCATAGTTTTTGACACATGGCCGAAGGCACGTAGCAAGCGTCAAAATTTGTTCCACATATTCGCTAAAATAACACAGATTCCGGTAGTGCAGATGACGAACGCCCTCGTCAAACTATGCTCAGTATTCATATTTGATTGACGTAGCTCCCAGCAAAATACAGAGGAAAATCAGCTAAACTCGCGACGCTGAGAAATTAAATGCATCGAAATAACTAACTGTAAAATGTCTAAATACCTTTCCTGTCATAAGCACTTGTTATCATCCTGTGATATTTTAATACTTAATCAACGCCTATTTTTACGTATGCATTTAAAGGTTAATCATTAACGCATGAATATAGTATTCTGCGCCTGTCACAGGTGATAAACACGTAAAATATATTAACATTTTACAGTACGTTTATCTTACAACGATGAATTAGGTTTATTTAAAATGTTAAGGAGCAGACATGCCATACCTGAACCTACCACTCAATTGTACACATTTGTTCAATAAACTTATGTATACATAACACCGCAAATGTATTCCTTGACAAACAGTCACACAAAATTAAGTTATCACGTGACTGCGGAAAGGATGTTTGCCACGCTTAGTGCAAACCAAAAATTTCGCATCATCTCAGAACATTTAGTACAAAATCAGCTGCGTGGCGTGTATAAACGCATTACAGAATCAGAATCGTAGAATCATCCAAATGATTTTTCAGAAGCGTCCACTTTTGGAAGATTCAGCGTTCAACCCTTTAAACACTGCGAATTCCACGTGAATTGTAGGACGTTTGCCACACTCAGTGCAAATCAAAAATTCCGCATCGTCTCAGAGTATTTAGTACAAAATCATTCGCGTGGTGTACATAAACGTATTACGGAATCAGAATCGCAGAATCATCCGAATGATTCCTCAGAAGCGTCAACTTTTGGAAGATTTATCATTCAACCCTTTAAACATTGCGAATTCCAATTGTAGGATGTTTGCCACGCTCACTGCAAACCAAAAATTTTGCATCGTCTCAGAACATTTAGTGCAAAATTATTTGCGTGGCGTATATAAACATATCATGGAATCAAGATCGCAGAATCATCCGAATGATTCCTCAGAAGCGTCCACTTTCGGAAGATTCAGCATTCAACCCTTTAAACGACGTCCGGCGTCGTGTACGGAACAACACTGCGAATTCCAATTGTAGGACGTTCGCCACAATTTGTGCAAAACAAAAATGTTGCGTCGCCTCAGAAGATTTAGTACAAAATCATTTGCGGGGCGTACATAAACATGTTACGGAATCCGAATCGCAGAACCATCCGAATGATTTCTCAGAAGCGTCCATTTTTGGAAGATTCAGCGTTCAACCCTCTAAACGACGTCCGGTGTCGAGCATGGAACAACACTCCGAATTTTGCGAATTCCAATTGTAGAATGTTTGCCACGCTCACTACAAACCTAAAGTTTCGCATCGTCTCAGAACATTTAATACAAAATCATTTGCGTACTGTACATAAACGTATTACGGAATCAGGACCGCAGAATTATCCGAATGATTCCAGAGAAGCGTCCACTTTCGGAAGATTCAGCGTTCAGCCCTTTAAACACTGCGAATTCCAATTGTAGGATGTTTGCCACGCTAAGTGCAAACTAAAAATTCCACGTCGTCTCAGAACATTTAGTACAAAATCATCCGCGTGGCGTGTATAAACGCATTACAGAATCAGAATCGTAGAATCATCCAAATGATTATTCAGAAGCGTCCACTTTTGGAAGATTCAGCATTCAACCCGTTAAACACTGCGAATTCTATGAATTCAACGTGAATTGTAAGATGTTTGCCACGTTCAATGGAAACTAAAACTTCCGCGTCGTCTGAAAACATTTAGTACAAAATCATTCGCGTGGCGTACATAAACGCGTTACGGAATCAAGATCGCAGAATCATCCGAATGATTCCTCAGAAGCGTCCACTTTCGGAAGATTCAGCATTCAACCCTTTAAACGACGTCCGGCGTCGTACACGGAACAACACTGCGAATTCTGCGAATTCCACGTGAATTGTAGGAGAATTGCAGCCGAATACGTCTGAGTGAGCAAGCGTCGGTTGTGTTTGATCGTTCGCTCGTGAACGATGAGATCGGCGAAAGAGGAACGCGGTGGCGTTATTCTGACATACATTGGATGCGTTACTTGTTAATGCAGAATGACCACCGACACCTTCGATAAATCGATATGGCTGGAGATATAAATGGAACATTCCTCATTTTCGTGGAAGAACGAAAGGTTCAAAATTGGTTCTATCTTTAGGCTTTTCGAGATTCAGAAGACAGCAAGGGTGTCATATGATATTTTGCTGGACTGGTCGATGATATTATATGTGGGTCATGTGCAGATTAGATTTAGAATTGTATTATTGAAATTCTGGACATGTTTCGGAGCCACTGATTCTCCTCTTCAAGAATCTACAGAAATTGTATGTGTGTTATAAGATTTTGTTTTGAACAATCTAAACACTTTTCTGGATTATGGATATTAATTACGCTAATCAGTTTTCCATCGGGACGTTTAATAATAAAATTCTAAAGTCAAGCATTTTCAATCATAAGACGGATTCATACATTCCTTCCAAGTAAATTATAATATAGTAAATTATACTATGACTAATAATATAGTATAATTACCTATAATTATGATATGGTAAATTATACTATCCAAATAAATTATAACAAGGTCGCAATTAAATACAGTGTCCAACATTCATCCATTGCTGCTTAAAGATTTGCAGACTCCGCAATCCGCGGATTTCTTTGATCGGCTTCCCACTACCGCAGATATCAAATACGCAATCATATATAGTACATTGAACTCACAGCCACCCAAATAAACCCGTCGATCCCCTAAATCTCACATCCGCCTTCCCCGATGTTGTATTTCAATCTCTTTGCTTTCCAAATAATTCAAGAAATCGTCATCGTATTTACCTTTATTTAGACAACTAAGGTAGATCCGAATTTTGCTTTAGCCGTCAATTACTGAATAGACTTCAAACCTCAATTGATTCGCCGCTGCCCATAAGTTCGCAGACTTTGCGATCCGCGGATTCCTTCGACTATCACATCACCGCAGAAATCAAATTTACGATCGTATAAGAAGCATCGACCACCGTTCCTGAACCCGTCGATTCTAAAATTCACATCCACCGAGCCCGACGCTGCAATTCGATCGCTTTACTTAGCGAATAAATCAAGAAACCGTCACAGTATTTATCTTTATTTAGACAAATAAAGTAGATCCAAATTTTGCTTTAGCCGTCAATTACTGAATACGCTTCAAACCGTAATTAATCCCATGCTGCCCATAAGTTTCACAGACTTTGCGATCCGCGGATTCCTTTGACATCACCGCAGAAATCAAATTTACAACCGTATCGAACCATCGGCCACCGTCCCTGAACCCGTCGCTCCTAAAATTCACATCCGCCGAGCCCAACGCTGCAATTCGATCGCTTTACTTAGGGAATAAATCAAGGAACCGTCACAGTATTTACCTTTATGTATACAACTAAGGTAGATCCGAATTTTGCTGTATCCGTCAACTACTGAATACGCTTTAAGCCTTAATTTCCGCAATCCGCGGATTCCTTCGACTATCACATCGCCACAGAAATAAAATTACGTATCGAGTCATCGGCCACCGTCCCTGAGCCGGTCGGTTCTAAAATTCACATCCGCCGAGTCCGACGCTGCAAATCCGATCGCTTTACTTAGCAAAGAAATCAAGAAACCGTCACCGTACCTTTATGTAGACAACGAAGGTTCTTTTTTCTCGGAGGTAAAAAATTATAATCTGTTATTTTAAATAACAATATATAAAAGTGCTGTCCGTCGATTCTTTATAAATCAAAGTAGGCATCCAATGATACCTTATTCTTTGGTTTTCACTACTGTCAACAAAGGTAGATCCGAATTTTGCTTTAGTTGCCAGTTACTGAGTACGCTTCAAGCCTTAATTTCCGCGATCCGCGGATTCCTTTGACTATCACATCACCGCAGAAATCAAATTTACGACCGTATCAAACCATCGGCCACCGTCCCTGAACCCGTCGCTCCTAAAATTCGCATCCGCCGAGCCCGACGCTGCAATTCGACCGCTTTACTTAGCGAATAAATCAAGAAACCGTCACAGTATTTACCGGGAACTTGCCCGCCTACGTACGACGGTTCCAATAACTCTCATTCGGCCGGCAAAGCGAGCGGATACGCAAAAGTAGCGTTCGCCTTTCAGGCATTCCGGACACTTAAATTTCCTCACAGAAAGTCCGTCAATGGTCCGGCATCGGCTGGCATAAAAGCGCCGCCCGCCGACTTCGCTCGCATTCGTGCTCGAAAAAGCGATAAATTCAATTTCGCACAATCATGTAGGAGCGTTCGCGCACGCGGAAGGCTCTTTGCCGTGGAAAGCGGCGGGCAGGCAGGAGAAGAGGCCCTATTTGCTCGAGAATCGATTCCGCCGACGTCTCGCGCTCGCGAATGTATCTCCAAGTTTTGTCCCCCGACGATCCATCCTCTTCGCCCGACAAACTTCCGCCAAACGTCGAATGACTCGAGCAGTCCGCGGTTTGCATTCTGCCAATATTTACCCGACGGAGCCAATATTTGCTTTCTTACCGAAGAAACTTCGTCGACGGCGAGTCGGCCCGACAAAGGAAGATCGATATTGATATCGCACACGTGCCTACGCCGAATCGGAGGACGATAATCCCGTTGACGGGCCGGAAAATAGTCGGAGGTGTGATAGAGGTTGGATGGCGGGGGATATGTGGACCGTTTATTTTGAAAGTGGTGCAATATATGCACATATCACCACTGCTAATTTTCAAATTACCCTTTCCAACATTTATTTTAAAATCGTACATTTATTGTTATTTCTTTCGCTTATTTGACTTTCTGCAAATTCTGATATCATCTGATTATTCAATTTCTCGCTTTAATAAATCAGGAATTTCTATCCGAAAATCGACGTTCATTTCGTAAGGCGTCACATGACCCCTCATGATAAGAATAGGTAGATGTAAAGTACCGGTACATTTAGTGTTAAATGAGAAACATCGAAAACGTTCGATGAGTTTACGAAGAAGATCGGTTAAATTGAATTGTTTGAAGCATGACCTTTGGTTAACGTTAATCTGCCTCTGCGATTCTTATGTAGAGGTAGATTGATGCATTATACACTTATTGTTACCTGGGAATGAAACCGTGTCATGGAAGAAATGCACGTAAAATACATGATAAAAGTGCGCCAGCTTTGTATCACTTCAGTGTTAATTGACCCATAAATGATATCATATTTAGACCGAGATTACGTTCAGACGTTATTGCGCGAAATTTCGTTCACGCGAGCGTCGAGAACTGTTTTCCTTCCCGCAAATTGGAACTAATCGAAAAATCGATATGTGCATAATGCAAGCATCGTCTGGGCAAGAGTCAAGAGGTTAATTAAATCTCATAACGAGGATTCCCTATCCTCCGCTCGCCAGTCTTCTTTGTTCACCGCTCTTATCTATCGCATCCTGCTTTATTCCTTCTACCTGTACAACGTAATTCAATCATTTTAATTAATAAGCTGCGTCAAATTAATAATTAACGTAATCGATCAAAGACAACAGCCAGTGAGACGCCATTTATCACCTGCTGCGCCTCTAATTACTGTTGGTGCACATGTACGCGCGTGTGTTTTGATGTGCGTTAGGCATGCGGAAACACTCGACGTCTGACGGAACACGCGTTTGCACACGCTGACGCGTTTGAAACCACATATTATATCAAATATGTACTGTTCCACCTACTCCACTATACAGCGTCAAGTGTAAAATATAAGTAATGATTAAACCCACTGGCAATAATCAAGTATCTATGTTACCGTGAATGACCGAAATTGGAGAATGTCGACTTTCACCGGTGAAAGGTCGAATATTTCATTACATTGTTGTACATTCGGACCCTCGCCGGTGTGTGTCGACAATCACAGATATGCTCTGGTGGAGGTCCAAAACAGAAGAGTCAAAAAACAAGCGACTGGCTCTCTCCCGCCAAATCCTTTGTTCTGCTCGGAGTCAATCAGCTTTGTCAGTCTTATGCAAGTTTTGATAACGCGAGCAACGTTTTCTTAATTTTTTTCCGATACCCTAATTTACACTAAATGGATACTGTAGTAAATCGTGATTTTTTTCTTGAAAAGTTAAATGCATTAATTGCGGGTAAACGAGAAGGCAATTGTTTTTATTTTTCTCAAGAAAAGTATTCTGAAATACCTTCTGAAGTGGTTTCTGCTAAAATTAAATGCAACTCTCCTTTTGATTCCAGACGATTAAAACGTTGGTGAAAGATCGAATATTTCATTACATTATTGTACATTCGGACCCTCTCCGGTGTGTGTCGACAATCACAGATATGCTCTGGTGGAGGTCCAAAACAGAAGAGTCAAAAAACAAGCGACTGGCTCTCTCCCGCCAAATCCTTTGTTCTGCTCGGAGTCAATCAGCTTTGTCAGTCTTATCCAAGCTTTGATAACGCGAGCAACGTTTTCTTAATTTTTTTCCGATACCCTAATTTACACTAAATGGATACTGTAGTAAATGGTGATCTTTTTCTTGAAAACTTAAATGCATTCATTGCGGGTAAACGAGAAGACAATTGTTTTTATTTTCCTCAAGAAAAGTATTCTAAAATACCTTCTAAAGTGGTTTCTGCTCAAATTAAATGCAACACACCTTTGGATTACAGACGATTAAAACGTTGGTGAAAGATCGAATATTTCATTACATTATTGTACATTCGGACCCTCTCCGGTGTGTGTCGACAATCACAGATATGCTCTGGTGGAGGTCCAAAACAGAAGAGTCAAAAAACAAGCGACTGGCTCTCTCCCGCCAAATCCTTTGTTCTGCTCGGAGTCAAACAGCTTTGTCAGTCTTATGCAAGCTTTGATAACGCGAGCAACGTTTTCTTAATTTTTTTCCGATACCCTAATTTATACTAAATGGATACTGTAGTAAATCGTGATCTTTTTCTTGAAAAGTTAAATGCATTAATTGCGGATAAACGAGAAGACAATTGTTTTTATTTTTCTCAAGAAAAGTATTCTAAAATACCTTCTGAAGTGGTTTCTGCTAAAATTAAATGCAACACATCTTTGGATTACAGACGATTAAAACGTTGGTGAAAGATCGAATATTTCATTACATTATTGTACATTCGGACCCTCTCCGGTGTGTGTCGACAATCACAGATATGCTCTGGTGGAGGTCCAAAACAGAAGAGTCAAAAAACAAGCGACTGGCTCTCTCCCGCCAAATCCTTTGTTGTGCTCGGAGTCAATCAGCTTTGTCAGTCTTATGCAAGCTTTGATAACGCGAGCAACGTTTTCTTAATTTTTTTCCGATACCCTAATTTATACTAAATGGATACTGTAGTAAATCGTGATCTTTTTCTTGAAAAGTTAAATGCATTAATTGCGGGTAAACGGGAAGACAATTGTTTTTATTTTTCTCAAGAAAAGTATTCTAAAATACCTTCTGAAGTGGTTTCTGCTAAATTAAATGCAACATATCTTTGAATTACAGACGATTAAAACGTTGGTGAAAGGTCGAATATTTCATTACATTATTGTACATTCGGACCCTCTCCGGCGTGTGCCGACAATCACAGATATGCTCTGGTGGAGGTCCAAAACAGAAGAGTCAAAAAACAAGCGGCTGGCTCTCTCCCGCCAAATCCTTTATTCTGCCCGGAGTCAATCAGCTTTGTCAGTCTTATGCAAGCTTTGATAACGCGAGGAACGTTTTCTTAATTTTTTTCCGATACCCTAATTTACACTAAATGGATACTGTAGTAAATCGTGATCTTTTTCTTGAAAAGTTAAATGCATTAATTGCGGGTAAACGAGAAGACAATTGTTTTTATTTTTCTCAAGAAAAGTATTCTAAAATACCTTCTGAAGTGGTTTCTGCTAAAATTAAATGCAACACACCTTTGGATTACAGACGATTAAAACGTTGGTGAAAGATCGAATATTTCATTACATTATTGTACATTCGGACCCTCTCCGGTGTGTGTCAACAATCACAGATATGCTCTGGTGGAGGTCCAAAACAGAAGAGTCAAAAAACAAGCGACTGGCTCTCTCCCGCCAAATCCTTTGTTCTGCTCGGAGTCAACCAGCTTTGTCAGTCTTATGCAAGCTTTGATAACGCGAGCAACGTTTTCTTAATTTTTTTCCGATACCCTAATTTACACTAAATGGATACTGTAGTAAATCGTGATCTTTTTCTTGAAAAGTTAAATGCATTAATTGCGGGTAAACGAGGAGACAATTGTTTTTATTTTTCTCAAGAAAAGTATTCTAAAATACCTTCTGAAGTGGTTTCTGCTAAAATTAAATGCAACACACCTTTGGATTACAGACGATTAAAACGTTGGTGAAAGATCGAATATTTCATTACATTATTGTACGTTCGGACCCTCTCCGGTGTGTGTCGACAATCACAGATATGCTCTGGTGGAGGACCAAAACAGAAGAGTCAAAAAACAAGCGACTGGCTCTCTCCCCCCAAATCCTTTGTTCTGCTCGGAGTCAATCAGCTTTGTCAGTCTTATGCAAGCTTTGATAACGCGAGCAACGTTTTCTTAATTTTTTTCCGATACCCTAATTTATACTAAATGGATACTGTAGTAAATCGTGATCTTTTTCTTGAAAAGTTAAATGCATTAATTGCGGGTAAACGAGAAGACAATTGTTTTTATTTTTCGCAAGAAAAGTATTCTATAATACCTTCTGAAGTGGTTTCTGCTAAAATTAAATGCAACACACCTTTGGATTACAGACGATTAAAACGTTTTGATGTTTTAAAAATTAATGATGAAGAGAAGTTAATTGTACCATTAAAACCAGGGGAATCGAACATACAGTATTATGTTACCAATGAAGAATTGTACAGTATACTGTATGAAACTCACACCAGAATAGACCACGGAGGAAGAACACGTATGCTTAAAGAGTTGCAAGTTAAACACAAAAATATTACATATGAAGTTGTAATGTTGTATTTGAATGTAGCATGTACTGTGTATTTTAAATTCTTGGTCATTCCCTTCAGCAAAAGAAGCGAAAAAGTTACGTCACCCTTGTGACGTTTTATAGCGACTGAATTACGGAGAAGAAAATATAAATCTCCAACATGTTCAGCATTCACCATCAGTGCATAGTGAATGTCAACATTTACCGGTGTAAGTCAGAAATAAGGGTATTTAGCAAATATTTCGGACATACACCAAGCGACTATGTGAATGTTGACATTCACCGGTGAAAGTCGACATTCTCCAGATTTCGGTGTTTCACTGTAACATCTACACGAACAGACTGCGCACCGAAGCGCGTATAAATAGAAATACAACAAATTCCCAATCCGCATTCGTCAAATAACACACAGGGCAGGCCGGCATATTGGATTTTGATAGGACGATAAAGAAAAAAATAAATATGCACGTCTATCCCTCTGCATCGATTCGCAAATATCATCTTTTACACGCTGGATACTTTACGCCGAACGTAATAAAGTATTTCGGAAAAAACGCATCGGGCAAAAAACCCATCGCCGCGACCATTACATCGATCGCTGGATAATTTCACGGTATTGCGAATCGGTCATTCGCAATTTTGGATTTTTAACCGAGTCGCGGGCCCGTGAAATTATCCACCGTCCCCGTTTCTCTATTACATCCTCTCGAAATTATGAACTACTGCAGCGTGGGCTGTCCACGACGCGGATAGAAAACGAGAATGGAATTTTTAAGCTGCCCAACCTGCAAATAGGTACGATTAAATCCCCGAATTTCTCCTTACGTGACTTCTGAGCATTATTGGCAATATTGTTATGCGCGTGAGTCTGGTTAAAAATGTTTTATTTCTATCGATTCTAATAAGGGTTGTAATTTCTTGCCGCGTGATTGCCACCAGAACTAAGACGCTTGGGGTAATCTGAAATTTCTTATAGGAGGACCGAAATCTTGAATTGTTTTGAGTAAGAAAGAAATTTGTTTTAAATTTAATGCTTTCGCAGTTATGATTGTTTATATTATTGGCTTTCGGATGGTTGCCGCATCTTTTCTCAGCATTTTGCCGACGTTTCGCAGGCGTTACACTCTGCGTCATCAGAGCAGGGGGTGCTTCGATACTGAGATACAATTACATCGGTAATTTCGATACTTTCGATACTGAGATACAATTACATCAGTGGTTACCTTCCACTGAGGATAGTTTTGTCATAAACTTCGATTGCGAAAGGCCAATTACTACTCACTTATTACCTGTCGACGCTATTTATAAGACATTCAGCATATTCTTAAATATCTCGACGCGCCAGGCTGTAGACGTTTCGGTTTACAGATTCTGACGTTATTAACTCCCGACGTTACATATATTGATTTTCAGCACATGCTCATACGTGTGGCGCGCGGTATAGAAATTTCGATTTACAGATCATAACACCCTCACCTCTCGATCTTATTTATATATGCGATATTTTATGTGCTATATTTTATATGCGAGCGCACTCTTAATTTTGTCGACACGCAAACTCGTGAAAGTTTCGATTTACAGATTCTTACGTTATGAACTCCCGACATTACACGTATGGATTTTCAGCACATTCTCATACGTGTAACGTCCGGTGTAGAAATTTCGATTTACAGATCCCAACATCCTTACCTCTCGATCCTATTTATATATACAATATTTTATATGCTATATTTTATATGCGAGCGCTCTTTCAATTTCGTCGACACGCAAACTTGTGAAAGTTTCGATTTACAGATTCTTACGTTATTAACTCCCGACGTTACATACATGAATTTTCAGCATATTCTCATACGTGTGACGCGCGGTATAGAAATTTCGATTTGCAGATCCGAACATCCTTACCTCTCGATCTTATTTATATAGAGTGCCAGCGCAATTTTAATTTCATCGACACGCAAACTCGTGAAAGTTTCGATTTAAACAGTCTCACGGCATTAACTCCCGACATGTCGGCACAGTTGAGACTACAAACTCGCACGGGACTTCAAACAGATTCTAACGTTTGTACTAACGTGTACACACTCGGCACTCTCTATTCCATTTCTCGCCACGGCGTCAAGCCCAAAACGGCAGAGCGAAATAGCGTGGCGCGGTCGATCTGAATTTTATGAGCGACGTAAGCGGTTGTCCGTGATGCGCGCGATGAATATTTAAACGAGTACGCTCCTGCGAAACGGTGTCTAATTATACTTACGTGCCCGTGAATTATCGCACCAACGAATGTCACGCTGTTCGACTGCATTCGTCCACCAAAATTATCGACGGGCGAAGAAAGTGTCAACGGGAAACGCTATACGAATTTAACACGTTGACTGCCAAGCGTATTTTGCTATATTAGAACCCCGATGCGATGAAATTCTGCAGAATATGATTAATTCGTGCAAAATAAAGGTAACGCATAGTTGTTAGAAGCCAAAGTATTGAAGCACCGTTTCAATATCAATTGCTTTTACAAAATTGCAAATAGGCTTCATTGCGAATTTTTTGCATTTTTAGTAAAATCTTGTGCGTATTTTGCTATGTTAGAACCGCGATGCGATGAAATACTGCAGAGTATAATTAAATCGTGTAAAATAAAGGTAACGCAGAGTTGTTAGAAGTCAAAGTATTGAAGCGCCGTTCCAATATCAATTGCTTTTACAAGATTGCAAATAGACGTCATTGCCAATTTTTTTCATTTTTAGTCAAATCTTTTATGTATTTTGCTATGTTAGAACTGCGATGCGATGAAATTCTGCAGACTATAATTAAATCGTGTAAAATAAAGGTAACGCAGAGTTGTTAGAAGCCAAAGTATTCAAACACCGTTCCAATATCAATTGGTTTTCAAAGATTGCAAATAGGCTTCATTGCGAATTTTTTGCAATAGGAATTTCTTTCTGATAATCAACGTTTATTTCATAGAGAGTCAAATGACCCCTCAAGATAAGATTAGGTAGTTGTAAAGTACCTGTACGTTTAGTGTTAAGTGGGCTGTGTTATGTTTGTCACTTTGGTGAAAAAAAGTTTTCTCTGTGAAGATTCTAACAGGAGTTGTCAGTGCTTGCAGTGTGAATTGTTTGGAGTAACAAGGAGATATATTTCAAATTTAAGGCTTTCACGGCCATAATTGATTATGTTATTGGCTTTCAGATGGTTGTCGCGTTTTTTCTCAGCATTTTGCAGACGTTTCACATTCGAAATCCAATAATATAAAGGAGATATATTCTTATAATACATTTTATTATTCATGAACTATGTGTCTGCGATGTTTTGTGAATGTTTCGTGTCTGATGTTTTTCGGGTAACTGTCCTATCGATCGTCTCCTTCTCAACTCCTCGAAACTACCCTCACCACTTATAATTGTAGCAATTTATTTGCAGAAACGGAGTAAAGGAATGGACATGTAAATCTATTTTTGGATAAGTTTAGATATCAAACTATCGGAAAGGAGAGGAAACGTTTATAATGGTTTTGGATATTAGTTATGGCCGTCGGACAGTGTCGAGATTTAGTTTGTATTTAAATATAAAAAGTGCCTGCCATATTGTTCCGAATTCGTACGTTCTGTTTGACGTTTGACCAAAATACCCAGCGACAAAATAACGCAAAATATAATATAAATATAAATATTTTACGAAAAAAAGAAAGTACCCGGCAATAAAGTGAAACTATTGCAGTAACGAGTTTGCTAAATCATCTGCCCCCAAACATGATTTTGTACGTGTGAATAAAGTATCAACGGAAAAGATTAAAATGAAATCAAATGGGGTAAATAGTGATCAAACCATAAAAATTGTCGATATATCACGAATGTATCAATTGAAAACGCAAAACAAGTCTAAACCCGTTAAATAACGCTCGCGCAATCAAGATTCTCGGCGTGTCACAAAAATGTCAGTCCATAAAACAACCATGGCCCAAGCTCGTTAAATCTTGCACTTCCAATCAAGATATTCCACGTTAAAACCAACCATATCAACGCAAGCACGAGAAAGCCTAAGCCTATTAAATGACCGTTGCGCGATGAATAACTGTGACGCTTAAAAAAGAAGCGTGTCAACCGAAACATAACAAAAGCCCAGCATGTTACACCTCATTCATCAACATTCTCGACGTGCGAAGAAACGATCATTCGTCAGAACAAACCGGTCTAAAGTCCACTAAGTCGTGCTCACGCAATCAATATTCCAACGTCTGCAGCATGAACCCCATCAATTAAAGCTTAAGGAAGCTGTTGGTGGGTATGTGTGTACACAAATGTATAAACATCATTGCCAGTTATGATTGTTTTATGTTTCTGCAAGTGCTCCTTTGTTATGGATCGATCCGTTTATTCCTCTCACGTCATATCACGTTCTAATACATATTTAATTAGTAAAATGCATTAATTCGTATTATTTCGTGCAATGAACACGTAATATTGACACGAATAAATAAGTAATACATTTTTCCAGACGTCTGGGCCCCGTGACGTGGGAAATGTGCAAATAAACGAAATCAATCGCCCTTTCAAATAATTATGACTTTCATTTTAATGTGAGTTTAATTAAACACGTATGCAAATAAGACATTTTTCGATTGTCTTCGGCGGGTTCATTTCTAAATATAAGTTTTCGCGAAAAATATGTCTCTTGCATATATATGGCAAATATATATATGTGGAAAATTTGCGAATAAACGAAGTCAATCGCTCTTTCAAACGATTGTCACTTTTGTTTGAATGTGAGTTTAATTAAACACGTGTGGAAATAAGACATTTTTCGATTGTCTTCAACGGGTTCCTTTCTAAACGTAAGTTTTCGCGAAAAAATACGCCTCTTGTATATATGGCAAATATATATATGTGGCAAATGTGCAAATAAACGAATTCAATCGCACTTTCAAACGATTGTGACTTTTATTTTAATGTGAGTTTAATTAAACACATATTCAAATAAGACATTTTTCGATTGTCTTCGACGGGTTACTTTCTAAACGTACTTTTTGGCGAAAATATGCCTCTTATATATGAGTGTTTGTGGAAAGTAAAGATCGATGAAAATACGTTATTTTTGCAAGCAGTGAATTTGGTGGAATTGGAAGCGAATCGAGGTAGTTCGTATCTGCACCATAATTCTAAGATATCGTTATCAATAATCCGTCGTTCTTAAAACAGGTAGAGCTCTTTAAACGTGAAACCACCAAGGCACCAATTATTTAACAGTAATCAATCCCGTGTTTCCTCTTTTACGATAGAACATACATTAGTACACGATACAACATTCACCATTACTCCTATTGTTATCTCTGAAAATACGTACAGCACACGTAACTCTAACAGGTATCGCGTCTAACTGAACTTATCACTTTAACACTTCCTCTGTCCACCGACCCGTAGCTCAACATTCAAAACAACGTCAAAGCAATTGACAAAGCAACGTCCGATATCCGTTTCCACTGAGATAACAATGTGCGCGTATCTCTGCCTCGACTTAGTAATTTGCAAGATGCCAATCTTCCCTGTCGTGCTTCTCGCTCGTCGTTTGTCGCGGGAAATAAATTGCATGTGTGCGGAGCGGTGGTCTGTAGGCAAACGTCGGAGTCTTGAGAAGTAAGAAGAACGAATAAGTAGACGAAAGCGAGATGACGATATTGGTCAAAGATGCGGGACCGAATTCGCTCCGCAGGCCTCCTGACATTCGCCCTCTCGTCATTTTATATTTGACTTCAAGTTGATACTCGAGCCGGGCAATTTTCGAGGGCAAGAAGCGGGAGTTAAGAGAGGACGGTTCGAGGTTATTTCTCACAAATTCGAGGCTGGGAGAGAGGAAGATTTTCTGTGTTGGTTGTTCTTGCTGCTGAGGTTGATTTTATGGCGTGTCACGGATTGGAGCGTTAATACGTTGACTGCCGGGTATATTTTGCTATGTTAGAACTGCGATGCGATGAAATAGTGCACAGTATAATTAAATCGTGCAAAATAAAGGTAACGCAGAATTGTTAGAAGTCAAAGTATTGAAGCACCGTTCCAATATTAACTGCTTTTACAAGATTTCAAATAGGCGTCATTGTAAATTTTTTGCATTTGTATTAAAATCTTTTGCATATTTTGCACAAGGGTATTTTGCTATGTTAGAACCGCGGTGCGATGAAATACTGAAAGGCGAAAATTTTGCGTATTAATGCGTTTACTGCTAAGAGTGATTTACATCGTGCATCGAAATTAAAAAGTTAATTACATCTTTAGTTGACAACAATTTCTTTCGGAACGACCGTCGGGTCAGAGGAAAATTTTCATTTTGCATTTCATGTTAACCCCTTCAGACCCGAATTTTTTTTTTCATTTAAAAAAAATGATTTTTCATACTAAAATTAACTTAATTCATGGAATGAAGGCAATAATATATTTTTTACAGAAATATTTATTTATATATAATTTGTAAATGTACAATTTAATGGACATATGGTCCTTACGCAAAATTTATAATAGTAAGGAGATCGTGAGGATCCTGAGGTCCGAAAGGGTTAAGTTGGATTTTATATTGTGCAGCGGAATCGAAGTATTAAGTCTTGTTAGTCGATGGCGTTTAAAAGTGCGTTTATTTTACCGAATTTAACAGAAACTGCGAATAAACTTCAATCGTAAATACATAGCAACGGGTGTTTGGCTAAAATTTCAGTTTCATATCATGAATCATTATTAATCGCCTCATTAATCAATGATAGTTCGCCGTGCAATTTGATAAAAATTGTATTCAACATCACAATTTAATCGTTAACTCTCAAAACAATACGTAATCTACCATTTTTATTTTACTTCAACCTTTGTTATAATGCGCTTCTCAAAACGTCAGTTTTCGTAGAATATGTTTTATTCACAGTTTTCTTATGGTGCCTCTCTACATATCTCAATGGTCTCCTTTTCAACAGTAAATTCTACAAGTAGCGGTTTCCTTCAAAAGACATTTTTCTTCCAAGGTTTCGTCGTAACATAAACGACATAAAAACTCAACAAAATTGTAAGAAGTTCCATAATCCACAATTGCCAATGCACCAAATCCTTCTTACTCTAAAACCGCACGAGCGCAGAATGTAACACGTTTTCTTAATTTCCCCGTATTTGTACCCACGCAACATTCCCGCACGCAGTGCGTCAAAGCGATCTCGCCCGGGAGAAATGATCGTTCTGTCGGAATTTTCATTTGGCCGTCGCAGAATCGGGACTACACAAGAGGAAAGAGAGGAAACTGCGCCCTCGACAGCGACCGACTTACACCGGGGAGTGAGGGAAAATGTTTCGCGACGGGGACGCGAAGATCAAAGGGAAACGAATTACAGAGAATTTTTCTCGTGGGTTCCCCGGCCCTTCTTTGAACGCGTGTCTTCGCTCGGTGCCCCGCCTCTTTTATCGCATCCTTTTTTCAAAATTCCGCCGATTCCCTATGTATCCGGTTTCGAGCCCCGCCATTTGGCCTCTTTGCCAGTTTCCGCGCGAGTCGATACAGTAACAAGATGCCGTATGAAAGGACGGTAAAGAGTGGCGGAACAATGAAAGGGACAGTCGTGAAAGAAGTAAAGTTCAGGCGAGTTCCCCCGTTCCCGGCCGACTTCCCGTCATCCTTTCACATTATTTTCCGCGTCTTTCTGTCGAGTGACCGCGGGACCCGTTGAGTGGAACTTTTAATCCGATTTCAGAAGCTCCTTTTTTCGCGCTGAGGCATGTTAATCAGGAGACGCTGTTTTATGCGCTTCCGTTAATGTAAGTACCGGTCTTCCTCTTCTTCCACCTTGGGATTAAAGATGCCGAGGGGATGTTTCCAGGGTCGTGCGATCGTAGGTCTTCGTTCTCTCTTTTGTGCCTCGTAGGAATTAAGGCTAAGGGTTCGGAAGGCTTGGCGGGGTTTTAAGAAACACGCGTCGGGATCAAAGTGAAGGCAGTGATTAGGTCGGAGGATGTTGCTGATTAAAGGTGGCTATAATGAAATTTGTTATCAAGCGTGTTAATTAAGAAAACGGATTTCTTGGTATGAAGAGGGGATCTTCGTTTTAATGCGGCCGATGGAATTATAGAATGCTGATAATTGTGTCAGTTGCTGTTGAACAAGATCTTGTGCGGATAATAAATGTATAGTAAAAAAATATTAATACAATATTATTTGTCGCACGATTATTTAATTTACAAAATAGTCGGTACTTTAATATTAATGTTATGCGAATCATTTATAGAGATACGTTTTCATAGCTTTACTGCGATTTATATTGATATTGTTATTATTATTATTATTATTACTATCGTTATAATATATATGTGTTAAAACAATATTATTTGTTGTGCGATTATTTAATTTACAAAACAGTCGGTACTTTAATATTAATGTTATGCAAATTATTTGTAGGGATACGCTTTCTTAGCTTTACTGCGATTTATATTGATATTATTATTATTATTATTATTATTACTACTATTGTTATATATATGTTAATACAATATTATTTGTTGCGCGATTATTTAATTTACAAAATAGTCGGTACTTTAATATTAATGTTATGCGAATTATTTGTAGAGATACGTTTCCTTAGCTTTACTGCGATTTATATTGATATTATTATTATTATTATTATTATTATTATTATTGTTATTATATTGCATTGTTATTCTCAAAGTTACCTTAGGCAAACATTTATAAAACGGCTCAAGGAATATTCAATCATAGTACAAATAAGATATAGAGTTTCAATGCTGACAGCTGGTAAATCTATCGCATAACAGCAATAACAGCATCAGATAAAAACGTAGCACAGTATTGGGATCGGAATTGCAAAAAAATCAAAGTATCAAGTTTCCGTTATTAAAGGGTACCATTGAATCGATTCTCGTATCTACTTTTCGCCGTTGCAAGTCACGAAACACTGTCGTCCGCGTTTCCACGATTAAAGAACAAACGTACCACTTAAGCTGAATATCAAGCGATCACGTCAGGATGAAAGTACAAGACCGGCCATCGGAAATTGGCCCCCGCGATTCTCGTAATTCGTGATTGAAGGTTACTTATAGTCCCATTTCCTCGCCCCTTCTTTTCCGCCACGTTAATCGCGAAATCTTCCTGCCTGAGCATAATCTACCAGTTAAATGATCTGCGAGACGAGTGACCTGCGAATTGAACCGATAAAACGTCGACCGCACTTTAAGCAAGCATTTCAAAATCGCGTCACTTTTCTGTAACTCAAGTTTTCTATGATGCGCTGTTAAACTAAGGCGTTTCAGGTAATTATTGTACATTGATTGAATATATTTATGTACGAATAGTACATCATTTGTTGTGCTGCGTTTTTTTTAGTTGGTCACTTCAGATAAATGTGGGGCGTAGGCCTAAATGCACGAATGCGTAAATTGTATGCGTGTGTAAATGCATGAGTAATAGAGTGGCGGAAGTAGAAAAAGTCAGTATTGCAAGTACACGCCAAGAGGTCAGATAGTTATATTAGAAATGAATTGCTCATTATTATGTAATTCTATGCAGTAAATACTATTATATTTAATTGTAACAAAAATGTGTGATATACATATATATATATATTTGTACACCTAATATATATATATATGTAATACATTGGTTGAATATATTTATGTACGAATAGTACATCATTTGTTGTGCTGCGTTTTTTTTAGTTGGACACTTGAGATAAATGTGGGGCGTAGGCCTAAATGCACGAATGCGTAAATTGTATGCGTGTGTAAATGCATGAGTAATAGAGTGGCGGAAATAGAAAAAGTTAGTATTGGAAGTACACGCCAAGAGGTCAGACAATTATATTAGAAGTGAATTGTTCATTATTATTTAATTCAATGCAGTAAATACTATTATATATATATATATATATATATATATATATATATATATATATCACACATT
The DNA here is from genome assembly GCA_033815515.1 of Cryptocheilus praepositus. Classification (NCBI taxonomy): domain Eukaryota; kingdom Metazoa; phylum Arthropoda; class Insecta; order Hymenoptera; family Pompilidae; genus Cryptocheilus; species Cryptocheilus praepositus. Next base: position 1,020,685 of record JAWWQZ010000064.1, on the reverse strand, counting down.
TTTGTTACAAATTCAGATCATCGCTCCATGTTCCAATATTTCGAAATAATGGCAACACTCCGAAAATATTTTTGCTTCTACCGTCGTCTGTACTTTCCATACCGTTGTCATCGAAATTTTCTGAATCTGAGGTCTCACCACTCGATTCGTTTTTCCACTCCATTCGTCAAGAGTGTTCGTAACTTGAGCGCGTTGCATTGGTCAGAGTGCTGCGCACTGCTATCCTCTGGCGGCAAAGTAACGAGGATTCCGCACGTTCAAGTAGGAGTTTAGCAGTTGAGCGGGGCCAGACAGTGACGAAACGACCGATTCCGCGTACCCAAATTAAGGTTAATAAACGAGCCATGCGCGCCCACCGGCCGGTCAGTTAATTAAACTTTATCCGCGTTACGCAACGACGTTAGTAGAATAATGACAACCGATGCTCGCGTCGCAAGCGGGATTTATTTATGAAATGTAAAAGTGTTGATGAACGGCAAACGTTTGCAAGCCGATGTTGTGCTAACGAGTGTACTCACGAAAATACGGAAAATTATAGCGATCAATGTACATAGAGGTCAGGTGTAAGGTATTTGGTAAACAAATTTTATATCCAAACCGTGCGTTACAAGCATCCTGTCGAAATAAATATGATATAGTCGGGAATGTGCTTGAAAGCTTGACACTATCGGAATTTTTTCGTGAACGCTGTAGAAGTTCTGACGAAATAAAGATTTATTGCATACCATCGTTCTGTTTTAACGATACCAGTATACCACCTTGATCAAAAAATTTTAGGACTTTATTCATAAAATCGAAAATACAAGTTTATCCATCAAAATTCATATCGTCCCCTTCAATGTACTCCCCATCGACTGTAACGCACTTATACCAACGCTTGATCCAATAATCGAAACTTCGAATAATCGAAATGTGAGCATCACCTTCTTTTTCGACTGAAAACAACGTGGTTTCTTCGGCAGCGTTTGTGCCACCAAAAAGCGTTTAATCTCGAAAAAGTATCGTTGCCGAAATACTTCTCGAACATTTTCAAATATGTAAAAAATGGAAAACACGCACAAAGGTAGATGTACTCAATACGGTATAACTTTTACAAATGTCAAGCTATGACGCTGAAATTTGGTGGGAACGTTAATGACAGATGTGGCAACCTAACAAAAAAAAAACAATTTCAATCGAGTGACTGAGAGCGCCATACGGTGGCCGGTCCTAAAACTTTTTGATCAAGGTGGTATAATCCACGAAATATGATACAGATCGCCTAATCTTTACACACTTGCATTGCACTCGTTCGATTAAATAAACATTCTAAGCGCTTCAAAGAATTACTTGCAAAGACCGATGCTGCCTCTTCATAATTATGTCGCTTGCCTCAAAAACGGATTTAATTTGAAAAGTGCCTCGGTACACAGTTCCAGCGAAATCGGATGGCGACGGATTTTCATTTAATCGACGGTGCAATGTAAGTGTGTAAAGAACGGCGATCGGAAATATTTTGTGGATTATGTCCGACGTTAAAACAGAACGATGGGCAAACAATTAGCCACGGTATTTCGCTGTTTCATGACGTAATTTCCATTAAGCGATGAATTGAAATCGCGGTGCGTTAGCGCGATGATGATGATCGTTTCATTTACTAATGTACCCTGACATTGATCGTTAATTTTCCGTATTTTCGAGTAACCGGCACATCCATGTTGCAAACGTTGCATCCGCATGTATATATATGTAGCTGAATACATAAACGCGGATACGTCTACGGCCATGGTTGTCATTATTCTGCAACGTCGTTGCGTAACGCGGATAAAGGAATTAACTACCGGCCGGTGGGCGCGCAAGGTTTATTAACCTTAATTTGTCAGACGCTGGAAATTTGTCATTTTCCAGCATTATCGGATTTAATGTCTGATTAGATTGTTGTTCGCGCTGTAACGTTGATACTCCTGGCTGAAGATTAAAACGCCAGTGGCGTTGTGCGAATGGTTACTCAGGACATAGGATGCTTGTTTAAATGTATTAATACATTATCTTGTTAATATATGTAACAAAAGTCCTAGATTTCGAATGAATCGAAGTTATTGTTTTTCGCGAATATTTAGGAACATGGAGCGATGATATTTATAAATCAAAATGTGTGATATATACAGGGCGTCGAATATTTCGTATGACTCTAAAGTACACATCGTATGAAAAAAACTTTTTTTTTTATTCTTGACGAATGGCGTGGAAAAAGGAATCAAGTGGTAAGACCTCAGATTCAGAAAATTTCGATGACAACGGTATGGAAAGTACAGACGACGGTAGAAGCAAATATATTTTCGGAGCGTTGCTATTATTTCGGAATATTGGAACATGGAGCGATGATCTGAGTTTGTAACAAAAATGTTTGATATATACAGGGCGTCGAATATTTTGTGTGACTCTAAAATACACATCGTATGAAAAAAACTTTTTTTTATTTTGACGAATGGTTCGAAAAACGAATCGCATTATTAGATTCAGAAAATTTTTTTTTTTGATGACAATGGTATAGAAATTTCAGACGAGTCAACTGCATTTTTTTCGGAACCTTATATTTTTTACATTAATATTGGAACATATAGCGATGCTATTTTGAATAAAAATGTGTGATATATACAGGATGTCCCACGTAACATGCTTACCTAAAGTTTTATTATCTAAAGTAGGCGTCGTTTATAAAAACTTTTTTGATTCTTGACGAATGATGTTTGGAAAAACCAATCATGGCCAGACCTCAGATTCAGAAAATTTCGATGACAATGGTATGGAAAGTACAGACGACGGTAAAAAATATATTTTCATTAGTTATTATTTCAGAATATTGGAACATGGAGCGATGATCTGAGTTTGTAACAAAAATGTTTGATATATACAGGGCGTCGAATATTTCTTATGACTCTAAAGTACACATCGTATGAAAAAAACTTTTTTTTATTCTTGACGAATGGAGTGGAAAAACGAATCGAGTGGTGAGACCTCAGATTCAGAAAATTTCGATGACAACAAATGGAAAGTACAGACGTTAATTAATAAATTTTTGGGTGCTGCCAATTATTTTTTATATTAAACATATCACGCACATTCTGAATTAATGTAAAAAAATGTGTGATATATACAGGATGTCCCACGTAACAAGCTTACCTGTTTTATTTCTGAAGTACGCATCGCATAAAAAACCGTTTCTTTTTTATATTTGTATGGTTCCAAGGGCTACATTATTAGATGCATTATTTTTTTTGGTGGAGGCGTTTCGGAGATTTCAAAGTCAACTTCTTTTTTTTTAGGGAACACTATATTTTTTACATTAAGATCTGAAAGAGCGTGATATTTTGAATAAAAAAGTACTGATTTGTATGAGTCGTAAGTCTATAATAAAGACTATAATTATGTGGAATCTCATGTTCGTAAATCAGTACTGAAACTACAATCGGTGTTTGCTGAAAATATCAAACATCGCATTCGGGAAGCATGTTGTCCACTTAGTGCGTCAGTTAAAAAATCAATTTCCTCATTAGTTAGTAGACTGCAGCATTGCATTAATCTCGATGGATATCAGTTCGAACATTTATGTTGATACCAGTGTACTACGTGTTGACAAACTTAATCATGTAAACATCATGCTGTCCTGCGTTCTCACGTATTTCAATCCTAATATATTTGCAGAGAATATGTTGTTCAAACAATGTGAAAGTTTGAATTAATAAACGTTATCCTTTCATACAAATCACAATGTCTTTTATCTTTAACTAGTAAATAAACTATTGACCTGACTTAATAACAACAAATTTTCGGTAAGTAAAAAATTTAAATTATGTTTCCCGTGGCAGATAAATTACTCATTGGTCTTCCAAGAATGCAGGATGATTCATGTTAACATAAATAATCTTTTTTTTTAATACACAATTGAATAAGCAAAAAGGTTGTTTTATATATCCGTGCCATGTGTGTGATCTGTTACAATTCTTGAATTCTGTGTGATTGGAAAAACGTTTCAAATAAATTGTCTGCGATTCAGACAGCGCTATCAGAATATCTACGCTTTCATAACCCTGTTCTATTTAAAACAAATGTCGATCATATCGCAATCTCCGACACTCCACCATCTATCAAAGGTTTTTCACGACTATTCTAAAGACTCTTTTGATTTTCGTCCGCACTCACATCCTCAATTCCGTTTTAATCGCGCACAATCTCTAAGATATTACGCACTAAAATGGGTCAGTCTTTATTTAAAATATCAGTTTCACGCACGTACCACGTTTCGGGACATTTCACGCTCCCATCTTAAAATAAATTGATAAAGTGCTCCCACTTAAAAAACTCTCCTCGGGGTTTTTGTATTTGTGGGATTGCGTAATTGAAAATGATTACAACTTTTTTTATTACAGAAGTGTCAACACTGGAATTATATATATGCAAGAGGGATAAGACACGAGTTTCACACTTAATCTTTGCTCTATTTACAGATGTAAGTACTATGAATTGCACTATATTTGCAATTACATATTTTCAAGCGCGTCGTACGAAAAAAACACTAAATTCAATAATATGGTACCACGACCGTAATGTAACATTTTTTACTTTACGCATGAAGAACTTGAAAACCACCAATAACAATTACATTAACAACTAATAAATCTAAAATACTAATAATTATATAAATAATTGAGAAATTGAAAGTAATTAATAATAATAATGCAAATATATTGATAATAAAAAGCACATTAAATAGCCGATGCTTAGGTGGGATTTTTGCCACAGCACGAAAGGCGTAAAATTCATGTCTCTGAAATACTTAAAACCCCCATAGATTCCGAGCATCGACAGTCCTTGATATAACAAATACCACGGCTATTTAGAAAAAATGCACGTAGTTCCCAAATGGGGCCCGGCAAAACAATCACATTATACCTTCTTAAATCACGTAAAGAAAGAAACAACAATCTTCAATCTCACTTCTACTCTCTCAAAAAAACCGCATTTGACTTGCACCGCCCGCATTTATTTTCCACGCAGCCTGAATTTCCGTTTCTGAAAGCACCGTAATCCAAACGCGCCCTGTTGCATTAGCATGAAAATATCCGACAAGCCTCATCAAAGAGGCCGCCGCGTTTAATAAAGCGCGACGCGATCGACAGTGGAAAAAGTGAAGTGAAGTCGGACCGCGCGGCTGCGAAACGAGGCATTTAATTAACTCCATCGCGGAATCGCAGATCGCACGCGCGTCGGTAGAAAGGCCGTGCGGGTTGGGCTAGATCGAAAGATGGCGCGTTTGCGGGGGTGGTCGCGGAGAGAAAACGAGAGAGGGAGTGTTTACCTCCGCAGAACGATCTGTATACACAGTGAAGCGCTTAAAGTTCATAGCCCGGAAAGTTATAGCCAGGCTGTTTCGCCGTACACGATGCCCGTGGCCCTACGTACACCTAATATATTCCTGGCGGTCATAAATTTCAAATTAGACCGTAAATGAATATGAAGCGCGCCGTACATTTTTATCGCGACCGGGCTTAAGCCCGCTTAAACTGCCGGGCGCGGAATGTGCTTTGGTCAAACGTGTTTGAACGGCAGGGCTGTTTGTTAATTAACGGCCCACAGCGCACGTTTCATACAAATCCGTTTACGACTGACGTTATGTTTTTGCGTCGGATGTTTCGAAAGCTGGCGTCTCCGGGGCCTGTTTCAATTTGGGCTGCGAGTCGAAACACTGCGGGTCCACTCTTCATTTTGGTCGGTTTGATCACTTTGATCAGGGGTAGCAAGAGTTGCTGTTCTCAGAAACTGAGATTGTGTTGATTTAACCAGTTAACTGTGATTGACGAGTATACTTATCATGGGGAAGCGATTAAATAAAAGAAATATTTTCAATCGTCATAAAATAATATTGATTTACCATTTGTTCTTACCTATATCACTATCTGATGTTAATATGAAATTATCCATTTTAGGAGGAAAATAAAGTAAGTAATCTAAACTAGTAACTCTTGACACGTAATATCACATGTAATGTAAAAAATGTAAAATAACAGACTACTGACCTGCAACCATTTATAGCCTATTATTTATTCCATATATCTCTGGAAATTGAACATATACCACTTTCATAATCAATGATTACGCAATTTCTTTTACCGACCAATTTCAAATTGTACAAAACCTGGATATTTAAAAAAAATTAAATACTAGTTATATAATAGTATGATTCCGAGAATGTGTGGGCGAATATATAAGATAGAAAGAAAGAAGAGAGGGAGAAAAGATAGCAAAGTAAAATCGTCTTCAATTCTCTTTGTAGATCGTATTACTATCTGAAGCCGAAAGTACATGTGGTCGCATATAAAACTGTACAACTGCGAATACAATACGATGTGAAGACTACATTTTGTTTGAAAGGACTCTGTCATTTGAAATGTATATGAGTTTGACTACAGAATCCTAACAGAGTTTTTTAAGAATCTTCTTTAACGTAACGAGAAGCAAGATGCGATACAATGTCTCAGAGTTTTTTTTTCATTTATACACAAAATTATATAATTTACGAAATTACATATAATTTACGAAATTTACATTTACAAAATTCCATATAATTTACAAAATTTACCTTTACAAAAGTATATATTACATAATTTACAAAATTTACCTTTAAAAAATTACATATAATTTACAAAATTTACCTTTACAAAATTACATATAATTTACAAAATTTACATTTACAAAATTACATATAATTTACAAAAATTACCCTTACAAAATTACATATAATTTACAAAATTATATAACTTGGCCCTTACTGAGTTTGGTACATTCATCCGTACGCCTTATTTTGGTTTACATACCTTCATTACTTTTACTAATTCCCCAACTTCTAAGGACACAATCTACAAACTATAAACGTGCATCAACTAAAATAACGCGTTCCTGTAAACACTCGAACTTCACCAAGATAAAACAAGGTTGACAAAGAGAAAAGTTACGGCTCAAATTCATCCAACAATCAAACTAATCCTCGAATTCCGTATCTATTTTACAATCGGTATCGCCGAGTAATGGAGTTGAGCGTACGCACACAAAGTTTTCGTTTCGGCGAATGTACACGTAGCGTGTTCGGAGTTAAAGGATTATTCGACCTATCTCAATATCGCGTTCTTCGATCGTGGTTCGCGCATATGGTTTCGCCGGTCTGTACCGCGAGCTCTAGCCGATTAAACAATCGGAGCGGACCCGATCCAATCGACTAATTAACGTGCGTCGCCGTGAGGGCCGTTAATTGAATCGCGATAGGAGCGCTGTTTGACGCTGTTTCAAGTACGGCTTAGGTATACGCCGCGCATCGTTCCATTTGCTCTAATTAAATACCTCGATAAATGCGCCGGCCGATTATTTATCGGCTCTTCACCAGCGTGTCTGACTATGCCAGCTGTGTATAACATCTCGTTATAGAGGCACCGTGAATACGGTACAGATTTTAAACAGTTAAGTGTGTTTGCCGACTATATCTGTCATCGAGATGTGGCAGAATTTTGTGTCATGGCGATTACATCCGATATGCGGAAAATTTTGCTACAATTTAATATTTAACCCATTCACTACTACGTATGACTATAGTCACCGGCTACAAAATGATTGTGAGTATTATGTTATAATTATATATTTTGTTGTCTAATGTAAAAATGTCACTTGTATTGTTGAATTAAAATACGTTCATAATTATGAACATAAATATTTTGCTGTCTAAAAGTAATGTAAACATTTTCGAGACAAAAGTTGTATTTTGCCGACTATATTTGCCATGGAGATGTGGCAGAATTTTGCGTCATGACGATTATCTCCGACCTGCGGAAAATTTTGTTACAATCGGATATTTAACCCATTTGTTTCTACGGATAACTATAGTCATCCGGTACAAGATGCCACCTATACACAACGGGTACAAATGGTTGCTCAGTATTATATTATAATTATACATTTTGTTGTGTAATGTAAACATGTCAATTGTATTGTTGAATTAAAGTACGTTAATGAGAAAATTATTAACACAAAAATAATTTTCCTTCTGAAAGTAATGTCACAAAGTCATTTTTATGACAAAATTCGTGGCCCTGAATGGGTTTGACGATGATATCCGAGATACGGAAAAATTTTGTTACAATTTGATACTTAACCCTTCTGCTACTACGTGTGACTATATTCACCGGCTACAAAATCATTGCTCAGTATTATGTTATAATTATATATTTTGTTGTGTAATGTTTTTAAAAATGTCAATTGTATTTTTGAATTAAAATACGTTCATGAGAAAATTGTTAACACAAATAATTTTCCTTCTAAAAGTAATGTCACACAGTCGTTTTTGAGACAAAAGTCGTGGCCCGAATGCGTGCCTGAAAGCGTTTGCCACCTAAGTCTTAACTGTTTAACCGCGAATAGTTACAATTCTGCATCGCACTCTTGAGCGACCGATTTACAGATAGCACTTAGCAAACACTCGGGTTTTTGGGTATGTATGATTCTGTGCGTAGGCACAAATACACTGATTAGTTAGTCTGAAGGCATTACCGGTATGATGTGAATTGTATATAAGCATCCTCATATGATGTAGCGAGTTTAAACGTATACATACAGTTTTGACAATGAATCACTCTCGAGCAATCGATTTACAAACGCACACATTTGCGGAACACGTCCGTATAGGATGCACGAGGTTTTTGGGTCATTTATGAGAGCCGTGCGAAGAAGAATATCTGTTCGTCTGAAGACATTATGAGAAATGCGCTGACAAAGAGATTATCTTAAGATAGCACAGTGGATCCATTGCCAAGTTGCAGTAAATTCCTTTGTAAACGCACTTCATTGTAGTGATTCCCTTTTTGTATGGTCGAAACCGTCTGTATTGTTGTTAATGTGGCAAGTGACGGTACTTTGGCATGACTCTGCACGGATTTGTTTTCAAAAGAAACGGTTTAAGAAAAGTAGTAAGCAATCTCTCCGGCAACAAATAGTTAACCGCATCGCAAATACGCATTTCGCGGCAGAATTTTCCGTACAGCCATAGAATCCTATGGTTAGGTCAGCTGTAGAGAACGAATCGTCTAGGACAAAAAGGATTAGAAACGGAAAGTAGCGGTGATCGGAACAAAATGTTTGTACAAAAAATGTAATAGGATTGTTTGTTTGTACATCAGTATTTGATTTATTTCAACCGTTAACGATTCAAAAGTTTACAAAATCATAGCAACCCTTATTATGCTTGAAGTATTTTTAGTATGTTTTACCTCTGTGGTGCCCGTTAATGTCACATAATCAGCGCCCTTGTCCTACCTAATACAAAAATATTCACATTTATACCGGTAGTGATGACGGTAAAACAATTTGTAACACTTTAAACCGTACATACACTACATGTCGTTCCTAAATGTACAATAGGTACAATTTAACCTTTTCCGATTCAATTTTTCCGAGGGGCTTCGATTTTTCAATTTTGCATTTACACCGCGCGTGTTGTCAAATATTAATTCGCCAATCGGGAAACATCCAGTATCCAATCGCAATACACCAGTTCCCGTCACTCAGGAAACGCACTCAACCGTTCGATATTTAATCGCGAGTTTTATAGCGCGACATCCATCAAACCCGCACAATAACTGAATACAGATGTCTCGAGCAGCGTACAAAGAAAGGAAATAGAAGAAATGTCGGGCCCGCACTCTATTCCACCCATTTCCCGTTTCGAAAGGCTCAATCTTTTGCCCGGATCCCGCGCATAATTCATTTCTGGCCGATTTCCAGGTCTCGAGTCTACAAAACGAAAAAAGGTAAACGTCGGCTCTCAGTAGCGAGGGCAGGAAATTAATTCGAATCGCGTTAATTTGATTGAGAGTTGAAACGTGATCGTAGAAGCTGCCGTTATAAGCGTGTCTTTTGAATCTTTGCGATTAAATTCACTGCAAAAATGCAGTATACAAAGTGTTCAGGGGTTATCTTGTAAATCTTAGACAATAGCGTATGGGCAGAAATGAGAGAAAGTTACTATATAAAATTTTAAGTTACTTTATATACTATATAAACTAAAAGTTACTGTATAAAAGCAAGTCATGACCTGCTGAGAACAATTTTGATCGTAAGTAAAAAATCGTGTTCTAAACAATATTTCGTCCGTGTCCCGTCTTTTGTCCTATATTATTCACCGTTCATAACGTCTGAGCCAAACATAGGTTGTACTACTGAACCGGTAGATCTGCTACGGAACGCTTTTCGCTAATTCTCTAAATCTTTGTCATCAAATTCGCTGTTAACACGTGCGTATTTTACTATATTGAAACCGCAACGTAATGAAGTAATATGATTGAATTGTGCAAAACGAAAATAATGCGAAGGTATCGGAGACTAAAGAATTGAATCACTATTTAATACTAATTGCAGTTACAAAATTATAAATGTTACCGATTAGGTATTTTTGGAATTATATTATTATTAATCATATTCTGTAGTACTTCATCACGTTGCGATTTTAACATGTTGACAGCCGTGCGTGTTTTACTATAATAAAACCGCAACGTGATGATGTACTACAGAATATGATTGAATTGTGCAAAACGAAAATAATGCGAAGGTATCGGAGACCAAAGAATTTAATCACTACTTAATATTAATTGCAGTTACAAAATTATAAATGCTACCGATTGGGTATTTTTTGAATTATATTATTATTAATCATATTCTGTAGTACTTCATCACGTTACGATTTTAACATGTTGACAGCCGTGCGTGTTTTACTATAATAAAACCGCAACGTGATGAAGTACTACAGAATATGATTGAATCGTGCAAAACGAAAATAATGCGAAGGTATCGGAGACCAAAGAATTTAATCACTACTTAATATTAATTGCATTTACAAAATTATAAATGCTACCGATTGGGTATTTTTTGAATTTTTCGTGAAACCTTTTGCGCCGATCACCGATAACCACCGCAGCGGTGAACGTGTTATCTATAAAAACGAATACAACACAAAGTCGCAATTAGTGAGATAATTAAACCCATTCCCCCGAAATTCGGTCAACACACACATCCAACACCATTCTTACCCTCTGGCACATGACCAACTCGTCACAGATACCCCGAAACCAATCCGAAAAACTGGATTTCAAGTTCTCCCACCACATGCCCATTGAGCGGCACGCCGTGTAATCGCAGTCCATAAACGCGGGAAGCGCGTTGCTTGAAGGGCTCTTTATCCGAGGGTAGCGATTTGAAGTTGAAGCTTCATTGAACGACTCGGCGCGATACAGCGATTGCCGCAATCAGCGTCACGACATCGTCTCGCAGTCGCTCAACAATTCCGACTTCACTAATAATCCCGCGAACGTTAGGATCGCGAGTGATGAAGGGCCCAGAAGCGGAAGTCACGCGAACAATCGGCACGCCATTGTGGCCGGACGAAAGTTTTTCCCGCCTGCGTCCCCTTTTTCCCCTTTCGGCGCCTTTATTCTTCTCCCCGGCCGGTTTTTCCAGCGCGACTCCTTCAGGAGGTGCCTTGGAGGATGCATAATGTGCCTGAGACGCGGCGAGGCGCGAAATGCTAAGAAGTAATTATCCTGTTACCACCAGCTGTTACATCTTCCGACTACCTGGCCCACTTCGGAAAAGAAATTCGTTTCCGGGTCGACGTCGCCGACGCTGCTTTCTCAAGGGTCGCGGGATCTGCTATGCGCGCGTTCGCTTCGTTTTCTCATTCCGGCCACGTGAACCGACTGTGCGGAACGTCGAGCAGGGAACTAATGTTACGCGGCTATTGCGAGTTATTGAAAGGTGTGTACTGTTCGTAACATCGGTTGTGAGGGGTGTCTCGAAATGGACTGACATTGTAATTTATTATTATAATGAATCGTATTATTTGTTTAAAAAATATTAATGTGTTTATTTTAATATAAGGTATATAGTTTATAAGTATGGAGTTAATAAAGTACATACTTTATAAGCATAAATAAAGTTATACTTTATATCAAAATAAAGACATGCGTATTTTTTAAATAAATAACACGTAGTAATACGTAATAATTCATATTATTTATTTAAAGAATACGAATGTTTTTATTCTAATATAAAGTGTATACTTTATAAGTATAAAGTCAATAAAGTACAGACTTTAATATAAAGTTAATACAAAGTATACACTTTATATTAAAATAAAAACATTCGTATTTTTTTAATAAATAATACGTATTAATACGTAATAAATCATATTATTTATTTAAAAAATACGAATGTTTTTATTTTAATATAAAATATATACTTTACAAGTATAAAGTTGATATGGAGTATATACTTTATAAGCATAAATAAAGTTATACTTTATATTAAAATAAAAACGTTCGTACTTCTTAAATAAGTAATACGTATTAATATGTAATAAATCGTATTATTTATTTAAAAAATACGAATGTTTTTATTTTAATGTAAAGCATATACTTTATAAGTATAAAATTAATAAAGCGCATACCTTACCACAACTAATGTATATACATTAATATAAAGTTAATATAAAGTATATACTTTCTAAGCATAAATAAAGTTATACTTTATATTCAAATACATCATTTATTAATAAATTAAAATGTCAGTCCATTTTGAGACACCCTTTAGCTGGTTTGCGCGATATTATTTACAAATATGCGAAAAGTGCGTAGCGTAATAGTTCAGACAATTGGGTGTTTATTTTTTAATTATTTTTTCAAATCTACTTTTGTGTGTTTGGCAGTATGTAGGGATGTGCGTTTTAGCCGCATTAATCGGTAATGATGAACATTAGGCTTGAGGGATCGGAAATATGGTTACCCAAGATTTGTAAAGTGGGGTTAGGGGGAAAACTTTCAAAAGTTTCTGTGTTTATCTGATCAATTACTCAATGTGTGGTGCTTAAAGTTTGTGCGTTAGAGAAGAGGAGTCTGGAAGGGCGTCACTTTTATTTTATACTCCATTTCTTAATACTTTCATTTTGACGTATGTTAATTTTTACCCTACGTAAAATTTTAGGGTAGATTTCAAGATATATTCAACGTATATTCGGATATAAGTAGATTTTATGCTTGCATGTGCCGTGTTTGCATCAGAGAATGTACGGGTAAATAAATTATATGTTACTCTCAAGAACTTGTTCTACAGAACTGGAACTAAAACTAAATTGTAATTTACGCATACCTTGTAAACAAAGTTCAGTGGTCAGCTAGGGTATTGTGGTGGATGAAAGGAAGTTTGTAGGGATTGTAATTGGTTGTTGTTTTGACGTATCTGTGAATGGTGAAATTTGGCCATCAGATGGAAATGACGATAATTAATTTCGCAGATCGGAGATTTTATTGTGGAACTTTGGAAAAGGAACGTGTAGGAAAGATTTATGGTAAAGGAATGGTCTGTATGTATATGTGGCGTAACACCACGAGCGAAATGTCTCGCGAGTGGTAGAGACGGAAAGTCAATTAATGACCATCCGTAACGTAGAGTGTTTCAAGCTTTTCGTAATCGATTTGCCACGTTTCGCGAAGAAGTAATATTTCAACGTGTGTGGTTCTCTGCCGAAAAAAAAACTGTTTTCACTGGTTGCTTCTTAGTAATGCTGTTGAAGTCGTAATATACGCTAATGTATAATATATGGTATAATACGGTATACACCATGTAATATATTCCATAATTTACTAACTGCAGATTTAATTTTAGAAAAAAAAGTAAAAGACCATCAAAAGTTGGTTAGCGGAAAATATTCAAGTTAATATTAAAAAAAACTTACGTTTTCCCATTTACGGACATGGTTTTCGAATGATTGACATTACTTGTAACATAATCTTGATGGTAAAATAATGAATTCAAAGCAGTTTTAGAAAATAATGCTGATTATGTGGAGTTTTATAAAAAAAAGTGCGCTGTTCGTAACGTTCCCACATGATTGTAAAATTCGAATATTTTATCCTATCATTATATCACTACAGTTATAACCCGGAAAAACAAATCCTGAGAAATATTCTTGCTTCAAAGTAGCACCGATGAGTATTGAAAAATCGAATGTCTCGTAAAAATGCATCAATAGTTAAATTCTTTCGGTGAGTTCCAAACTCATCACCCGAAATTATCGGTTCCCGATAACTAATTGCCATTCGCCAGGCACTGTTTCGATGGTAATCGAAGATCATTAAACAGCACTATAACGAGAGCCAATATTAGCTGGCGATATTAAGAAATAATCGCTGTTTGACGGGCATCAGAAAAGTGGGATGAAACTTAAGTGTGCCAGCTGTTTCTGCTCGCCGTAAATGTCGAGACTGCGAATTGCTCGATGTAATTGTTTCCTATTGAACGCCGCGGTCGTTATCGGCGACGAAAAACAGACGACGACCGTAGAAAAGGAAAACTCCCGATTCTAAGGGAATCGATTTCTGACGATGGGAAAGTATCGTCAAGCACGTTATGGGATTGGTCACGAAGCTTTGCAGGAAAAATTAAATACGTATTTTTAATTTGGTATTAGTTTCCTCTTCCTGTCGTATTTAATTTTCCTTTTTTATTTAAATTAAAAAACATATGTATAATATATGGATAATATAACATATATACAATATAAAAATATACACATATAAATATGTATAATAATATAATAAATATAATAATAATATAATTATATAAATATAAATATATATATATAAATCTATTTCCATTAAATAATCACAAGAAAAAATGAATACGAAGTTAAAATGCATGTATACCACGCAAATTTATATATATATATATATATATATATATATATGTGTGTGTATGCAATTTCAAGTCGGAAAAAGCGCATGCATACCACGCAAATTGTTATATATATATATGTAATTTAAGACAGAAAAAATTTGTGAAATATACACGCGGTTTAATTTCGTATTCATTTCTTCCTGTGATTATTTGATGGAAATATATTTCAAATGGCAAGATTAATTCATAAATACGGGTAAACAAGTATATATGTATATCATACAGACATCTTATATTTTTAATTATAACACATCATTTAAATTGAATATTCTCCCAATTAAATAATCATGAGGAAAATTTACATTAAATCAAAATTAACGATCTAACTCCCTACTTTTCTCATAATGAAAAATCGATTTCCTTAGAAACCAAGGTTAACTAAGATTAACTTTCTTATAATCGTCGCCTGTTCTTTGTTGCTAAAATGATTAATGTGCTATATATACATGCATACAATCGTGTGACCATCTTCGATTTAAATTATTCCCATCGGATAATTAGAGTTTGGATCTAACATCAAGCTCTATAAACTAAGTTATGAGTAAGTAACTTCCCTTACAATTACCTGACACCGTGAAAAGCAGCTTCCACATTCTCCTCCACTTCCCAATAAAATCAGCTGATCTCATGGCGAGCAGAACCTGTTTTTTTTCAGTGTCTTCGCTGCCTGAAACTTTCCATGCACTCACGCACGTGCAAACATCTGCTCAGACTAATGACAACAGACTTTTTAATACATTACCTCGCCGAACACGCTGTCTAAACGAAATTCGACTTTACATTATGAAAAAAAAAGTTTGACGCGTGGAAATGTAACTCCCGAGAGACAGGGCGTTTCGTGCGCGAAGTTTGTTATTTTTCGCGTCGAATTTGCGAATTTGGCAATTGTAGTAAAGTTAATGCCGGAAGACTGGCGGTTTTCGAGCGTTTGAGACCCGGGGGAAATATCGGGTAATCAAAAAAGTTTGCGCAGTTTTCGGTAGGGGGCAATACAACGCAGTGTGTTGGCCGTGCAGCAAATTGCAAAAAGTAGATTCTTCGCCGCGTAAAAACTTGCAAATACTCATTAGATATTCAGAACACCGTAGCTTGATAAACAGTGTTCGTCGTTCAAGTGGAATTCCTTTAAAATATCCGGCGAATCGAACGTCAGGCGTGTTTGTTAGGATACGGATTTAAATTGGGACCGAAAATGTACACAATGAAATATGCGTGGCATTTCGAGGAAATGCAATTAATGGAAGCACGGTCTAGGAATAGGTTAAAGCGCTTGCTTCTAGAGGTAGGCTTTACTCTTTGTTACGAAAAGAGCTTTCATAACGGAGGAATTTAAAAAATTAGAAACCTCAGTTTTGATCTAACCACCTAACTGTGCGGACGTCCATCGCTGTGTATTTAATGTGTATCATAAAATCTAAATCTGTATGATTAAAATCTAAATCATGACCGCAGCAACGAAGTAGCATCAATAAACGGAGATTTCTGGGTAGAAAAGTCCAATGGCTTCAAATGTCGTCGAAAATAATCAAACCAGTAGCATAGCTATAAAATCTTACTCACATACGACAAAAATTGCATTTGTTTGAAATTTTTTTTTTAATTCTAATGTAAAGTATATACTTTAATATAAAGTTAATATAAAGTGTATATTTTATATTAAAATAGAAACATTTGTATGTTAATATAAAGTATACACTTTATAAGTACAAAGTTAATAAAGTTTATACTTTAATATAAACTGAAAGTTTAAAATTGTATGTCCGGTGTTATTATTGTCCCTCTATAAAGTTTACGTGCTGTTCGGAAGTGCGAGAGTGGGAAAACACTTGCATGTTGGTCTATTGTCGATGGGGACTGACTTATATTTGTAGTTGAATGTTTTCCTTTGGTGCTTGTCAACGGATTAACAGGTGATAACAGATTATCACTCTAGATCACTGTACTTATGGATGTGTGCTTTTTGGTATATAGAATTTTCCCAATTACCGTGAAACATTTCCTTAACCATTTCGCTCCGAACGCCTGATATATTCAGCATCTTATTAGATCTGGAAATAATCACTCATCAAAATTCAACGGAAAAAATGAGTATTGACAAGCAGTAGTACCGAAATTTATAATAGCACCATTTATCCTGCATTCGACGTGTATACACGTCATTGCTTGATTTTAATTCCTCACCCTGTGAGGGATTCCTAAAATTGATTTCCGCTCTTTACTGGTTAAGAATTTATATTATATATTGTATATATATATATATTATTTTATATTATTTATTATATATATATATATATATATATATATTAAGAGGAATAGCCTATCATACGTAACGGGAGTAATGCCCTTAGATGACAGAAGACCTCTGCTCAGCTTAAGATGTGCAATTTCCATAGCTTCAACACCAAATGACGCTACATACAAACTCATCTTCTCATATAGTCTAACAAATCAATACGGACAAAAACCCAAATCGTCCAAACCACTCAACCAAAGAATCCACGTTCACTACAATACGGTACGAATAAAACTTCATATATGAACGCAAAATCCCTAACCCTGTGGATCATTAAACCTCCATCAACAAATTTTAGTATGACCAATACTACCTGTAAAAACACAATGTCGTGCTACTTGGAATTAAGATAAAATGCAAGGACATTTGACACATTCTAAGATGTATAAACGCAATGCAAATTTGTCAGAAGAAGCAGGAAATAATGTCAAGTGAACACCAAATTATGAAATAAACGACACGAGGTCACAATAACGTGAGTAGTCTTCTACCAGAGCAAACCAGCAAACGAAGAAGTGGACAAAACAGCTAAAGAAACCACCTCGTTGCCAGCCAATAAGGAAGTACTTATATTTCCATGTCAAGGAACATACCGATAATGAGAAAATAGAGAAATGCAAAAAGGAATAGATCGTTATTAACTCTACACAATCACATAAAATAATATATCAAGGCCCGAATCTTTTATTGAAGCTACCAAATGCCGGAGTAGACCAGACCAAGACTTTATAAAACTAATATTCGGTCATATGCGGCTCTGAACAAACATACAAGACCGAGCAAAACACAGAAAATTCATTAAGGCATTGACTGCCGTGCGTATTTTGTCATATTAGAACGGCGATGCTGTGAAATACTGCAGCCTTTGACTGAATTATGCAAAATGTAAATAATGTGCAGGTATTGAAGACCAAAGAATAGCATCACTATTCTAACAATAACTGCTATAAGAATTACTATTCTAACAATACCCATTACTAATATTTTGGATCTTCAGTAAAATCTTTAGTAAAAAAAGTGTTAAAAGTAATTAAAACGACAAACACGTAGACCCAGATAAAAAGACAGACGCATTCATCACTGATGCTTCAAATTGGACCCAAACCAAAAACAAAACCACTTGATTTGTGACAATCAAAAAAATAATCGACTATAACCTTTATAATGTCGCTTACAAAAAACATTAATTTCGATCACCATGTCCGAATCAAGCGACGTACTGACATATTTGCCCCGGAATAAATGATTGCACCGTGTTTGCTTGCAATTTGGAGCTCTTCGTTCAAATATGCGTCAAAGGACCATCAGCCGGCCAATAAGAGCAGAAACGAAAACGAATGGAAATGTCCCGATTGAGAGGCAGGATCGGAGAGACAGAGGCTTGAAAGGGGAAAGAGTACATGACGGATTTGGCGAGGGGACAAAAATAGTAGTCCGCGCAGATATGAAAGGAAGCGCTGGACAGAGAGGAGCTGATGCCTTTGAGGGTTGCGCATCTTCTTCGTTATGAATGAATCCAGCAATGAGTTGGCACGGTACCAGAGGATTTCCAGGTGGCCGCGAAATTAAGCTCGGTCCCGCGCAGTCGAGGAAACCCTTCGCTGCAACCTATGCTTCACCGAATTTACTGTCCGCTGCTATGGCGCCGTCCGACTTCGGATCGGCCGGTTCATCGTCTTTGTCTTGTCTGCGCGCTTTTTATACCTGTCTGCCTTGTTCGCTCTTTCTCTCCTTTCGAACGTGCATTTTTGCCTCGAGTCTCCTGGCGGACAGTTATGCGATTGTCTACATGATTTTTGTCTGACTTTCTGCGTGGAGTTCTGTGTGATTTCCCATCTGATCTACTGTCATTTTTTCATAATCTTCGTCTTTTCCTTTTTCTCCTCCTTTCGCTTTGTGCCTAGATTGTCTTGTTGACACTTTTTGTCTTTTTGGCCGTACATTTCCGTGTGTCATCTTCTGTCCGTCTATTATGTGATTGTCTATATCGTTTTTTGTCTGAATTTCTGCCCGAATTTCTGTGTGATTTCCCATCTGATCTACTGTCATTTTTTCATAATCTTCGTCTTTTCCTGTTTCTCCTCCTTTCGCTTTGTGCCTAGATTGTCTTGTTGACACTTTTTGTCTTTCTGGCCGTACATTTCCGTGTGTCATCTTCTGTCCGTCTATTATGTGATTGTCTATATCGTTTTTTGTCTGAATTTCTGCCTGAATTTTTGTGTGATTTCCCATCTGAACTACTGTCATTTTTTCATAATCATCATCTATCTCTTTTCCTCCTACTTTTCCTTTGTGTCTACATGGCCTTCTTGACACCTTTCGTTTTTTGGCGGTAGATTTCCTGGTCTCATCTTCTGTCCGACTGTTAGGCGATTGTCTACATGATTTTTGTCTGACATTTTGCCTAGATTTCTATGTGATTTCCCATCTGATCTACTATCATTTTTTCATAATCTTCGTCTACCTCTTTTTTCTCTTGGTTTACCTTTGTGCCTACTTGCCATGCTGACACTTTTCATATTTTTGGTCGTACATTTCCGTCTTGTATCTTCTATTCGATTGTCTACATAATTTTTGTCTGACTTTCTGGCAGACTTTCTACCTGGATTCTGTGTGATTTCCCATCTGATCTACTGTAATTTTTTCATAATTTTCATCTATTTCTTTTCCTCCTGCTTTTCCTTTGTGCTTACATTGTCTTGTTGACACTTTTCATTTTTTTGGCCGTAGATTTTCTAGTCTCATCTTCTGTCCCACTATTATGCGATTGTCTATATGATTTTTTGTCTGAATTTCTGGCTGACTTTGAGGGTTTTGTGGGTTCCTGTCTTGATTTTTGTGTGTTTTCCCATCTGATCTACTGTCATTTTATCATAATGTTCGTCTATCTTTTTTAACCCTGCTTTTCCTTTGTGCCTACATTATCTTGTTCACATTTTTCGTCCTTTTGGCCTCACATTTCCGTCTCGCATTTTCTCTCCAAGTGTTATGCGATTGTCTACATGATTTTTGTCTGACTTTCTGGCAGACTTTCTGCCTGGATTTCTATGTGATTTTCCATCTTATTTCCTGTCATTTTGTCAAAATTTGTCCATCTTTTTCCCCCTGCTTTCTCTTTGTGCCTCCATTGCCTTGTTGACACTTTTCGTCTTTTTGGTCTTACAGTTCCATCTCTCATTTTTTCAATTTCTGGCGAATTTTGGGCGTTTTGCACCTTCTGCCTGGATTTCTGTGCGATTTCCCATCTGATTTATCCTCATTTCATCATACTGATCCTTTCCTCGTTTTTTTCCTGCTGTATTTTTATTCGTGCTTCGTTTTGTTCCCTCCCTCCTCTATTTTTTTCTTACTACACTTCTCTCTGATGTTATATCCGATTTTTTATGCAGTTCTCTATACAATTTTCTGTCTGCATCTCTAACAGACTTTCTATCCGTGTTTCTATTCGAGTTCTCATCTAATTTATTCCCATGTTTTCATTTTCTTTATCTTCTTCCTTCTTTCCCGTTGTCGTCTCGTCTCACATGGGCATTGTTCACTCATATCGCGTTTCCGTGTTTCCTCCTCTCTTCAATTTGCTACTTCTTTTTGTGTCCGACCGCGTTCTCCGCTTCTGTTCGTTTTCTAACGTACTACTTCATTCGATTTTCTTTCTGAATCTCCGGCTGCCTTTCTGTCGAGATTCTGTGATTTCCTTCTCGGCTCTCTGCACGATACGCTCTCTAATATTCGCCTACATCTCTTGGTAAGTTAACGAATTAAACACGTGGGCACTGAACCGTCTGGAGAACCGAATGCGTAGGAACGTAGATGGTTAATGACTCAATTATCCCGAAATCTGTGTGCTCGGCGCTCGGAAGCACACAATGACATTCAGAAACATTCAGCTCTTCATCTCCTACCATCCTTCCACTGGCTTCCTTTTATTCCTCCTTTGCCATCACCTTAGACCTTCCCTCCAATTTTCAGCGACCCTTTCCGACGTAATGGGCAACATCTACCTTAAATTTCCAAAAAATCAAAACAAAATTTTTTGTCTTAAGTGGTACTTTATAGCCTTAAAAATAAGGTGCAATTTGTCTTATAGGCAAAAATATTTTTTAAAGTGGTTTTACAGCTTATTTTATAATGCAAGTCGTGATGCCTCGGAGCGGTTCAAAGTTCATGGTACCGATTCTAAAGATTCTGAAGGGACATAATACCAACCGAAATCCTGATTGCATCGAAAAAATGCGAAACTAAATTTTGGCAACTCTTTACCATCATTTTTCGACGGATGAATTGCCGCAACATGAATTGGGCATCGATAAATATTGCGTCTTCTATTTTTAACGATCGATTTGAAAGCATAATGGCAATGATGCAGGTGTTGCTGACGCACGTCGCATCAAGTTTTCCGAGCGAATTACACATTTTCCAGGAAGGAGAAAGAGGAAGAAAATATTAATGTAGAAGGACACCTGTATAGTGCAGGCATTGCAGAATAATTGTAAATATGGCATGTAATTTGAACTGCTCCGAGGCATCACGACTTGCTTTATAAAATAATCTGCAAAACCAATTTAAAAAATATTTTTGCCTATAAGACAAATAGCACCTTATTTTTAAAGCTCTAAAGTATCGTATAAGACAAAAAAATTCTTTTCGGTTTTTAAAAAATTTAAGGTAGATGTTACGCCTTAAGCCAGATGTTACCCCTTAAAAAACGAAGCGCCCAGGCATTTAGCCGTCTAGAGCGCCGAAGCTTAGAAACGTAGGCAGGTAATGACTCAATTATCTCGAAATACGCGTGCTCAGCGCTTCGCATAAAACGAAACGTCGAGAAAATGAATGTTTAGAGAATTTAATACCCGGCAGCTTAAGAGGCCAAACTTCATCTTCGCAGCCATTCCCCTCTGACTCGTTCGTTTGCACCATCTCTTCCACTCGCGCGCATCATTTCCGCCGCTTCAAATCTCTCGAAGTAAGTCTCGCACAGCTGCCGCTACCATGGTGATTACTTCTTCATATTTTACGTCTCGGCCGAACTGTGTCGCGGGACAAACTCGCACGCGGAATCGAAGTTTCGCGATGTCGTCTGGCAACACGTTTCTCCTCTGGCCTCGGAAATCCTTGTCTGATCCTTGAATCCTCGTTAGCGCGCGAATTCACTTCACGCTCGAATCCAGCTTCTTTTTTCGGGGTCAGGTACTTCGATCCCTCGAGAGTAACGGTCTACGATTTAGGACGCTCGTTATTCGCAGCTTTTACGTTTCGAGCGACAGTGATGTAATCCCGGGCGGACCATTGCTTCGCTACTTTTGTATCGAAGATCGTTCACGCTTTTACGCTCTTTTATACTTGTATTCTTAAATTCGGTTGCAGTTTTCTTGTTTATATGGTTTTGTTTAACGGGAAGAGTGATGTTTATGTGTTCCGGCTTTGTATTTTATGTGGTTTTATTCAACTTTAGAAATGTTGCTTGTGTGTTCTAACCTTGTGCTTTAGGTGGTTTGTTAAATTGTAGAAGAGTTGATGTATTTTAGCTTCATTTATGAATTTGATGTACGTTGTCGTAGTTATGTAATTAAGTATCGAATATAGTTTTATTACACGGGACAATAAACACGTGTAAAATTTTAGATTGAAAGTAAATTCATTCATCTTAATTAAAAATGCTTTATACGTAAGTATACTATTAAAAAAAAAATCAAAACTGTGTTAGTATGATTCCGAGAATGCGTGGGCGAATATATAAGGTAGAAAGAAAGAAGAGAGGGAGAAAAGATAGTAAAGTAAAATCGTCTGCGATTCTCTTTGTAGATCGTATTACGTAAACGAGGGCGCCACAGTTAACTGGTTAATCACCAATCACAATTTTTCCCGCCACACCCACATCTCTTACAACTCCCCCAAACCATCGAAACCCCATTCTGCGCCATGTACCCACACCTGACCCATCCTTAACGTCCGCTAAAAAGTGCATTTACACAGTTCAGCATCGATTACGCCCTTATACTCTGTACATACATTTAATCCAGTTTCCTTGAACTTTCCAAACAGCCCCTCCCGCCCTCCGCGCACCCCCATTTTCTCCCTCCATCCTTTTCTCTCCCCAACCACCGCCACGCGCACTAATCCCACCGCGATCTTTTGTTCCTTTTCGAACCATCCCTTTTTCCCGGCGCTCGTCTTTTTATTTTCTGTCCTGGAACATGGCTCTCTAACCGCGAGTACCCGAACGTTTAAATCGCTTCCGTGTTGCGGACTGGATTTCTCTTTCCCGGCCTCTCCTCCACACGCCACCCCCGCAACCTTTTTCCGACCCTCCCACTCCCTCGGGCCTCGCTGAAAAGGCCGCGTTAATTGGAAAAATAATGTTGTAAAGAGGAAGTTCGCCCGCGCGCGATTACGAAATCGAGATTTTCTCGACGGACGATCGACTGCGGCCAGATCGGCGGGCAAAGAACATGCCGCGACTGACATAACGGCGATGAGACGGTATCGGGGGCTTGTTCGATTAATTACGAGGACAGACGATGTGCGCGCCGCCGGCGATTCGTCGGTGAGCTTTTTCGAGAATGATGCGGTGGAGAGACGGGGCTGTGAAAATTGTGTGGCGAGGAATAGGGTGGTTGAGCTAAGATCGCGAAAGTCTTGAAGGGTGTACTAATCGCAGTTTTACGTAGATGTTTGACAGAAAACTGTGTGAATTATAGTTTGGTAATAGATCGGAATTGAAATTAACATTGACTGCTGTGATGGTCACTGCAGACCGGCGCAATGGGTAGCAATACTTATTTTATAAATGCGGTTATTATTAGAATAGTGATGCGATTCTTTGGTCACCAATACATGTACATTATTTACATTTTGCATAATTCAGTGAAACGCCATAGTATTTCATAGCATCGCCATTCTAATACAACAAAGTACGCACGGTAGTCAACGTCTTGAATTGGTAAGGAGGTAGACTGTATGTGTTCTTATGTACAAGTGTAATTTCACTAGTCGTTCGTGTTACTGTTTTGTCGCATCACGTCACGCGTTTGTTAACTGTTATTTGGTTTGCTTTATGTATGTGTGGCGTAAACGCATATTGCGCCCATACTCCAAAAACATGTAGAACGGTTGTCTTGAGCCCGCCGGTGGAAACTTTTCGCCACCGGACACCACCCCTTTCCACCCAACTTTCCCTTCTTACCCACCGGTCAGATATTTAAGGCCTCGTTCGAACGGACGAGACACCTAATATTTTTCCGGAGCTCAAGCGTTAAGCTACAAAAGTCAGATTCGGGTCATTCTTGTCAGTAGTGTAAATAGTAAATAAAGTTACTACAAACAGATGCGGCATTACCGAGGTTTATACTTTGAAGACAAAATATGTAAGTTCAGTGTTGAGGCTAGTTGCATTAAATCGTTATGTTAGTTTATGTGTGTTTAGTCTTGAGAGGCATTGGGTGTTATAATATTATAAATATTATTGTAGCATCAGGAAAACGGCCGTAGATGCGTTGCATAAAACTGTCGCGGGGCCATCGGGCCCTACCGGATTAAGATAAGGTGGTAGAAGTCCGTATAAAAGCCAAATTACCATAGTTTTACTTTCATTTTATATTTATATTTATGTATTAGTGCTTCTATTTATATATAAATAAATGTATTCAACTTAATATAATTCCGCATCCCGCTTCGACGACACCTAACATCTTATATCCCTACATTATGTTAATATAAAACCAGTGTGTGTGGCACGATTTCTTGAAAAAATATTTGACAAATTAACATTATTACGTTAGCCCCTTCGCAACTTTTGCATCACCCTGTGTTACAGAGGTAAATTAAATGTTTTTTGTTTTATTTATAGAACAACAATACCGTTTTCTTAGAAATAGCGAGAAGTTGATACGGTAGTTCATATACACATATATATAAAAAAACGATAAAAATATTTAACGTTAAATTTTTTTTTTTAGTGATGTAATGTTCTTCTGATCATTTTATACGCGACAGTATAAACTTGTGGAAATTGGGACTGATGTGTATTTTGGAGCACATTTCGGCAGGTTAAATAATAATAAATACTTGGCTATTGAATAAACTGAAATAATCGTCTGACCCCGTGGCCAACATACTCGGTACTGTTTGTCGCTACTTTCGTCACCTGTCATTTCCCATATATCCACATACATTCATGCACAAGCGCTCTACATTCCTAGAATGCGGGCACTAGAATATTTTTAGCTGACATGCCTATTGTTGACATTTTATCTTCTTCACATAACTATTCTCATGACGGTAATCCATAAAAGGCAGACAATTAGTAAATCACTGCCAGAATTGCCAAGGTAAACATAATTCAATAAATGCAGCTAATTAAGGACTCCACTTAGGTTTCATTATAGCAGCATAAAGTCAACGATTATTCGTTTATCCTACAAACTTCACAAACTTATAACGTTCAACATGTGTCTATAGTCACGAAAAGTTAAAGAAATCTTTACTTTTATTTTTAACGCCATTTTCATTCGTATTTGTTTTAGAACAAAATTGCTTTATTTCGTGCAGCAACGGAACGTAATAGAATCCGGTAATTAAATGATCGGGTTCCTCTCGCCTGCGGACTAAATACTGTTCCGTAATTAAATCACGCACCTGCGAGTAAATCTAGTGATCCAGATACAGTGTTATATTGAAAGCCGAGATTTCCCACCGGTTTCGCGTTTTCTTCGACATCTCTCCTTCTGTACTCTGCTATTCACTTGTCTCTTCTCTTCTGTCTGTTCACCTTTAATCATCGCATTGTCTTTTGTTACTGTGTCCTTCATACCAGTGTATGTTTTCGATAGTGTTTAAAATTTTAGTAGCACTATATGCTACGATGCATGTGATGTAAGACTTATAGCCCAAAATACGCAATACAGCATTGGAAATGGTTTTAAACGATATTAAATTGTACTAAATTAACGGCGTAATAATATCGAGTGCAATATAGAGCGTGTTTGAATATTCTACAAGAATTCTTATGGTTGTGGTACCACATTAATGACCATATGTACACATTATGTCGAACTATGCGCATGAATGTTGTAAATATTTTTTAATGTTTTATGACACTCCTTTACCACCTTGCTGTCTTTCATATCTCATGATTATTCTCTCTGTATTTAATTGTTTTCCCTGCTTTCTTAATCTTTCATTCTACAGCGTTATATTTGCTTCCAGTATTTCATTACACTCTCTTATAACTTCCGTCTTGCGTCACTTTCTATATTTGCAACTGTCTTCTTTTGTTTGTTTGTAGTCTTTTACTTTCTTCCGTCCTTCTCCTATCATCTCTTTGTATTTTTTTCGTGCTTTTTCTTTGCATTTCTGTTAACTTGCATCACCGTTTTGTTCTCTTCCTACAAAGTTGCAATTGCTCCATTATCTTCTTGTCATCCATTCATCACTTTCTCTTAGGATTTCTAACTAACTTCATTACGAATTTTTTCTCTCTTCTTACAACTTTCCATTTCTTCCCATCCTTCTCTTATCATTCCTTCATCATTTCCTTCTTGCATCTCTAACTGCCTTAATCATCATTTTCTTGTCTCTTCGTACAATTCTTTCGTAAAATTTACTTCAATCATCTTTTCACCAGCCGTCAGGGATATTATTTTTGCATCTCTTGTTTTCATTTCTAAGCACTTGCTACTTTCCTGTCACTTTCCTTTTTTATTCTTGTCTGTATAGTTATACTTTTGGCTTTGCGATATATTGTCGTTTGTGTCAAATTAAACATAGTTAATATATATCAATGTTAAATTTCACCAATTTAAACATGTTCGGTTCCGACATTCGTTACTTTGTTCATTTTGATTCCATTCTTTGGGCGCGTGCATTAAGATAAAAAATAGGACATCCTGATTGAATACATATCGGCTTCGTAAGTAAGGCATTTATTTAGTTATACCTTTCGTTGCTTTAATTTTATTTAGTTATACTTTTAGTCAATTTAATTTTATTTAGTCATACCTTTAGTTGATTTAATTTTATTTAGTTATACTTTTAATCGATTTAATTTCGTTTAATCATACTTTCAGCCGATTTAATTTTATTTAGTCATACTTTTAGTCGATTTAATTTTATTTAGTCATACTTTTAGTTGATTTAATTTTATTTAGTCATACTTTTAGTTGATTTAATTTTATTTAGTTGATTTAATATTATTATTTAGTAAATTAAACTTATATATCGAAGATTTAATTTTTTATTTAGTCATACTTTTTGTTGATTTAATTTTATTTAGTCATACTTTTAGTTGATTTAATTTTATTTAGTTATACTTTTAGTCGATTTAGTTTTATTTAGTCATACTTTTTGTTGATTTAATTTTATTCAGTTATACTTTGACTTTGCAGTATATTATTATTTATGTAAATTAAACAGAATCAATATATATCGATGTTAATGTAAAAAATATAAGGTTCTCTAAAAAGAATGAAGTTGACTTTGAAATCTCCGAAACGCCATCACTAAAAAAATAATGCATTTAATAATGCAGCTCTTGGAACCATACAAATATGAAAAAACTCTTTTTCAATATTAGCACATCCGTAATTATAGTCGTTCATAATCGTGTTGCTGCCGATGTTTACATCACAATATTCTATAGCAATATCACCATCAACCGTCCGTCACTCTCCCGTCATCCCATTCTGCACTTCCAAGTATATCCCTCATTTTCGCCTCTCGTTAATTTAAAAATTATAGGGTTCTTTAAAAAGAATGAAGTTGACTTTGAAATCTCCGAAACGCCATCACAAAAAAAATGCATTTAATAATGCAACCCTTGGAACCATACACATATGAAAAAACTTTTTTTGTAATATTAGGACACGAACATGAGATTCCAGATAATTATAGTCGTTATGTTGATAATCGTGAAGGTTACTTGTAGCGCGATGTTTACATCACAATATTCTATAGCACATTTCACCATCAACCGTCCGTCACTCTCCCGTCATCTCATTCTGCACTTCCAACTATATCCCTCATTTTCGCCTCTCGTTAATTTAAAAAATATAGGGTTCTCTAAAAAGAATGAAGTTGACTTTGAAATCTCCGAAACGCCATCACTAAAAAAATAATGCATTTAATAACGCAGCCCTTGGAACCATACAAATACGAAAAAAAACCTTTTTTTAATATTAGGACACGAACACGAGATTCCAGATAATTATAGTCGTGTTAATAATCGTGAAGGTTACTTGTAGCGCGATGTTTACATCACAATATTCTATAGCACCTTTCACCGTCAAACTCTCCCGTCATCCCATTCTGCAAACTATATCCCTCATTTTCGCCTCTCGTTAATTTAAAAAATATAGGGTTCTCTAAAAAGAATGAAGTTGACTTTGAAATCTCCAAAACGCCATCACAAAAAAAAATAATGCATTTAATAATGCAACCCTTGAAACCATACAAATATAAAAAAACTTTTTTTTTAATATTAGGACACGAACATGAGATTCCAGATAATTATATTCGTTGTCGTCTTGATAATCGTGAAGGTTACTTGTAGCGCGATGTTTACATTACAATATTCTATAGCACCTTTCACCATCAACCGTCCGTCACTCTCCCGTCATCCCATTCTGCACTTCCAAGTATATCCCTCATTTTCTCCTCTCGTTAATTTAAAAAATATAGGGTTCTCTAAAAAGAATGAAGTTGACTTTGAAATCTCCAAAACGCCATCACTAAAAAAATAATGCATTTAATAATGCAACCCTTGGAACCATATAAATATGAAAAAACTTTTTTTCAATATTAGGACACAAGCATGAGATTCTACATAATTATAGTCGTTGTTGTGTTGATAATCGTGAAGGTTACTTGTAGCGCGATGTTTACATCACAATATTCTATAGCACCTTTCACCATCAACCGTCCGTCACTCTCCCGTCATCCCATTCTGCACTTCCAACTATATCCCTCATTTTCGCCTCTCGTTAATTTAAAAAATATAGGGTTCTCTAAAAAGAATGAAGTTGACTTTGAAATATCCGAAACGCCATCACTAAAAACATAATGCATTTAATAATGCAACCCTTGGAACCATATAAATATGAAAAAACTTTTTTTCAATATTAGGACACGAACATGAGATTCCAAATAATTATAGTCGTTGTGTTGATAATCGTGAAGGTTACTCGTAGCGCGATGTTTACATCACAATATTCTATAGCACCTTTCACCATCAACCGTCCGTCACTCTCTCGTCATCCCATTCTGCACTTCCAAGTATATCCCTCATTTTCTCCTCTCGTCCTCACACTCCCACGGCAGACTCTATTCCTCTTAACAGGAAATGAGTTAGTAGGGCGCAGACCGTCCGGGAGTGAAGACTAGACGAAGACTAGCACGGAACAGCAACGACGTTAGCGGCGCCGACGAAGTAATTAGGTCGCACCGTTTGTAACAAGGTGTCGCGGAAAAGCGATACGACCGATTCGTTCGCGGGCTCCTTCCATCCTTCGAGTATTCCTGTCTCAGTCAGGACGCGCTGTGCGGGCAACGATCCCGTGGGAACGTGCGAATGGAACACGAAATTCGGAGACGCGATTTCAAATAAATCGTACGGGACCTCCGTTCATTAAAATGAACGCGATCGGGAGAAATAAACAGGGCGGATGGGTTAATTGCGAAAGTGTCGGGCAGGACACGGTTCAAGAGTTTAACGTCGCTCTTTTTTTGTTTCAGCGTCAAAGGAGGTTATGCTGGACTTTTTATGTTTAAGGGGTAACATCTACCTTAAATTTCCAAAACATCGAAAACAATTTTTTTGTTTTATATGATACTTTAGAGCCTTAAAAATAAGATGCAATTTGTCTTATAGGTGAAAATATCTTTTAAAGTGGTTTTACAATTTATTTTATAAAGCAAGTCGTGATGCCTCGGAGCGGTTCAAAATACAGGGTACCGATTTTAAAGGTTCTGAAGGGACATAATACCAATCGAAATCCAGATTCCATCGAAAAAATGCGAAACGAAATTTTGGCAACTTATTACCATAAACTTTCGACGGATGAAGTGCCGTAACACGAGAATTGCCCGGCATCGGCATAAATATTGCGTCTTCTATTTTTAACGATCGATTTGAAAGCATAATGGCAATAATGCAGGTGTTAAAATTGACTATGGGTCGTAATTGTTACAATTTCTGCGTTGAAGCTGACGCAGTTTAACTTCAATGATGCTTTATACGATTCCGTGAATCAGCTTTATCTGACACTAAACGATGCCTAGAATTTCTCGAATATCCGCGAAAACGCAAAACTTGCCAAATAAATTCATTTTGCCCACAATACAATTAAACGCCAAAGAACACGAAAGAATCATCGCAAATATATTCGATTAAAAGGAACGCTCATTCCTTTTTTATGATTCACCGTTTTGCAGCTCGGGCAATGAAAAATTGAAGGAGAAGCACGAGGGAATGACGGGACGAAAGTGCTTTTCAATTCTCAAATAAATCTCGTTAATTCCTCCTTCTTTTAGCATTCGTTAAAAAGCAATCCCTACATATATAAGAGTACGAGCGACGACTTCCATTTACTTTAAAACAAGAAAATCCCCGGGGACTTACCGCGGACTCCCAGGACATTCGAAATTCCGCTAATATCCGAAGCGGGGCCGAAACTTCTTCCGAGCGAACCCAAGAGTTGATTGAAAATTTGCAAGGCAGCTCATCGTGTCTGCTCATCGCACGTTCGCGGGCGCAGTTGGCGGCGCTACTTCTGGTTTCCACGGGAAAAGTGAAAGAAAACGAAAGACGAACGGCACTCGAGAGAAACAAGGTCGGAAAAGAATTACAGAATGCAAAGAGGTAAAGGTAGAAGATGGTGATAATCCATGACGACGGGAGAAAGAAGCGTTAGTTGAGTTATTTAAAGTAGCGGATCGGCGAAATTATTTTTTTAATTCACCAAGTCCTGATAATGGAGGAGGTGGAACGTTGTAGATAAAATAGTTATGTGACAGCAGCTTTTTACTTGCAAGATTGCATGAGATTAAGTTCTCAATTGTGTTTTATTTGTTTTTTAGGTTAGGTGTAGCAACGGTTCTATGCTTTTTGTTTAGTCGCCACACGCAGCTATTACTCTACATTCAACATTAATCCGTGACGACGGGAGAAAGAAGCGTTAGTCGAGTTATTTAAAGTAGCGGATCGGCGAAATTATTTTTTTAATTCACCAAGTCCTGATAATGGAGGAGGTGGAACGTTGCAGATAAAATAGTTACGTGACAGCAGCATTTTACTTGCAAGATTGCACGAGACTAAGTTTTTGCTTTTGGATTAATACTTTTGCAATTTGCTTTTTGGATTATGCGTAGCAATGGCCCTATGCTTTTTATTCAATTGCCACGCGTCGGTATTACTCTACATTCAACATTAATAAGTACGAAAACCATAACTTTCGAATCACTACAACAGTATATTTACAGTGCCTATGTTCATATATCTGGATATCCCGATGCTTTTCAACCGAAGAATCCACATCTTACCATATGCCCAATTATTCATACACATCTAACTAATCGAATCGCCATATATCGCACAAATATCCAAAACAAAAACATTCCCATAAAATCCACTCAAAATTTGTCTGCACAACTCTCCGCCGACCATCACATTACCTGACGTACCCAAAACCTAAAATTCGGCTGACGGCCGTAATAACTCCAATAAGTCTCTTGCGCCCTACGTGCGATAGCAGTACAGTGTGATATTTCAGGTAATAGGGCATACGGTATTTGTCCCTTTCTTATTACCCATGCATCCAAGTTTTTCCTACCCCCACACCACCGCTCAGTTCTTTCGGAATATTCCATGCCCTCACTCAGTTATCCCCTCCACCAACAAGCTTTCCCTAAACCCTGGCATTGCCATTTTCACGCATTCTGTTCTAAAACCTCGACGAGTAGACGTTCTATTCCAAAACCTCGATCAGTACACATTAAGACTCAAAACCTCGAACAGTACACACTCAAACTCACAACATCGAACAGTTCAGTACAGCAATAAAATCAGTTTAAACAGCATTCACTCAAAGAGTAATTTTATCTCATAAACCGACTAAAACACAAGGTCGCGATTACTGTGACAGTTACACTCATTTCACGGGAATACGGTTGACGCATACGTCCGACGCCATCGCTTTCCATGGCACACGATAAAATCAGTCAAGATTGCCACACCAACCCCATCACTCATCAAAGTCTAATAACTCTAATAACTGTAAGAAGCCATAAACGTAAGATACCCACTGGAAAACTGACAGACAGGCGCCCACTATAGCAACTTCTAGGATCCTCCAATCGTGTCACCCCCGCGACAGCCACTTTTCTACGTTCTCAGGCCAAGTCCGAATCGAGAGAAAAGTTCGCAAGCGGACGTGGAAGAAAATCGCACAAATATCCAAACCGAAAACATTCCCAGGAAATTCACTCAAAAATTTGTCTTTCCGCCGACCATCACATTGCCTGACGTACCCACAACCTAAAATGCGGTTTCCGGCCATAATAACTCTAATAACTGTAAAAAGCCATAACCGAAAGATACCCACTGGAAAACTGACACAGGCGCTTACTATAGCAACCTCTAGAATCTTCCGATCGTGTCACTCCTGCGACAATCTTTCCTACATTCCCGGGCCAGCTCCCAATCGAGAGAAAAGATCGCGAGCGGGAATGGAAGAAAATCGCACAAATATCCAAACCGAAAACATTCCCAGAAAATTCACTCAAAATTTGTCTTTCGGCCGACCATGACATTGCCTGATGCACGCACAACCTAAAATGCGGTTTCCGGCCATAATAACTCTAATAACTGTAAGAAGCCATAAACGAAAGATACCCTCCAGAAAATTGACAGACAGGCGCCCACTATAGCAACTTCTAGGATCCTCCGATCGTGTCACCCCGCGACAGCCACTTTCCTCCGTTCCCGGGCCAGCTCCCAATCGAGAGAAAAGTTCGCGAGCGGGCGTGGAAGAAAAAGGGTGGCAAAAGTAGGTGGGGACGGCGGAATCGAGCGGGCCGAGAGGCGGTCGTCTGCCAACCGATGAAAACCGTTCACAGATGGAAATTGCTTTCGACAAACGGCTTCGTAAGGGATGGGGCGTGCACAGAGGAATTCGGGCGACACGCGGGCGGAAAAAAGGAGGACGACGCGAGCGAAGGAGAGCCGGCGATATGGAAGGGCGGGGGACGAAAGTCTGGAGGTCCCGCAGTCGAGAATCTTTAGAGAAAATTGCAATTCCTCGTAAGTGACGTCCCGCTTCCTTGCTCCTTCCCAATCTCACCCCCACCCCTCCCCCCGCCGACCCTTTCGTCCCCTGCCGCCCCCACTTGGGCCGTCTCCTTTTCCTCCGCCGCGTCTTTTAGATGATTAAAATTGGGCTCGAGCCCCGGGACGGGAAACGGGATGAGCCCAAGTCGCGCGGCACTCGTGTGCCAGGCAAATGGGAGATTGCCAAGTTTTACGTTCCTCGTTCAGACGCGAGATGATCCGGACCCGTGAGACGTGCCGATTCCACGAGGAAGACGGCGTCGCGCAATTTGCGTGTTTCGGTAGTCTGGCTAGTTTCGGACAATCAGATTTCCTCGTCTGTTCAATTTGCAGCGGCGAAAAATTCAATTGCGTTCGAAGTCTGCCGAGTGCGGGAGAGATGGTTTTCGGTAGGCGAGGCCTGCGGCGATGGAGTCCGGCGCTGAAATATTCTTCCGTAACGAGTGCGCGAACGATTGCGGTCAACCGTGGCGGTTTCTGGCTAAGTCGCTTTTTGGGGACCGGAGACACTAACGTGGCTTCGCAGTAAGTGGCGATTTTAGTGGGAAGGCACTGCAGTGGGTCACTTCTAAATCTTGCAGTATCTACATTATATTGTGATGGTTGTTTTTAACACTTTGCCGGCCGGTGTCACGTATACGTACACGAAACACGTTTCGTATACATACACAAAAAGACTTATAATTGATTAAAGAAATACCATGTATGATTTTGGGAATAAATAAAATGAATTGATATTGATACTGGATATCGTATACGACATAATTGTCCTGGATATGGTAATCGTGGTTTCCCAATGCAGATATTCTTAAAAAATGGTAACTTGGCTATTCAAAAGCAGAAAACTCTCGTTTGCATTTTAATGCGGGCAATCTTGAGAAAAATGTCATGAGAGGAAAGTAGAATGTACTTGGATGTTATTCTTTATTAAAGTAATTACGTAAAGAATTATTTATATGTTTCTTATTTGTTCATAAATAGAATTTATTGATAAATTCGGATAACAGACCTTTGATGTTTAAAATTCGTCCACGTGAGACATTATGGCGTGCATTTCTACTGGATCCGTACTTGAAAGAGCGCGAAAAGGTAACGCCGTAGAATAGATTCTCTTTTTATACGATGTAGGAGAAACTAAATTGGAAATTTTCATCTCACGCAGAAAAGAGGGGCTGACAAATGAAAAATCTCACGGACAAGAGACAAGACTTCTTAAGGGGAAAAAAAATCCCATTTCATTACATGCGAACCGAACAGATCCGTAAGAACTTTCTCCAACGTCAATTTGTCCGGACGATACGTGTTATCGGCGTAATCCAAGAAAATCCCTCCCATTCAATCGCGATACCTTTTTCCACCCACTCGACCCCTACAGCCCGTTAACTCCGCTCGCCAACCCGACAAGATCTCGACTTATTGAATTTTACATTTCGTCCTCACACT
Organism: Cryptocheilus praepositus; assembly: GCA_033815515.1. NCBI lineage: Eukaryota > Metazoa > Arthropoda > Insecta > Hymenoptera > Pompilidae > Cryptocheilus > Cryptocheilus praepositus. The sequence continues at coordinate 985,826 of JAWWQZ010000064.1, read as the reverse complement.
CCTACCGTCCGGTAAAAGTATCTTATTGATAGAACCAACCGGGACCAGTTATCTGAAAATTTAAGAACTCCTTCTTTCATTCCAGATTTATCCTTTTCCATACAATTAATCTGCGTCGGTTCGTTTAACATGTACTTAAGAGACGCCCGTTAAGTGTTACGTTAAAATAAGAGTTACGGTAATAGAACAGATATGAAATATATGAGTAGCACGTCTACATTTAATAATGTCTGAACTGTAAAACTTTAGACACCATGGTTTTATGCAGTTCTGTTGTATTCGGTCCGAATAATCACGCAGTTTTTAATGCGTTACGGGCTGGTTGAAAGGCGTTCCTTAATCGTTGACTCGTACTACTGTCAAATGCATTATTCGCTTCTTTATCCCACGCATTGTTGAAAGAGTCTTTCTATTACGACAGATTATTGGTACGCTTCTTTTATATAACTTATGGAAAAGAAATACTGCCTAATTCACAAATAATAATTTAAGGGAATTTGTTTAAATAGTGATATCTAAGAAACTGGTAATGGCAAATATATAAATGGTTAATTGTATTTAATTCTGTCTAAAGAAAAAAGCAGTACAAATTAATGTCATTGTAGAGACCCATACATTCACATTTATATATATATATATACATATGTACGTTAAGTGTTACGTTGGTAATAGAACAGATATGAAATATAATATAATAAATGAGTAGCACGTCTGGATTTAATAACGTATGAACTGTAAAACTTTAGACACCATGGTTTTATGCAGTTCTGTTGTATTCGGTCCGAACAATCACGCAGTTTTTAATGCGTTACGGGCTGGTTGAAAGGCGTTCCTTAATCGTTGACTTGTACTACTGTCAAATGCATTATTCGCTTCTTTATCCCACGCAGCGCTGAAAGAGTCTTTCTATTATGACGGAATTTTGAAAGGCTTCCTTTATATGACTTATCGAAGATAAATACTGGCTAATTCACAAATAATAATTTAAGGGGATTTGTTAAAATAGTGATATAGAAGAATCTGGTAATAGCAAATATATAAATGGTTAATTTGATTTCATTCTGTCTAAAGATAAAAGCAGTACAAATTAATGTCATTGTAGAGACCCATATATTCACATTTATATATACATATTTATTTATCATTTATTTATATATATACGAATTTTTAAAACGTGAATCGTTTCGCTTATTTCCTAACCTTTTCATCATATTGGAAAAGAACATATTGAAAAACTTGAAATAACATGACAGCAAACGGTGTACAAACCGTACTCCCTTAAAATGTCATAAACTTTGAAATAAACAGCATTACTGAAAATGTTTGAAAACAATTATTTATTATTACACACGGCGGCTGATACGTATATTGCAATTTCTTTTAATTTATCATGCCTTTACTACACTGAACAACTAGTATACATATTGTTCTACTGTTCCATTGTAATGTTTAAAATTATAGTTAAATTAAATTAACGAAACCAAAGAAACCTAATCGCCTAACACCAAACTGCCAAACGCAATTGTTCTAATGTTGCATTGTAGTGCTTAAAATTATAGTTAAATTAAATTAACAAAACCATAGAAACCTAATCGCCTAACACTAAACTGTCAAACGCAATTGTTCTAATGTTACATTGTAATGTTTAAAATCATGGAAAAATTAAATTAACGAAACAAACGAAAACTTTATCGCCAAACACCAAACTGTCAAATGCTATTGTTCTAATATTGCATTGTAATGTTTAAAATCATAGCTAAATTAAATTAACAAAACCAAAGAAACCTAATCGCCTAACACCAAACTGCCAAATGTAATTGTTCTAATGTTGCATTGTAATGTTAAAAATTATAGCTAAATTAAATTAACAAAATCAAAGAAATCTAATTGTCTAACACCAAACTGCCAAACGCCTAACTTACGAAGCTGGTATGGACTCGCTGAAATGCAAAATCAAAATCACGCCGTATCCCTCCTACAAACCTATATACAAACCACTCACTTATCTTCAGACGAAAGTACCCAAACAGGCCCAAAGTAATAAAACCCACAGGCCCGACATAAATACGCAACATTATAGTTTTCACTGTACATCTCAACCACATCTCGACACATTATGCACTAAAACCTCGAGATCCGTCGCTTGTCTGGCAACCCAATTCCCATACTAGCACAATGCCAAGTCCCATTAACATATACCGACCACAGTTGCCCGTCTATTCAGCCATTGGACGTATCTCGTCCGCGTCCGGTCGCTGTCGAGAATTCTCAAAGCGGAAGTCAGACTGTCCCCTTAACGGATCCGCTAATGGACATCGAGCAAGATCATTGGCGGAGACATGTCGGACGGCCCTTTGACGGGGAAACGTTCAAATACTATGCTCAATAGGACGCGCTCCTATTTTCCCGCGCAAATTTGCCGACAGCTAATTCCACGACTGATTCCGCCGGCTTGTAATCTTGTGTATGCTTGGACGTGATCGGTTAGATCAGCGGGTGTTGTCTAACGTTACGGCATTGAGGGTGGGTTGGACGGAAAGAAAAGAGGGTCTTGGGTAAATACGATCCGTTCACAGTATTTGTCGCAGTGTGATCGGTACTTTGGATCGGTCATTGCGATAATTCTTGAAATACTGCTTCTTTAGATTTTTAACCCTTTCGCGACGGGTGCCGTATATGTACGGCAGTTACTTGGTGCATCACAGAGGCTAACGGCAGCCAATTTTTGGCCCACGGAGACTGGTTTGCCTATACACGGCAGTCATTTGTTAGTTTACAGCGGCTGATGCCGTCTAGATACACGAGTCAGTTGTTTGTTTACGAGGCTGTCGCCAACAATATACGCCATAGACTTTATTGTCAGAGAAATAAAGAATTGTTCTCAGTAAGTGTTCTATGCGAATAAAGGCAACACAAAATTATTTTGCTAAAAATTTCTTGATACGAAAAAAATTGCATTTATTTTTTGTAAGGTCATGGTGTATCAGATTCAAATAACTTATAATAAGCTACAAGAAATACTGTTGCGCCATACCTGCGATATTTCAGGTAATAGAAAATGCGTTAGTTGTCTTTTCCTATTACTTATGCATCCAAGTTTTTCCGATCCCCATACTACCACTCAGCCCTTTAGAAATATTCCATATCTTGACTGTAATATATATATATATATATATATATATATATATATCTGTGTAATAATGATTTTATAATTAATGATATTATAAAATACAATAAACAACGTGCTCGAAAGTGGTCATTGAGGATTACAGAACGGAATGGTGGAACCATTATGAATGTACTGAACTCTATTTTTGGGGAGTCTCGGGAATGCAGGTATAAATGCATTGTTTTGAGGATGCGACAGAACTTCTTGTGGAACGACTCGTTGAGAAGAAAGAGTGCGGTTGATAACAATTTCACTTCTAACCCTTATTCCACTAAATTTCATATGCACCGAAAAATCGTCTACATTCTGACAACGCAGAATTTTCGGACCTACGTCTATCGACCTCTCTCCATCGTCAGAGACCATGGAAGCCGCTCCCAAATTTCGCCCAGCCATTTTCGCGCCGTCGCGCCATATCCCCGCGCAATGAACTTATCAGTGAAAAAAACGCGCCAAAAATTACATCGTCCGCTCTTCCACCTCCTGAGCCCTGGCGGGTCGCATTTCCGTAATTCATCCCCGCGGTCGCGCACACGCGATAAATCGCGGGACACGACTTCGCGCACATTTACGGCGACGAAATAAACGCGCCGCCCGATTCTGCCCGATTCCGCCCGGTTCCGCTTTTCCGTTATATCGCGCCTCCGAAATAAGTTCGCGCGATCGGTCATTCTCCGCTTCCTGATTTATGTCGCGACGCTTTGCCGATAAATTATCGCGGTCAGCCCCGCGCACACACTCGCACGGGTTTCGTACGCACATATGGGGCCGCGTATGGGAGTGCGGCCTGTTTCAATCAATAACCGTAAATATCAGCGAAATTATTTCATTGGGTGTGCCTACGGAATATTTACACGCAATATTTTCTGTGAGCCACTTCAATTTTGACGGGACCTGTATGCGGGCGAGAATCGATTCGGCGGCGGACGTGTGCGTATCGATTAAAATTGACTATCGCGTGCGTAGGTGTGGGAGCATTGTGCGTCGGACATTTTTTCATTTAACAGAAAGTAAATGGCGGGTCGGGTCATTTTGGCGATACAGGCGGTGAGTTTATTAAATTTTCTGTACTACGCGCGAGGGGAATAATGATTTTTCTCGAACGTCTTCACGCAGTGTTTAACCCATTCGCTACCAAGGACTAGTATACTCGTCTTTGGCAGGGTATCATGCATTGCCAAGACGAGTATACTCGTCCTACTTTAAATATGTTCGAACATACAGGCTTTTGAATTAGCACATTTTTTGTGGCCACACACATAAGTATACAAATCTAAAAAATTTGAAAAAATACTACAAATAAAATTTCTTACGAAAATTATACTTTATTTATTATTTGAAGAGAATAATCAGTCTCGGAATCACTATCATTTAAAAAGAATTCTTCTTCTGAATCAAAATCAGTGCCAGTTGATATATCGTCGTCCATTATAACTAAATTGAATTGTATAAGGAATAAAATAAATAACTGTAAGGTATATAAACTCTGAAAATTTTCACTTTCAAAGTATACCTAATATAACAACAATGTGTGATATCACTGAGCAAAATTTGTTCAAATTTTTATTTCACACCTAATAATTTGTTGATCTGTACTAGACAAAATTATTGCGATTACTGATAAGAGATGTTGCATTTACTCAGCTTGAAGTTAAGTCAAAATATGCTGTACTGCATTATCCAGTTATCTGCTGAGACACTGTAATCGACAATAGTGAATATCTAGCTGTGCCGATTTACAGTAAGTTGTGTCTCGTTTTATTGCATTTTCATTATTTTACCCGTCTGCGCGCTTTCCGATTTGTTTTTCTACTAAAACGTACGCAAGTACGAAAAAGGATGTCGAGTCCTGTTGTCTTCCCATTGCCAACGACGAGTATACTCATTTTTTATTTTATGCTTGTAAATGATTATGTATGACAATATATGTGCTCTTACCAATACATAACAGAACTTTCGTAAACAATAACACTCAAAATATAAATGGCAATGGGAATGACTTCACTCAATTTAGGCTTGGCAGCGAATGGGTTAATGATGCACAAGTGCATTTGACAACACGGTTTACTTGATACACGCGTATAAAATCGCGTAATGCCTAGCTTACGCAAAAAGTGTAAAAGGGCGCTGAAAGATATTCGAAGTTTCATTGATACTCTGCTCCCCCTTTTTTTTTTGCCGGCTTCTCCTTATTCGGCGCAAGGGGGAAAAATTATTTTTCTCGAACATCTCCATTTACTGTTTAATGATGGACAAGTGCGTTTGTCAACACGACTCACTTGATACACATGTGTAGAATCGCGCAATGGCAAGCTTACGTAAAAAGTGTAAAAGGGCCATGAAAAATATTCGAAGTTTCATTGATCCCGCTTCCTCTCCGCCCTTTTTTTGCCGGCTTCTCCCTTTTCCGGGATTTCCGCTTCTCTCGCAGCCGCGCGGTTTTCTCTGTCTGCCGTCACTGCCCTTTTCAGCCCGCCGACGCCACATCGTAAAAAATGTCGAAATTATATGAGGGCGCATAAAGTGCCGCAGTGGTCGAGCGCGCCGGCATATTGGAAACCATCCAATAACCCACTTGGCCGGCTGTATCGTTGGCGCGATGGTAACGAATAGAAAAAACAAGAAGTGAAAGAGAGAAAGAGGGAGAGAGGGTGAGGGAGAATGGACGCGCGGACAGGGAAATGTGAAAAGAGAAGGTGCGGAGCTTGCAATAAATAGAGACGTAGGAAATGAAAGAAAAAGGAGGACGTGGGAAGGGAAATGCAGATTTACTGATACGCGGATGGATTGGACTACGGAAAAGAACGCTGTCGGGATATTTTCGATGCTGACCATCAACCGCTGAGAGACTAATGCGAGAGAGACGCGATAAAATAGTACAGATAGGCGAAATGGACGTGAGGGAAAAAATGGGGGAGTGGAATGAGAAATGCAGATATTTATTAATACGAGGATAAGATAGATTACTAAAGATATTGTGGATGTTGGTTATTGCTGATAAAAAGAATAATTCGAGGGAGGTGAGACAAAATAGTGAATATATATGGTAAATAATGATACAAGGACTGGGAAGAAGAACGTTGTCGAGATCTTCTGGATAGTGACCGCTGTTAATAGATAGAATAATCGGAGAGACACGTTAAAATGGTACCACAAGAGAAAAAGAAAGATAGTGAAAATGAGAAGAGAAATTTAGATACACTGATATGAGACACAAGCAGGACAAAAGTAATTGCTACGTTTATACTTTCCTTCTTTGTAGCATCGTCGACAATTCGTAGTATTTTACATGTAAGAAAGGCTTCAAATAATTTTTAGATTTTTGGTACACAGTAAAACCAATGCCAAATTTTGTTTTCCTGTACCTTGCAGATTTCATTAGTTCAAGGAAAATCTTATTTCGACGACTAGTTTACTCAGAATAACTGATAATTGCACATTACTATTATTGCACACACGGTCTGCAAGCCGTCTTATAGCCTCGGAAATCAATTGCACACACGGTGTGCAATCGGTCTCGAATGGGTTAATAGATAGAATAATCGGAGAGACGCGTTAAAATGGTGCCACTAGAGAAAAAGAAAAACAGTGAAAGTGAGAAGAGAAACGTAGATACACTGATATGAGAATGGGCTACACTATGAAAAAGAAAGGATTAGCCAAAATAGTGAATATATAAATAATGATACAAGGACTGAGAAGAAGAACGTTGTCGAGATCTTCTGGATAGTGACCGCTGTTAATAGATAGAATAATCGGAGAGACGTGTTAAAGTGGTGCCACCCGAGAAAAAGAAAGATAGTAAAAGTGAAAAGAGAAATGATACACTGATATGAGAATGGGCTATACTATGAAAAAGAAAGGACTAGCCATATTTCGAATGCCGGTCATCAATGGTATTCCAGGAGACACAAGATAAAAGTAATAAAACTGCGGAACTACGTGAAAACTACAAACTGAATCAACGTGCGAACGAGGAATCGTGAATGAACACAGTAGGGCGTTTGTAAAAAATATAGACGCGTCGAAATGGAAAAACAAAGACGGGAGTGCGAAGAGGAATGCAGATTTACTGATACCCCGATGGCGCGGACTATGAAAAAGAAACGGCGTGGACACATTTCAACCGCTGGGCATCAACAGCGAAAAATAATCCAGCGCACGCAGGAGAAAATACTAATACAATAAAACCGTTTTGAGGCCACGGCGAAACAGAAAAATAGTGTAAGGCGCGCGGATGTAATAAAAGCCACATGTTTCGAAGTTGGATGAGGGGAAGTTCAATGTACGAGGGCCATTTGAAAAGTTTCCGGCCTTACTGACATAAACTAACTGTAGAAAAAAAAGTTTTCGCCGTCCAATAGAGCGTTGACATATATAGACCCTAAAAATTTCAAGTCATTTTGATCATTACTTTGCCTACGGCACTCTTCCAAATTTGTCAGCTAACATTGTCTACCAACAATGGGGAAAATTGAATATCGCGCAGTGATAAAATTTCTTCATTTAAAAGGGAAAAAGACTGAAGAAATAAAAGATGAGTTAGATTCTGTATATGGTAAAGCCTTTCCTTCATTTATGACGGTCAAACATTGGGTGGATGAGTACAAACGTGGTCGTAAGAGCATTTTAGATGAGGAAAGTTCAGGAAACCGCGACAACTGACGAAATGGTCGATTTGGGGCATCAAGCTGTAATGGAAGATCATCGATTGACTGTTAATCCCTTGCACTATGCTAACATTTTGAATAAGCCGTGCCTAACATATGCACCCGAATGATCGCGAAAAGAAACCAAAGCGGCGGATCCTGGGTGTCGAAATTTTAACACGTTGACTGCAGTGTCGTCCGTATTCGGGTGACGGCAAAAAATCTGATCAGGCTGCGTTATCCGTATTGGGGTGACGTTTATTTGAGTATTTACAAAGTTACTTATTCGTCACTATAGAAAAAATATTTGAAAATGAAGAAATCGTTTTGAATCTCACACTGATGATTTTTAATTTGGAAGCCTTTTCATTACTCTTACTTCCACGCGAACTCCTTGCTTTTTTAGTAAGTTTGCTCCTTTTTTTAAACATGCTAGCGGGTTTGCAAAATTAAAAATAATGAAGAATATTACTTTTGGTGAAGAAGACTGTACGAAACGTGTGCATTTCGTGTAATGGAATAGTAAGAACTGAAGAAACACTGATATCATATATAATTGACCTTCCTGCGCGATTTATCACTGGCATAATGACACTGCTATTACTAGAATTTTCATCACTGTTTATAACTCTTTCAATATCTATCGATTGACTGCTTGAAACATTGGAAGCCTTTCCATTACTCTTACCCCAGCGACTTTTCCTGTTTCCTAATTTGAAAAAATTTCTTGGGGGAAAGAAATATAAGTCAAATACAGAGGTGTAAAACGCTGTAACCAGTATTTTTCAGGTTTAGACGATCAATTTTTTTCTGACCTTTTAAAAGGATGGGAGAAACATTGGACCAAATGTATCGAGTTTTAAGAAGACTTCGTCGAGAAATAAATTTTGTTTTGCATCAAAATATGTGTGTTTCTCAAAAAGGCCGCAAACTTTTCTTGGGAGAAAGAAATATAAGTCAAATACAGAGGTGGAAAAGGCTGTAAACCATTATTTTTCAGGTTTAAATGGTTATTTTTTTCTGACGGTTTAAAAGAATGGAAGAAGCGTTGGAATGTATCGAGTTGCTAGGAGACTTCGTTGAGAAATAAATTTTGTTTTGCATCAAAATATGTGTTTTTCTCAAAAAGGCCGCAAACTTTTCTTGGGGGAAAGAAATATAAGTCAAATACAGAGATGGAAAACGTTGTAAACCAGTATTTTTCAGGTTTAAATGATCAATTTTTTTCTGACGATTTAAAAAAATAGAAGAAACGTTGGACTAAATGGATCGAGTTGTAAGAAGACATCGTCGAGAAATAAATTTTGTTTTGCATCGAAATATGTGTGTTTCTCAAAAAGGCCGCAAACTTTTCAAATAGCCCTCGTACATAAAAACACATAAAGCCCGAAAACCCGTTCGAAACTGTGACAGCGGAGTCTGACGGGAGATGAACAGGCGCTGGTATGAAACAGAAGAGGGAAGGACGGAGAAAAAGAGAGTTGAGCGTTGAAGGAACGGTTGGAAAGGGACGGAGAGAGGTGCCAGGAGCATACGTTTCCTTTGAGCAAAGCCCTCAGGTACGCTCTGTGGCTTTGTGGTTTAATATACACGCGTGTGCTTTCTCGCTGTATGCTTAACCACCCCTGCATACATATGTATATCTCCACGCATACCTCCACAGAGGGTGGCTTAAAAATTGCCGCTGAATACGAAACTGTATTTTGGCAGCATTCGATCATCCCCTCAAAAGAACTCACAACTGATTCGCGTTCCCATTTTAATCCCAAAGCGGTCCATATATGGAAAAAATCTTCGTTTTATACAGTAGTCGACTGTATTAAGTTAATACGTCGTTGCACGAATTTTGTCAAATGCCTCTTTATACATGTCAAAACCTGGAATCCAAAGAGGCAAACTAACAATAAACATTGCTGCGTAATATAAAATTTCTTATTGTATTCCTTTTTCATTGTGTACGGTGTTCGGTCTGTTCTTTTCGTTTGCAGCGTAAAATGTACTAACATACCATTGAAAGCGTGAAAATAGTTTTACTGATTTCAGTTTTCAATCAGTAAACTAAATATCAGTTGCTTGTAAACCGTTAAACAAGTTCATACGCCTACTGTTGCCGATACGAGTATTGTACTCGTGTTTTCAAGTGTTTCAATAATTAAATCTTTAAAAATAAAAGATAACAAACAAACGGAAATATTAAGAGATCATTGGTTAGAGTATTCTACTTGCTCAACAGACTGCGTTGATAGTAACGCGAGTGATATTAAGAGAAAATAATAGAGTTAATATAATAATAAGAGTGATATTAATAGAATTATAGCATGAATAGTAATAGATTGTGATATTGGAACTCGAAAATGTCTACAAAGTTACCTCTGCAATATTTTGTAACGGAAAGGAATAGTGATATAGGTATTGGTATAATCGAAGATACCTGGAAAACAACCTGTTGTAATGAGATAACCCTTTGTTTTCACCGATATGACACGCGATATGGAACTAGATATTTTCCAACTCGTCTGTTTGTTTTTGTTGTTTTTGTTCCGAGCGCATGGATTCTCAATGGGTTACACCGGTTATTGATTATTATTCTTATCGTATAATCTGCTATGTAGTAAAGACGTCAATAAAAACTTTCAAACGACTAGTGAATATTTACTTTGGAGAATCTCTTCTCAAAAGTGACCGCAATATTATTTACAACGATTGAACCGATATACATACTACGTATTTTGGTATATCTTTTTACTTATTGGAGAAGACATTTTCGTGCGCATAGTCATGGAGTCTAATAGATATCATTATCAATATATTATATTAGATATTTACAATATTATAACATTATAATGTATATATTACAATATTATAATTGATATCATTATCAAATACGGGATAAAGTTAAATAATTGACGGAAGCAAGGCGTGAACGCATATTACGGTGAAAGAAATGAAAAAGCTTTGAAGTTTGATTACTATAGAGCATTAGCTATTGTCGACATGTTTCAACTATATTTGTATTACAGTAAATATTTAAACTGGTATTGTTCGACATTTAACGTATTATTTCTTCAATATTTTATCATTCTTAATATTATTTTTGTAACCGATGAACACAAGACCATTTTGTTATCGCAGTGTTCTAAATATTCTCATTAATAATCTTAGCAATATGCAGCAAAAACGATGTTGTAACTCATTTTATTTCCTCCACCTAAACCCCCGGCATTACCAAAGATTTCGAATTCAAATTGACCGGTACTTTGTATGCATCCGCTTAATTCGCTGCCGGTATATAACGTGCTAAAATGCAAATATCAAAGGACGAGAAAAACAGGTTTATGAACTCACCCTCGAGTGTCCCGGTGTACGCGTGGCTCGGATCGTAATGAATTCTTCGACCGTTGGATCCCTCGAAGACAACGTCCTCGTGAAATAGACTCGTGTCCCTTACGAGTCTCATCTTGAAGACTCTGAAATGAAACGTGACGGAAATGAAAGAGCGGGTCGAGAATCAGATTTCCCGTGTCTGGGATGAGAAAAGATTACTGCAGTAAGTTTAGCGAATGGGGTTGTGAAGGAAGATAAGGTAGTTGTTGCGATATATTGTCGCAGTGTACATAGTGACTCAGCGTGTATCTGCGAACTTTAATCTGCAGCAAAAATCGATATCTGGAAAATGTTGAACATTTTTTTCTTACTTCTGTATGTGGAGCGGATTTAACAGCTGATTTACGGATAAATACATAAACATACGATATTTAGAATTTGAAAATAAGGGATGTGAGAAATGAATTGGTTGATGTGTGTTCGAAAGAATTCAGATAGAGAAAATTGGCATACGAGGAAATTAACTGGTATGAAAGACTGCATGTCAAGGTGCGACTGCACCATTTTTTTTAAGGCAAAATTCAAATTTTGATTATATTAACACGTCATCGGTGACCAGTGCAAAAGGTCTCACGAAAAATTAAAAAAATAACGAATCGGTAGCATTTATAATTTTCTAAATGGAATTAATATTGAATAGTGATTAAATTCTTTGGTGTCCGATACCTTGGCATTATTTTCATTTTGCACAATTCAATCATATTCTGAAGTACTTGATCACGTTGCGGTTTCAATATAGTAAAATATGCACGGCAGTCAACATGTTAATCAATGCAATTTTGCGCCTTTTACAAAGCACGTTAATACTATGTCTTAAAATGGTTATTTTAGGTGTTATTTTAATTTCACGCATGCTGAATTATTCCAATGTTTCAACACAGTGAGACGTACTCTTCTACATATTCCTTCCGCCAGTGTCTTATTTGTAAACATGTGGTATTTGCTGTATTTAACAGAGGACGTGTTAACAAGAGATGTGTTATTATTTCCCTGTCTTAAACATGTTAATGATCGTAGGCCGATACCGTCCTTGTACAATTAGTCGTTGTCATATATTCAGAATTTTAAAAAAATACCATTTTATTGTGAAGAAATCTAAGTCTGCATTCCTACAATTTTGTTTAAATATCTATGATTGACGAACCATTTGCTTATAATATTTGCACGAACTAATGCTATCAATGGTGAAACCGAAATATATGGCATGAACGTTGAAATTGAACTGTGTTCTATGAATGAAAAACCCGTACTGATTGAATGATTAAAAAAAAGAGACATGATTTGTCCGACGTAGCTTTTGACGTAAAACTCTTACGCCGACACTAAATTTCTGATAATCAGCTCATTTTGAGTCATCAGATTTTTTCCCACGTCGGAAAAAAAATAAAATTTATGTCTTTCGAAATTCTTAATGCACTGTCCTTAGTATGACAGAAATCATGCGGTAACTTGAAAACTCGGTGCTTGAAAAAATGTGCGTATTATTCAAACGAGAGGAAACGTCGGCTAAAAAGCGGAATTCAGGACGCAAAATGATTCATCTTCTATCAATCAACGAAGAATATCGAATTAATGTCAATAATCCATCGGTGAAGTACCGTTTAGACAAGTAAAATCATGGTTTTTCAAAATAGCGGAAAAGCGAACATGCTGTTCGTTTTTATTGAGTGCAATTGGAATTCTAATGAAGCTGTAAGGGTATATCGAGAAAAATATCCTGATCGAAGCCAGTCGATACGAACCTATTTTCGTAAATTGGAATGTAATTTACGCGAACATGGTTCGTTTCAAAAGCTGAAGAAGGAAACGCAACTACCAATTCAAAGAAATGAAGAACGTATTGAAGTAGTCTGGAGAGTGTACAACGTAACCGGCATGCGTCAGTTCGAGAAATATCAAGTGGAAGCGGCATTTCAAAATCTTCTGTTCATCGTATTTTGAGGGATCAGAGACTTCGGCCATTTTAACACGTTGACTGCTGTGTGTATTTTACTATATTAAAACTGCAACGTGATGAAGTACTACAGAATATGATTGAATTGTGCAAAATGAAAATAATGCGAAGGTATCGGATACCAAAGAATTGAAACGCTGATTAATATTAATTGTATTTACAAAATTATAAATGCTACTGATTGGGTATTTTTTACATTATATTATTATTAATCATATTCTGTAGTACTTCGTCAGGTTGCGGTTTTAATAGGTTGACTACCGTGGGTATTTTACTATATTAAAACCGCAACGTGATGAAGTACTACAGAATATGATTGAATTGTACAAAATAAAAATAATGCCAAGGTATCGGAGACCAAAGAATCGAATCACTGTTTAATATTAATTGCATTTGCAAAAATATAAATGCTACTGATTGGGTATTTTTTTTAATTATATTATTACTTTTTGTAATTTAAACTCTTGTATCACATCAAAATTCCCTTATTCACAAACAAAATGATGTATGTACTATAATTGTGAAACTGCCACTACTTATTTAAATGACAAGTATTCGAACAAGTGGATCAGTACACGTCGTCCAATTTTCTATCCTTCGCGGTAAACAGATTTGACACCTCTCGGCTTCTTTTTATGGAGATTTCTAAAGGATAAAGTGTATTCTCGTCGAGTAAATAATGTCGAAGAAATTCCAGAACGAGTAGCGTTAGAAATAGTACAGATTATAGAAAGGAAATTAGAGAGTGTGATAAAAATACCTGCGGAAAGAACGGAGAAATGTGCAGAGCGCGATAAAGGATAATCTGAACGTCTCTTGTGGGGTAAATAGAGATGATACGATATCTTACTGATATGAAAAGGCGATTCATGTGCACAAATAAGATATTGATAGAAGGAATATGTGGAAGAATTCGTTTAACTGTGTTGAAACATTGAAATAAATGCTTGAAGTTAAAATAATGCCTAAAGTAAATATTTTGCGACATGGTATTATGAACATGTTTTGTAAAGGGTGAAAGAACTGCGTCGATGCGGTAAATAAAAATGTTAGTTTTACTTTAAAATAAAGTGCAACTTGCAATTGTACTGATGCACAAAAATGCATGAAAATTTCATAGGAATGTGTAACGTTTCATACCATTTAATTTTGGTTTATGACATTTTTCTTTATTTTCAATCCTGTGAAGGATATAGCCCAGCCTAATGTATGTGAATCATTCTCTCTATATATATATATATATATATATATATCTGTATTATTCCATTAATAAAAGTGAGCAAGAATTGCTACAAAACAATAGTAATCGATTCTGTAATTTTTCTCGTGCACTCTGAAACCCGTCAAATTGATAGTTATATCTATATATCTAATGTTACAGCTCGTAGGTATGTTAAAAGTTTCAAAGTTCTTTTTTATAATTTGCATAACAGACTGCAATTTTGATAATAGCGGCGGAGTCATATTAGTTGCCATATTAGCATATACACTGTTAATTACATAAATAGTTACCATATCGACACTAGATGTACGAGACCTGCTCATCTAACGGATTCCGGAAATCAGGAGGAAAATTACAGAAACAGTTATCATTGTTTCCTAACAATTTTAGCTGACTTTTAGGAATGTCATGGTACATGTTTAAATTAATTTTCGCCCCAGATTCCTCACTTACAAATTTAGTATGTCGTATACTTTCATATTTCTCCGGAGAATATCGCACACTTTCATATTTCCGTGTAAAAATGTTAATAGTGACGAGTTTATACTGGTTATCGTACTTGTATACAAATTTAAATGCGCTCAATGCACAGAAACAAGAAGTAATACCATGTGGACCTAGATTCGAAAATGCGTTATTAAAGGTTGCGACGAAAATACCGAATATACAGAACGCAATTTCGGTTAATTTGGGATTTCAAATTGGCGCTCGTCTACGGCAATACAAATTTAACGTCGACGTAATATAAAATTTCCGTACACGACTGTTTATACCATCGCCAGTTCGAAAATTCACGGAATTTCCTGCAATATCAACTACTCGCATTTCATATTCGCACAATTTCTTACAACGATCTCCAACTCTTTCGAATAGCGCGCAGTGCATTCAATACCAAGTTCCACCTTCCTGCACGATTTACAATCAAGCACCGCGTGCCCGTGCACGTATAAAATTTGCGCAGTAAATATTGCATCACTCTCCACATTCCATATCGCATATAAAATAACATAATTCCACCCGCGAGTGCTACGTGCCGTAACTCCCCCTGATACATAATTTCACGCAATTTCCAGCCGTGCGCAATCTTTCGCTGTTTTTTCGCGTTACACCGACTTCGCCCATCGTCGACAGTATCGTTTCAAATATTCTGCGAAATCAAACAGCTACTTACTACTATGGAAAAGTCTTGCTATTTTTTTTATTGCAGTAGTAAGACTTTTCAATAGTAGTTGTACTACTGTCTTACTATTTTTTTTTATCACAGTACCAAGACTTTTCATAGTAGTACTAGTGTGATCAAACAGTAGTAAGGCAGTAGTATTACTGTCATAAAAAAATAGTAAGACTTTTCAGATATACTACTGTCTTACTATTTTTTATCACAGTACTAAGACTTTTTCATAGTAGTACTACTGTGATAAAAAAATAGTAAGACAGTAGTATTACTGTCATAAAAGAATAGTAAGACTTTTCCATATCAGATATACTACTGTCTTGCTATTGTTTTATCACAGTAGTAAGACATTTTTATAGTAGTACTACTGTGATAAAAAAATAGTAAAACAGTCATAAAAAAATAGTAAGACTTTTCCATAGTAGTTGTACTACTGTCTTACTATTTTTTAATCACACTAGTAAGACTTTTCCATAGTAGTACTACTGTGATAAAAAAATAGTAAGACAGTAGTACAACTGTGATAAAAAAAAACAGCAAGACTGTAATAAAAAAATGGTACTACCATGGAAAAGTTTCATCTGTATAAAAAAATAGTATTTTTTGTGATAAAAAAATAGTGAGACAGTAAAACTTTTCCATAGTAGGACTACGGTGAATCAAAACATAATAAGATGGTAACACTACTACGATAAAAAAAAAGTACTACTGTGATCAAAAAATAGTAAGACAGTAGTACAACTGTGATAAAAAAAATAGTGAGACAGTAGTACAACTGTGATCACACAATAGTAAGGCGGTGATAAAAAGATAGCAAGCCTGTAATAAAAAAATAATAAGACACCAATACTACTGTAATAAAAAAAATAGTAAGACTTTTCCATAGTAGTACTACTGTGATAAAAAAAAATAGTAAGACCTTTCCATAGTCGTACTATATTCCGCCGTTATTTCAGCAGCGTCTAATTCCGCCGGCGGGAGTGAATTCGCAGCATCTCAAATTTGCCGGAACCTCAACTTACACTCAATACGTAGCCGTCGCGCGCCGAACGGTCAATGGAAACATTCCGCGCATAGTCAGACGGATCGTTCGCGCAAGGCGATTATTACGATTTCGCGAGGATGCCTCTCCGCGGGACGGAAAGTTCCGAGTCGGCGAGGATGTTTCGAATTTCCCTCCTAACAACGTTCCCTCTAATTTCGCTGGCATTATCGTTCGCGCGGCTCCTTCTAATTACGCGCAAGACGCGGCAAACAGAGAATTCGAACTTCCAATCTACGCTTTGTCTTCGACCACTGTCTGCGCACGTGGCCTTTTCGATGGACGAGAGTTTCTGTTTTTATTTCGGCGCCGGATATGATATTCCGTGTCTGCGAGCGTCGCGGCGGAATGTCACGGAATTTGACGGAATTGCCGCGAGAAACGTCGGCGGAGGCAAGTAATGAAACGACGCAACAAGGGAAATGGTATATTGTTGCGAATGCGGAAGCGGATTTTATTCTTTGGCGGAATTTTTGTTGGCCTTGCGACGAGTTCAATACAGAGTTTAATGAAGAGAGTATATAGGTATGCATTAACCGTTTGACTGCTGAATACTTCCGACCAAACTGCCCGCTGAGGACGAGATAGTTTTCGACAGTTTGAACTCTATTGATTGATTGTGTAAGGCGCAACTGAGTTATAATGGTAATTCTTCATTTACGCCAAATTAAATAATGCAAGAAATATATTTGATGAAGAACTCATCCGCATTTATGTCGTACGTTGATAATTGTGGCTGCCGTAGGTAAGAAATCGAAATGATTGGGAAGCGCATATATATGCACCCAAAGTCGATACCGATAGATTTCGGCGAACGCATATATGCGTCTACAGCAATCAAAGGGTTACTACTGATCGCAAAAAACAACAGTTTTATGTATGTGGTGACAGTAACCTTTTAACGTGGCGAGACGAGTTAATTCGTTATGGAAGTTTAAACACGAGCCCGCATAGTTAAAATCATTAAATCAATTGAATTTTATTGTCGTTGCGATGAAGAACGCTTACTTTGGGATGTCTGTTCTAGGGGCTAGGGCTATCACTATACTATTTGTAAACAAAAATAACATATATATATATATATATATAGGAGTTTTTAAACTTTCGTCGAAAAAAAATTTCATCTTTACGTCTTTCCGTTTTGGCGTTTCGTCGTCAACTGCCGTTTGTCTTTTAGTCTGGTTGTCATCTCGATTATTTTTTGCAAAAACGCACTTAATCTACATAAAAGCATGTCATCACACTGTAAGTCGCACACGCATTCTTTGCAATATGTGTATGTGTATTAATCTATTATTTTCATAGTTTCATTACAAAGTTATAAACCACCTCACAATCACATTCCGCAGTATACATTTTTGAATGAAACGATATATGTACGCATACACATGCACATGTATTTATATATATTATTAACGCTTAGTCCAGTACTGGTCCCAATCTTTTTGCACACCACACATCCATATAAATACTTTTCTGTAATTTATTACTATCTTGACTTTTTATCCATATGCACGGAAATGACCCACGTATCTGATGACGACCAAAATTATGCATGTCATGGTCGTGGCAGCGGTGCAGTGAAAAAGACTGCAATTTGCAGTGACCCACAGACAGCTCTGCACAAGGGGAGTCCCTCCACAACGCGAATAAGAGCTGAAAGATACACAATGTTCAAACGGAACATTCTTTATCCCTGGCCTGTGACAATTTTGGCCCGGCACCCGCCTCGATCGTGGGAATTCTGTTTGAAAATATCACCGGGAGCGTGAAACGTGGGCAAACAAAGACCGGCGGGAGGATATGGCGACGCTAACAGCGTTAATTTCATTTTGCAACCGACTCACACGTGCCGCTGAATACGCACGTTCATTTGTCGACAGTAACAATGCGAACGCGCGAATAAAAATAATCCGCGTTAATCGTCGGAAGACGCTTTTCAATCACGTTCGTCTGAAAGCCCCGCTTCCGACATCAAAGCGAACAAATTACGAGCGAACGGTGGAACGAAAGAGCACCGCGACCGGGAAAAAACCTTGCGCATACACGTCAAAAACATTTTCTGTCTCATAAATTTGCCATTGCCGGCCGCTTCAGGAGTTCCGCGATGCGTGACGGCTCTAATTTGTTTAACGACGAACAAACAGATCGAGTGCGGTCTAAGCGTCAAGAAACGCGGCGCCAATTTTTCTGCGTTTTCGCACGTAATGCCGTCAAAGTCCTGGCAAATCCCTACGCAATGCGCGAAAAACTGAAAGAGGGAAGAGAACAAGAAAGTGGAGACTTCCTTAATACTTTAAAGACCGCTAAGAAATCTGTAAGAAATACGCCTGGGACCGCACGTTTTGGGGAAACTTGTATATTACGAAAAATCATAACTTTGTTATTTATGAAACAATTTTTGGGAAACTTTCAGAAATCGTATTATTGGAAGTATGATAGGTATTATTAAAAAAATTAAGTTATTTTTAACACGTTGACTGCCACGGTGATCACCAGTGATCGGCGCAAAAGATTTTACTATAAGTGCAAAAAAAATCGCCATGAAGTCTATTTGCAATTTTGTAAAAGCAATTGATATTGGAATAATACTTCAATACTTTGACTTCTAACAACTCTGCGTTACCTTCATTTTACACAATTTAATCATACTTTGCAGTATTTCATCGCATCGCGGTTGTAACATAGCAAAATACGCTTGGCAGTCAACGTGTTAATAATTTAAAAAAAAATTATATTTTTTTAATAATTATCATAACTTTTTAACTTGAAAAATAAATTTGTATGAAATTTATAGAAATTGAAAACAGGATGCATTTTAAGTCTCACTTCAAAAAATTATTTGAAAAATCATTTAAAGAAATTATCATGAAATTGATAATAAATCTCTATGAAGAGGTACCATACAAAATTTACACATGTACCGTCATTCGCTTCGTTTTCTATTGAATATTGATGTAAATACTTAAATAGACGAAATAGATACAATGTATCAAAGCCGTGACATCTAAAGACAGTTGTAGAAAACACGATATAAAGAGCGAATGAGCGGTCTTTGTTAACAAGTTGACTGCTATGGTGGTCATTTTTGACCGAGAGAAAAGGAAATCTCAGAAAAAAACAGAAAAGAGAGAATCGGTAGCATTTATAATTTTGTAAAAATTAATATTAAACAGCGATTCAATTTTTGGTCAACCTCCATTATTTTTATTTTGCAAAAAATCATATTCTGCAGTATTTCATCACGCTGTAGTTTTAATATAGTAAAATACGGCAGTCAACGTGTTAACTGTCCATTGGTTTCTCGCAGATTTGAGACAAATAACGTATTCCTTCGCCATTATCAAAATAATATTACATCCGCGGCAATAATATTACAGCATAATGAAAAGCATGTGCTTTCAGAATTATCAAACATTACGTTTCATACGTACTGTACCCGACGATAAAACATCCTAAGAATTTTTTAACCGCAGACTCCGACGAAGCACACGTGCTTACACAACCGTGAAACATCGTATTTAATTTCCGCCAATAATATTACCTCGTAATCATTTTCCGGCACAACCATTCACAGATATCTTGATCACGATACAATGAATAATTAACGGCTATACGCGGGCAAGCAGTCCGTATTTCGCCGCTACGCAATTAGCCGTTCCTCATTAATCTGAAGCACTGCTATATAAAGAGCGAATCCGGGTCTTTTGATCAACGAAGATTCGTTCCGCGTATCGTGCATTTTTTAGTACGGGAGAACAGAGCGAAATAGAGAAAAACAGAGAAAGCGAGAGGCCGGCTAAACGTTTAAGAGGGGTAAAAATGCGTTTACCTCGGAATAAATTTACAACCTCCAGACGCTAATAAAAAAAGCACCCTGCGTAGTTTTTTCAAACGAGCCGCGTAAGGGTGTATCGTAAAGCACGTCGATTCCGATGCAAACAGTGGAGTTGCACGCGCGCTGCGAGTGAAAATGCGCGGCAAGAAGGAGTAGGAGCTGTGCGGAACAAGCGGCTACACGAAGAGATGTAAACGAGTGCCGAGGGACTCAAACCGGCACGAAGGTCCGTGTCGACTGACGTGCCTACGTGCCTACGTGCAACTGTGGAATGGAAAAGTATAGCAGACATTTTTGAAGACATTTACGAACGCGTGTATAAATAATTTCTGCAGTGAATATTTTCACTTTGAGCCCTGACGTCACGAAGAAACGTTTATTTTTCTCTCAGTTGCGTGAAGGCTTAGTGTATATTACTGTAAAAGTATGTACTTGCATCGAGAGCTAGGTGCAAATTCTAAAAAGACTATCGGAATTTTTTTCATGAACGCTGTAGAACTACTAACGAAATAAGGATTTATTGCATACCATCATTGTGTTTTAACGATACCAGCACATAATCGGCAAAATATGATAGAAATCGCCTAAGAATATTTTCAGTTTGAGTCCTGATGTCACGAAGAAACATTTATTTTTCTCTGAGTTGCGTGAAGGCTTAGTGTATATTACTGTAAAAGTATGTACTTGCATCGAAAACGATATTTAAATTGTAAAGTGCCTCGACTATCGGAATTTTTTCGCATGAACGCTGTAGAACTACTAACGAAATAAGGATTTATTGCATACCATCATTGTGTTTTAACGATACCAGCACATAATCGGCAAAATATGATAGAAATCGCCTAAGAATATTTTCAGTTTGAGCCTGCTTGGACATTTGCGATTGAGTAACAAAAAGATATTTCTCTTTACATTTGCATTCTTTACAAGACGATAAGTTTGTCCCCTGGACTACGCCACTGTTTGAAATAAGGCGTTATGTTATTAGTTAGATGCACGCAAATAATTTTTGCACATTCCTCGAAAACTAGCGGACACTGAACAAAAATTATTTTTTTTTATTTCTTTATAGCATTTATTATTTCTTATTTCATTATATATATTATAGCTATTTATATATATTCTTCATAGCATTTATTATTTCTTTATAGCATCATAATCTCTTCTTATGAGAACCGTTCTTTTTGCCTTTCCCGGCAACAGCACGCTGGTATATAAACACCATAGCTGTCCATCGTCACATCACATGTCACGAGATTCTTCCGCCCGCGAAGAAAATTGCAAATACTATTATCGCGAAATTCAGCTCTCGCCCGTAAACGTCGATCGAAGGGTCCTCGAACGAAATTCAATTAATACGACCCAATTCGAACGTTTTCTCACCATCGTCAGCACACACCGAAGTGCACTCACGTGTGCGACGGCCGCCCATATTTACACACATCCGACTTGGCAACGCCGAACGCGAAGGAGGCATCGGGGATGAAGATATAATCAATTAGCCAATATTGGGAAACGGTAATCCTCGCCTATCTGCGAGCCGGGCGATCAATTGCGTGAACATATCGCGGCCTTGCCGGCATAATTAATGTGGCTTATCGTTTGCCATGCGAGCTTACACACCCGCGCATCGTCCAGTGACACAACCCTACGCATACAGACGCACCTACGTGCGTATATACGCACCACCCGCATGCCGAGCGTTATTTAATTACGTATCCGTAAAACGCATTGCGTGTTTGATATGAATGAAACGTTGAATAACGCAAGAACGGACGCGACGCCCGGAGGTGGGGTAAACAGAAAAATACGGAACGCTCTGTCCGAAGCGAGAACAACGTGTCCGGCCTGTTGATATTTTCCGGTCAACTCAATCGGAGTGAATTTCCCGATCCTCTGCGTCCCGGTTGTAATGTTTAACTTCCGCGCGGTTTCACCATCGGCCCTGCACTTCGAGATGTTAACGCTAATCGTAGCAAGCGGGGTCAAATGACCCCTTTGAAAATGTACTTTGAAATCGTACATTCATTGCTATTTCTTTCGCTCATTTGACTTTCTGAAAATGCGCATATCATTTGATTATTCAATTTCTCGCTTTAATAAATTAGGAATTTC
This sequence comes from Cryptocheilus praepositus, assembly GCA_033815515.1. Classification (NCBI taxonomy): domain Eukaryota; kingdom Metazoa; phylum Arthropoda; class Insecta; order Hymenoptera; family Pompilidae; genus Cryptocheilus; species Cryptocheilus praepositus. The sequence goes on along the minus strand of JAWWQZ010000064.1, from coordinate 963,279 downwards.
TTTCTGAAAATCAACGTTTATTTCATAAGGGGTCAAATGACCCCTCATGGTAAGAATAGGTAGGTGTAAAGTACCGGTATGTTCAGTGTTCAATGATCTTCACTTAAATATTGCTAATTTTCAAGCACTAGGATTAAATCTGATCAATTTAAATATTGTCAATTTTTAAACGAGAATTTCCTATTTTTGTGAATGTATTTCCATAAATTTAGGCATTGTCGAATTTCTTGCGGCAAATTTAAATTATCTTCAAGCAGCATGATTAAATCCGATAAATGTAAATATTGTCAATTTTTAAACTGGAATTTTGTATTTTTGTGAATGCATTTTCATAAATTCAGACGTTATCAATTTTCATGCGACAAATTCAATATTGCTCATTTTTAAAAATCCAATATATTTAAATACTGTCAATTCTTAAACGAGAATTTTGTATTTTTGTGAATGTATTTCCATACGTTTAGACATTGTCGACTATCAAACCGCAATTTTAACATTAAACGTACCAAGCGGGGTCAAATGACTGCTTTCAAGATTTACTTTAAAATCGTACATTCATTATTATTTCTTTCCCTCATTTGACTTTCTGTAAATTCGCATATCATCTGATTATTCAATTTCTCGCTTTAATAAATTAGAAATTTGTTTCTGAGAATCAACGTTTATTTCATAAGGGGTCAAGTGACCCCTGGTAAGAATAGGTATGTGTAAAGTACCGGTATGTTCAATGTTAAATGATCGTCACTTAAAAATTGCTCATTTTCAAGTAGTACGATTAAATCCGATCAATTTAAATATTGTCAATTTTTAAACGAGAATTTCCTATTTTTGTGAATGTATTTCCATAAATTTAGGCATTATCGATTTTCTTGCGGCAAATTTAAATGATGTTCAAGCAGTATGATTAAATCCAATACATTTAAATATTGTCAATTTTTAAACTAGAATTTTGTATTTTTGTGAATGCATTTTCATAAATTCAGACGTTATCAATTTTCATGCGACAAATTCAAGTGATCGACACCTGCTCATTTTCAAGCAGTACGATTAAATCCAATATATTTAAATACTGTCAATTCTTAAACGAGAATTTTGTATTTTTGTGAATGTATTTTCATATCTTTAGACATTGTCGACTATCAAACCGCATTTTTAACACTAAACGTACCAAGCGGGGTCAAATGACTGCTTTCAAAATTTACTTTAAAATCGTACATTCATTATTACTTCTTTCCCTCATTTGACTTTCTGTAAATTCGCATATCATCTGATTATTCAATTTCTCGCTTTAATAAATTAGAAATTTGTTTCTGAGAATCAACGTTTATTTCATAAGGGCTCAAATGACCGCTCATGGTAGGAATAGATAGATGTAAAGTACCAGTACGTTTAGTATTAACGCCGGCCCTTTTCCATCTACTTTCCCCATCGGCGATCGACGGCCAGAACGGATTTCCGCGTGAAATCGCGACGATCAACATTCCACGCACGAAGATGAAGAGATAGTCAATTAGCCAATATTGACGGCGGATAATCCGAGTATATACGCGAGTGTTGCCTGCTACGGCCGACATTATTAATGCGATAGATGGGACGGAGATCGCTAACCAGAGCAGCGCACTGTGCACTTTCGGATTTCGAAGAAATTTTTCCGAAAATGCGCAGAGGAACGAGAGGGTTGAGTTAATGGATATGCGTCAATTTATAATGATGCGAGTGATGTCTGAAGAACGTGCTACGGGAGCTGTAAGTTCTTTGTGCTATTCAAGAAAGTTGACGTAGACGCGGATTTGAGGTTCTGAGGGAGAATGTTGTTAATGTAAGGATTATTGGATATTTTGTATTCGGGAGTGTAGATATATACGTTAAAATATATTATTACAATAAAACATAAAATATATCCAAATTACAATAAAAATTACAATATACAATAAAATATAATTTTTAGTAAAGTAAAATTATTTCTTCCATATTCGAGTAGAAATGTATAATTTAATATTTTTCATCGAATTAATTCATATTTATATGCAAAATTCTTGACACATGTTTTCATGGCAATTATCGGGGATTTAATTGCGATTTTTCTATGTCTATATAGTCTTTAATTTTAAAGTTTTCCCGAAGTATAGTACTGATAAAAACGTTATTTAATACTTAATGTTGTAATGATTATCTTTTCGCGTATGAAAATTGAAATGCGATACGCGAGCAGTGTGAAAAATGTCGCCTTCTTAAAATAACTTATATCCTTTACAATTCCAGTCGAAATCTAGAATTCAATATTTTCGATGGAATTAATTAATTGTTTCATGCATAATTCCTTAGATTTTTTTTCGACTGATTATTATGATTAATTATGTAGTTTGGAAGTTGTCACGAAGAATACCATTAATGTGCAGATCCTGGAATATTTAATATCGGAATAACCATAGTTTCGCTTGTAAAAATCGGTATGTGTTACGCAAGCATCCTCAAAAATGTCACTTCATCAAAGCAAAATAATTCTTCCGATACCGCAGCACTAAAGTGTAACTATAAATTCCTCCATAATAACTAAAAAATCACACATCTACATGATTTTGTTCACACTAACTGTGAGAATTTTTAGTGCAATTTTTCCACATCTCTACCGTCTTCACTTTTAAAATTTTTCTCGGAGAATACCGCGAGGATAAACATTGTAGAATATTTTATCTTCAAATAGCCATCGTTTCGCATATAAAAATCAATATGCGCTGCGAGTGCATCGGGAAAAATGTCGTCTTACTAGAATAAAGTAGTTTCTTCGATACTGCATAGGGTTTCGGAGGAAACGCAGACGCGCTCTCGTACGGGGAAAATGTAAATGCTTGTACTTGTTTATGTACGTATGTTTACGTTCGTAAATACGTGTACGCCTCTGCTCAGCCGCATATAGACATGCATATGAAGTTCGTATCATCGGTGCTGGTCTCTACCCACAGTGCATCATGTCCGACATGATGTGGGTGAACCTACTGCACGGTACGTGTAAATCAATCTGCTATGATTATTCTTCGAATATACGGCTTCGGAGAACGTAATATGTGAAACAGCGCATTAAAACGCTAAATTAAACGGTTCACGTTATTCACGAGCCATTTTTCAAAATCGCCCGTGAACGTTATAGTCACTTTATGACGGCAGGCTGAATTTTTTATGATTATTTTACGTTTGCTGGAATCTTTCACGGTACTTTTATGACAGCAGTTTGATTTTGTCATATCGTATTATATCACGAGCCCGCGTTTATTATGGTTATTCTATAACGGCAGGTAAAATTTGTCATTACCTTTTATAATCGCATTTAAAATTGTTGGTGGTCCCGTTTTAGGGTCGAGACAAATTTATTAAGCTCTTGTTACACCATCGATCCGACACCGTCATGATTCTTTTACACCGCAGTTCGAAAATGTCACGTTCCCCTAGTAACACCAGTACCTTATTACAAAAACATCGCTTTAACCGAAAACAGAGACAACTTGCTTATCGACAAATTAAATAATCGAATAAACACAATTTTTAGTCTACCCGATCAATCGCCGACCGCTGTCACCCAATTCACCTTACAATGAAATCATTTTGCAGGAAAGCGCCAAGTTTTGCGACGATACGCCGCCGACCTTTCATTTTTTGATTTTGAAAATGTTTATTAGCCGTATAAAAATATATAGTAGATTTTAATAAACAAAGATACAAACGTATTTTAAGAGATCACAATTGGCCTACAATAGGCAGACAGAGATTACAATTTTTGGTATCGCTAGTTACTCTGTTTTTTTTTTTTAATCTATTTTATGGTTATTATTTCTGTTACTATTTCACAGAGGAAAAAACGGTGTGAAAACTTCTGTTTTGATACACCGACCTTTCATCGGATGACCCGCATTTGGGTGACGCGCATTTGAGTATTTACGAGTTAGGTTAGTAGGTATTTGAGAAAATATTTCACAGGATATAATAACACTATTAACACGTTGACTGCGTGCGTATTTCGCTGTATTAGAACGGCAATGCTATGAAATACTACAGCGTTTAACTGAATTATGCAAAATGTAAATAATGTACAGGTATTGGAGACCAAAGGATCGCATCACTATTCTTAGGATATCTGCATTTATAAAATAATTATTGCTACCCATTGCAGATATTTTAGAGTCTCAGTAAAATCTCTTGCGCCGGTCAGCGGTCAGTCAAAGTGTTAAATTGTTATAAAAGTAATTTTAACCATACGTCACTACAGGAAACATATTTGAAAAAGCAGAAGTAATTTTCGGCGTACACACGCTTTCTTAGATACTTCGTTCTTGAGGAAAGATTTTCAACTGAATGCATGTACTGAAACGTTTCGATGTAAACGTGCTTATCTTCTGCTACAAGAAACAATAGGTCCAGTACGATTTTCCAGTATAGGTTTTTAACTCGATCGAAATTCCTAGGCATTTTGTTCAAAATGGAATAATCTTCTATTACGAAAAGAAAGAATTTAAACGTGTTTATCTTCTGCTACAAGAAATAAGAGGTTCAGTACGATTCTCCAATATAGATTTTCAACTCGATGGAAATCCGTAGGCATTTTGTTAAAAATATAATAATCTTCTACTACGATAAGAAAGAATTTAAACGTGCTTATCTTCAAACTTGCGTATTTTGCTAGAAACGACGAAATATTGCAGAGTACGATTTTCCGAATATAGAGTTTTCAACACAAAGTATTGAAGCATTCCAATATTAATTGCTTTTACAAGATTGTAAATAGAGTTCATTGAATTTTTGCATTTTTAGTCAAATCTTTTGCATATTTTGCTCAATCGTAGTTTGCTATGTTAGAACCGCGATGCGACGAAATACTGCAGAGTATGATTAAATCGTGTAAAACGAACGTAACGCAGAGTTGTTAGAACACAAAGTATTGAAGCACCATTCCAATATTAATTGCTTTTACAAGATTGCAAATAGGTTTCATTGCAAATTTTTGCATTTTTAGTCAAATCTTTTGCATATTTTGCTCAATCGTAGTTTGCTATGTTAGAACCGCGATGCGATGAAACACTGCAGAGTATAATTAAATCGTGCAAAATAAAGGTAACGCAGGGTTGTTAGAAGCCAAAGTATTGAAGCACTGTTCCAATATCAATTTCTTTCGCAGGATTGCAAAATAGGCTTCATTGCGAATTTTTTGCATTTTTAGTAAAATCTTTTGCGTCGGTCACCGGTGACCACCGTGACGTCAACGTGTTAATCGCTATCAATCTCCGAAAATCTCCGTTTGGCCTCGCAAGCCGTCGCAAACCAGCGAGCCACTCGAAAGCGTCAATTCGCTTAAACAGCAGCTACGCTCTCATTACATGTCGTACGCACAGTCTGTCCACACGCATAACCGCCCACACAAACTCCTCGCCATTCACTTACACGCGCACGTGTACGTGCACGCGGACAGCGTGCATTTCCGTGCACGCGGCAGCATAATCGATAACCCTGTCAAAGCGAAGCCTGTGTTTTCAGGTAATTATCGACGTGGCCTCAGAGAAGGCTGGCCGAGCGGCTATCGATCCAGACGATTTCCTTTCGTCGATGTTCGAGCTCCGACTCCCCTGATTTCAATCATTCATAGAACGGAAGCCCTCCGGCGTTTATGTTCGACGTATGTCACTCGGCCGATGGCCGATGCCGGGGAAGGCGCGGCATAGGGAATGTCCTGAATGGAACGTCGATGCCGAATCCGAACGCTAATCCGCCTAATTACGCGCCAACCTGTCACGAGTCAATTTATGCGAGCAGACGAACGGACGCTCTGATCGATTTTGATTGACAGCCCATCGCACGGCTGGCCTCTTCAGCGAGTGTCGCGGCTTGGCTTCTTTGTCTGTTCGTCGAGGTCTATGACATGGTGTTTTTATGCACGACGGACAGGTCGCTAGTTCAGGGAATGGTCATTAGTGTGCGACGGTGGAGGGTGTGAAAGAAATTGGCGTTAATGATACGTGGTTTTGCTTGATTGAAATATTTGCGTGGCACACGTTGAGGATTATTACGTCGATGGAAGGATGATAAGATAATCAATAAGATGTGTGCGGGAACGTATTGATATAAACGGTGAGTTGTGACAACGTAAATGAGGTGGGGTATCGAAAGAATTTGTTACGCGCACCGTTCAAATTAGAATCGCGTTTCAGTATTGTCGATTCTACGAGGGTTGTAAGTCCTCGTCACGTTATGCCACCTGAATTATGCGCATTTTCTCATGACCTTTTAGCGTGATGAGAATAATTCTGTTATATGAAAGTTGAATAACAGACGTATATTTTGTTTAACACTTTGACTGCCACGGTAAACACCGGTGACCAGCACAAAAGATTTGTCTAAAAATGCAACAAATTCACAAAAAAAGCAATTGATATTGGAACGGTTCCTCAATACTTTGACTTCTAACAACTCTGCGTTACCTTTATTTTGCACGATTTAATCATACTCTGCAGAATTTCATTGCATCGCGGTTCTAAAATAGCAAAATAGCAAAATATGCTTGAGCAAAATACGCAAAAGATTTGACTAAAAATGTAAAAAATTCGCAATGAAGCCTATTTGCAATTTTGTAAAAGCAATTGATATTCGAACGGTGCTTCAATACTTTAGCTTCTAACAACTCTGCATTACCTTCATTTTATACGATTTAATTATAGACTGCAGGAATTCATCGCATTGCGATTCTAACATAGCAAAATACACACAAGATTTTACTAAAAATGCAAAAGATTCGCAATGAAATCTATTTACAATCTTGTAAAAGCAATTGATATTGGAACGGTGCTTTAATACTTTGGCTTCTAACAACTCTGCGTTACCTCTATTTTGCACGATTTAATCATACTCTGCAGTATTTCATTGCATCGCGGTTCTAAAATAGCAAAATACGCTTGGCAGTCAACGCGTTAAAAATATATAACAATTGTTGTTGAATACTATGCTATGTTGTATGACTGTGGTATTTACGTGTCGAATCTTGAGTGTCTTGATACGATTGGTGCCTTGATAGGAATTGTGACAACGCAAATGAGATGGGGTCTTGAAAGAATTAGTTACGAAACTGTACGATGTCTCGGGAGAAACTGGTTTGTGTTCATTCCCGTATTGAAGGTGCGCGAATGAGAAGACCGACATGTGACAAGTCGATTAACGCGAGCAGATAACACGCAGACTAATCGATTTTGATTGACAGTCTGCCGCACGGGTCTTCTATGAGTGTCGCGGCTTGAGTTTTTTGTGGCGTGTTATAAATAGTTTTCATCGGTACATTTTTTTTGTTTGCGCACTCGTACGGATGAAATGGTATTTTAATACACAAAGGAATAGCTGTTAGTTTGAAAAAATAGTCGCGTGTCCATAGAAAGTGTGATAACAAAATGCATTAATGATAGCATGATTTGCTCGATTGAAATAATCACACACTATAATTTATGTAAGATTATTGCACCCAAAAATAAATATGTCTATATACAAATAATAATAAGCTGTGAAAATGTAAACGGGGGGATGTCTTTAAAAAATTAATAGTATGTAATGGAAAAAATTGACGTTTTACTAATTGCACGTGTTTAAAAAATTAGACATACCGTATATGGTGCTTTGTATATTAGTCATATCGAAATGCAATGCAGAGGTATATACGGAAATATATACGCTTAAACATGAATAATAGCGAACAAAATGGGGAAGCTATGGGGGTGAAAGCATAAACTAAGAGTGTAGCTGCTGAAGTGTTATGGAATGAGTTTGTGCGTGCATCTAGAATGAGATAATCTGCAACGATAACAAACGGTTAGTTGAATGCAGTTGATCAGGTGTGTCGAAAGTTCCCTTTATACCATATGGTCTTCAATTATTAAAGTAGTTTTATCTCAATCACGGTGATCTACGGGGGATACGAAATGAGACGGGTATGAGAAACGGCCGAATGCAGAGATTAAAATTATTAAACGCTCCCGTACATTTCTGCTTGCACAGCAACGGATTCCGCCTACACAATTTACACTCATAAATTCACATGCGTCGAAGTATCCATCCGCGCGTATAACAGTTCTGCGCAATTAATACTCAATCAACAGATATAACAGCAGGCCACCGCACTAAATAAATCCCTACACTCTTGCTACATTACTTGAATACTCAACCGCTCTCGTCAGCATGCTCAAACGAACACTTTTCGTAAATCTTGACTCCAGCACCTCCACGGATATCTCCCATTAACTCGTTCGCTACCAAGCCTTGAGAATAAATTCTGGCTTCATAGACCATGGTGTTTTTTCCTCTAATATGACTTCAGTTGGCATTAATTTTGAGTATATATATTTATAACATTCCAGTTATATAAAAAATAAGCATTTTTTCATACGACGCAGATATGCGACGCTGGGCCAGGGAAACTTATTTTATAGACCACACGCCGCACATATTTTATAAAAAGGAAATTAACTAGATAGGAAAGGAGCATACAAATAAAAACATTTTTTAAAGCGAAATACGAGTTATTTATTTATTTTTTTCATGAAAAATTTTGAAACACTCATTTACGCATAGCCCAATAGGTAATCTCTTATTCGTTTGACAAATTCCGCAGGTATAGAAAGTTTCTCTGCGCAGATTCTTCATATTACATACACAACATCTTATTATTTTATCCATTTTTTTTTAGGGAAATGTTTTGTACTCGAGGTATTGTTATATGGAAACACAGTTATTTTGCTTATACAAATTAATTTTTTAGCAAGATCATTTCTAAAATCTAAGTAATTCATTTTAATTGAACGAACTTTGTTGTATACCCAACATGCATTCCAAATTGTAATGTCCATTATATGAAAAAAGAGTTTCATATACCAACGTAACGACTTCCTAGGGGACGAATAATAAGCGATCATTTGATCTGTTCTGTCGATGCCCGACATATTGTTATAATCTACAACAGTAGAAGCTTAATTTACTAATTTTCCATTTTTAGACTTTACTTCTTTGAACGATACATTACATATGTTTCGTAGATATTGTCAAGTATTGTCAAGATATTGTCCATACGTAGGCTTAGATCTAGAATGCTACTATTTTCACTGAGAATTCGCTGCTTCTCACTACCTTAAAAATGTAACAATCTCCAGACCAACAACAACCTAAATCTATTTTATTGTTCAATAGCCCAATGAATCTATTTCTGCAAAAAATTCATGCAGCTTGTTATCATAAACTGATAAAATATACATGTCGCATATATGCGACGTCGGGCTCAGAAACAAGAACTGAAACGTCGCATACATATATGCGACACTGGTAGCGAACGAATTAAAAATATAAAGAAGCAGAATTTCAAGAATTATCGCAGTAGCCGTTCCAAAGTACCGATCACACTGCGACACATTTTTTTTTTTACTTCTTTTACCATTTTTAGACTTTACTTCTTTGACTAATGCATTATGGATGGATCTAGGATTCACTGGTTCTCACTAGCTTAAAAATGTATCAACCTCCGGACCAACAACAACCTAAATCTATTATTCTATAGCCCAATAAATCTATTTCTGCAAAAAATGCAAGCAGCATGTTATCATAAACTGATAAAATAGACATGTCCTATATATGCGACGTTTCAGTTCTTGTTCCTGAGCCCGACATCGCATATATGCTGGTAGCGAAAGAGTTAAATTCACTTTTCCTCAAGACTCCACCCGCAATTTCTCTCAGTGCACTGTAATGTTACTGCTGCGTATAACTTTGAGAATGTACCAGTTATCGTATGAGAAAGATATCACGATTATTGAGCGATCGTCCGTGATTTTCATTCGAAGATTATATTGCCTTCCGAAACCGAAAGCATGTTTACTAATTGGTCTTGTGTAGGGTATGCGAGTGCAAACTTAGTGCGACCTGCAAAATACGCTAGGGTCATATCAGCGTCCGAAGCCGAAAGCGTGTTTGATAATTGGCCGTGTGTAGAATACGCGAGTGCGAACTTGGTGCGATGTGAAGAATACGGTTCCGGGTGTGGAGTGCGACGCTAGAGATACTCGCAAAAGTGGCCTGAGACGTATAACTGAGAGGGAGCATGTGCGAGTGTCGGGTGTTGCGAAACAGCGTTTTGGGAAGCGGGCAATGTTTTGAGAAAGCGTCAGAGAGTTGTACGAAATGCGCGCGACAGCGTATTGCTATCTGCGAGACTGTGGTAACACAAACGCGAACCGTGTATTCTGACAATACGACAATATAGTCTGACAACCGGTACATGAATATAGTGAATCAATGGAGAATGGATAGTCGGTACCTAAATTTACTAATTTGACAATGGCACGCGGCAATGTCAGGTTTTCTCAATAATACATTTCAGCAAATTAATTCATTGACCGGCACACGCGAAGCAAATTTTCAATTCTATTTAATTTTTTCTCTTTATTTCAATTGTATTAAATATTCAATTGTATTAAATATTCTATATTACGACGCACAACGCTAATCTATTTAATGTACGTTAAATATGAAATTATACATAAACAAACACATCTCAAATTATCAGTTACCTCACAATCCAAAACTTAACAGCAAACCCGTGTGTTTCGCAACAAACCAATAAAACAGACCTAAATAAAAAAAATAACACATTATATCACAACTGACAAGTTTTTTCTGAATAATATTGCAACCATTGCTGCCACAGCGACTATTTTCGACGTCAATCGTCGTTGTAACCGAATATTTAATTATTGTAACATTGCCAAATATTTAATGAATTATAGATAAACAAACATATTATAAGCACAGAAACCACACAATACACTCCCATCTCAAATTATCAGTTACCTCATAATCCAAAACTTAACAGTTTAGAGCTTCTGAAGCGGAAACCCGTGTGTTTCCGGAACATGTCGAACAGTAATTGCTTTCAACACATAAACGCTACACAACCAATAAAACAGCCCTTCAGTTTCTAATTACAAGAGCAACGGCCGCAATAACACATTATATCACAACTAATACGCATTGTTTCGCACTATCAAGTTTTCTGATTAATATATTCCAACAAATAAATCCATTGATCGGTACGTGAAAAGAATTGTCAATTCTATTAATAGCGACTTAAACCATGGTTTCTAAATAAACAAGAAAATATGTCTGACTAATTCTTAATTATTGCAACGCTGCCACTATTGCCGAATCGAATATTTAATTTACGTAAAATATGAAATTATAGATAAAAAAACATATTATAAGCACAGAAACCACACAATACACTCACATTTTAAATGATTAGTTTCATAATCCAAAACTCAATATTTTAGAGCAATAAAAACACATAAACGCAGCACAAACAATAAAACAGCCCTTCAGTTTCTAATTACAAGAGCAACGGCCGCAATAACACATTATATCACAACTAATACGCATTGTTTCGCACTATCAAGTTTTCTGATTAATATATTCCAGCAAATAAATCCATTGATCGGTACGTGAAAAGAATTGTCAATTCTATTAATAGCGACTTAAACCATGGTTTCTAAATAAACAAGAAAATATGTCTGACTAATTCTTAATTATTGCAACGCTGCCACTATTGCCGAATCGAATATTTAATTTACGTAAAATATGAAATTATAGATAAACAAACATATTATAAGCACAGAAACCACACAATACACTCACATTTTAAATGATTAGTTTCCTCATAATCCAAAACTCAATATTTTAGAGCTTTCGAAGCAGAAACCCGTGTATTTCCGGAACATGTCGAATAGTAATTGCTTTCAACACATAAACGCAGCACAAACAATAAAACAGACCTTCAGATTCTAATTACAAGAGTAACGGCCGCAATAACACATTATATCACAACTAATACGTACTGTATCACACTGTCAAGTTTTCTGATTAATATATTCCAGCAAATAAATCCATTGATCGCTACCCGAAGCGAATTTCCAATTCTATTAACAGCGACTTAGACCACGATTTTTGGCGTCAATCACTGTCGTTGTAATAAAACTTGTAACCATAATCTTGTAATCGGTGTCTCCGAAGCTCTAAATAAATAAGAGAATATTTCCGACTAATTTTTAATTATTGTCACGTTGCCACTATTACTGAACTGAATATTTAATTTAAATAAAATATGAAATTATACACGAACAAAATATTATGAGCACAGAAAGTACGCATCGCACTTACATTTCAAATTATTAATTATCTCATAATGCAAAGGTTAACGTTTTAGACCTCCCGAAGTGGAAACCCACGTGTTTCCGGAACATGTCGAACAGTAATTGCTTTCAACACATAAACGCAGCACAACCAATAAAACAGACCTTCAATTTCTAATTACAGCAGCAACGGTCGCAATAACACATTATATCGCGATTAATACACATTATATCGCAATGCCAGGTTTTCGGAATAATACATTCCAGCAAATAAATTCATTAGCCGGCACACGCGAAGGAAATTTCTAATTCTATTAACAGCGACTTAGACCACGATTTTTGGCGTCAATCACTGCCATTACGCCAAAAAACCGGAAACACATGACTACGCGCATATAATGTTGTAATCGGCGTCTCCGCAACGCTAAATAAATAAGAAAATAATTCTGACTATTTTTTAATTATTGCAATGCTGCCACCACTGCCGTACTGAATATTTAATTTAAATAAAATATGAAGTTACACATTATAAGCATAGAAACCACACATACACTCACATCTCAAATTATTAGTTTCCTCATAATCCACAACTCAATATTTTAGAGCTTTCGAACCAGAAACCCGTGTGTTTCCGGAACATGTCGAACAGTAATTGCTTTCAACACATAAACGCAGCACAACCGATAAAACAAACCTTCAGTTTCTAATTACAACAGCAACAGCCGCAATAACACATTATATCGCAACTACTAATATCACCATCTTTGCACACCTCTCGTCCAACCGTCCGCTATCAGCACCTACTGAATTTCCTGCAATACGCTCGGTCGGCTAAGGTGTTTGCTAATGATCGTTCGATGAAGGTTTCAAAGCGGCGGCGGGAGACACACGGTGGAATCGGAGACAAAGGCAGTAGGCAAAGCGAGATATGCATTATAGCTGAAAGCTGGGCTGCTGGGTGCGGGTGGAGGCAGAGAAAGCGACGGCGTAGGGGTGGCTAAGGGTGGCTAAGGGTGACTAGGGGCGAACAGGGGTGCGAAAGGGGCGAGTCGCAGAGGGAATGCCGTCTCCGGACGCTGTAATTATACAGTAATTGTGGAGTAATTAATTGCCGGGGCCTCGTGCCCACGCTGCGCAAGAATTTCACTAATGACGATGGCCGAACTTCCACCATCCCGCCCGGCGGACGATGGAAAAAAGTCGCGGAATTAATTCGTTTTTAACACGTAGACTGCCATGGTGGTCATCGGTGACTGGCGCAAAAGGTCTCAGGATAAATTCAAAATATACCCAATCGGTAGCATTTATCATTTTGTCATCATGTTTTACGTCATTTTGTCATTGAATCACTATTTAATATTGATTGTATTTACAAAAATATAAATGCTACTGATTTTGTATTTTTTGATTATATTATTATTAATCATATTCTGTAGTGTGTATTTTACTATATTAAAACCGAAAATATCCAATGACTTTGGACAACTTGTCCTAAGTAAGGTTAGTAAATCCGGTGAATTCCGCGAAATTCCGCAAAATTACGAGAATTATAAGAATGAAATATAGAGAACATATCGATATGTGAAAAAGTATTCCACTTTAAACGACAATTTATGGTAGTCAATTTTTGGAATTCAAATAATTTCAAACACGCTCCAGCGCGTGAAAATTGGTCGGTAATTGTAAATGAATCGTTTCGAGAAATATCACGTTGATTGTATTACATATTTTTGTGAAAAATAGCAGAATATTCGGTTAACATACCGAAATAAAATGAATTTACGTAATTAGAAAACATGTAAATAGATCGCTTGTAACACAGCTAATTATTCCGAAATAATCAGTCTGTCATATGTCTATTCGACAAATATTTGATGTGTATAATTCGGTTATCTCTGAAAATAGTTTAAACACGTTTATTTAAAAATACACGATTGTACGATTGCTATCATTGGAAACGTTTTAAATTCGTTCTTCGGTAAAAGAACATGACCTTTCCAGTGGCACTGTAATTTTAATTCGGCTACGCACGTTCAACGGTTCGGCAAATTAAATCGAATGTCTCATTCTTTATTAGCAGTCCCCGCACGATCGATTCTTCTAATAAAACATTACCCGCCCGCCGAGGTCACGTTTTCGCAATTTTGCAAATTTCACGCTCATACAATTCCGCGAACGTGTCAATGCACGCACGTACCAACGCATATCTGCGTGTAGAAGAATCGATCAATTTGCAACTTGGTAACGCGCGCGCCGGTCTAATATAAATAAATTAACAAACTGGCCAACGGTACAATTAAACTGCCGCGTTGATTGCAGGCGTTGCTTCATGCAGCTGATTATGACTCCCCCGTCAACAAACATCGAAAAATATAAAACGCGCAAACGCTGTTAAAAGCGCGAAAACCCCCGTCGTTTTATTGACGAGTTTACACCCGGCAATTAACATACATCGATACTCCGACATAAATCAAACAGAAAAGCCTAAATACATTTTTCACGCAACCTTGAGACTTTCAAATCAGCGCCAACATTGAATCTATTAAGGGGTAACATCTACATTAAATTTTCAAAAAATCGAAAAAAAATTTTAATGTATTAAATGATACTTTAGAGTCTTAAAAATAAGGTGCAATTTGTCTTATAGGCAAAAATAATTTTTAAGGTGGCTTTGCTTAAAGTGGTTTCACGCGGAAAATCTGCATAATGCAAAATACATTAATTATATCGGTGATGGAGTCAGCAAAACGTTTAAAGGGATTTTAGGTGCTAACTCTTATGAAGATAACCCTACAGTATGTAAAAAAGAGTGAATCAACCACGTGCAGAAACTTGTGGGTACTCGGTTCCGGAATTTAAAAAGAACACCATACGTCTTGGCGGAAAAAGAAAACTGACGGGTATGGTGCAGGCATTGCAGAATAATCATAAATATGGCAAAACTAGTAACACAATATGAAATAATGTTACTCAAACTTTAAATGCTTTTTTTCGAAACTACGTTTTTCAAATTTTCTTGCAGCATAACTTAAACAAATTTTCTCCGATTCATTTGAAATTTTTACTGTAGCTGTTAAACTACATTTTCCAGAGAAGTACACATGATTTTTAAGATCGCTTAAAAACTTTCGTTATTATAAATATTTTTTCGATGCATTCTTTGATGGAAATGAGAATATTTCTCCACATGTTCACAATTTCTACAAAATCAATATTTTACCATATACGTGTGTTTTGCCTATAAGACAAATTACACCTTATTTTTAAGGCTCTAAAGTATCATATAAGACAAAAAAATTGTTTTCGATTTTTTGAAAATTTAAGATAGATGTTACCCCTTAAGCTAGATGTTACCCCTTAAATTTCCATCGAAGATAATTATCCCCCGCTAACCGTAGATAACGATTTGCGTCGTATGGCGAACTTTTATCCGGGCCGTAACGCAGTCTAGGTCCGGCAAGCGTAAAAACTCTCGATTACTTGTCGTTCGACGGTGGAAAAACGCCACGCGCCGGGCGCAAATTAGAATTAATAGCGTCGGTGCGCGTCGCGTGCGGTCCTTGATAGCGTGCGATAACAATATTCTCCGGCGGTCATCGAAAAATCGTAATAAAAATAGGCCGGCGGCCTCGTCGTAAAAACGCACAACGCTCGCAACGTCCCTACCCTTCCAGCCTCAAAAAACCACACCTCTTCGCGCGTCGCTCCACTTTTTCGGCGTGTTTTAAACACTTTTCGTTCCATCTATTTCGGACCATCGCCGGCGCGCCGCTGACAGCCGTAAAAGCTTTCCCGTAGTCCGGCGCCGATTCGATTAACTCCATTTTACACGCCGCGTCCGGCGCGCGTAATAAAAATATCGCGCCCCATCGTCACGCGACGGAAATATTGTTTTATTCGCGCGGACGCATCGCGCGCCGAGCAACTTTTTCCCGACTCTTCCCTCCTCGCATTTTGCCAAGAAACCCGCGCACTTTTATGGCTGCCCGCTAATTTTCGGGGGAAGCGTTCGATTTTTGGCGGTCAATGAATTTCGGTATTCAATGTCTCGCCGTTTTTTGACGGGTCATGCGTTTGTGTGTTTTGGCAGGGGGCACTTTTTCATATGAGGAGATTTAAAAAGTGCGATAGTGACGCGTTGGATTTTTTTAGGTTAGCAAATTGCGATGTTCGCGTCTCGCAGTTTTTGCTGTTGTGTATTTTATGGAATATGGTAGGGCTACGTGGGATTTTTTTGGGTTACCAAATTGCGATGTTTGCAACTCGCATTTTTTTGCTCTTGTAAGTTTTATGGAATATGGGTTCTGTTTCAAATATGGGTATATAAGAATTAGAATAGGGATGCGTTAGGTTTTTTAGGGTTAACAAATTGCAATGTTTGCATTTCGCATTTTTTGCTGTCGTGTGTTTTATGGAATACGGGGTTCTGTTCCGAATATGGATATTTAAAAATTGCGATAGAGACGCGTTGGATTTTTTAGGGTTAGCAAACTGCGATATTTGCGTCTCGCATTTCTTTGCTCTTGTTGTGTTTTATGGAATACGGGGTTCTGTTCCAAATGTGAATATTTAAGTATTGGGATAGGAACGCGTTAGATTTTTGGGGGCAACAGATTGCGATGTTCGTGTCTCACCATTTTTTGGCGAACCTTTCATTTGTGCACTTCATGGAGGATTGTATGATGTGTTCGACGAATTTCAACGAAATTTTTTACCGAGTCATTCGTTTGTGTGCTTTATCAAAAATGTGGCTTTGTTCTGCATATGGATATTTGAGAATTGCAGTTGGAACGCGTTATATTTCCGAGACTTAATGGATTGCGATCTTCGCGTCGCGCATTTTTTGACGAATTTTTCATTTGTGCGCTTCATAGAGGATGGGATCCTATTCTGTGGTCGACGAATTTCAACGTAGGCGCCTCGCAAATTTTTTACCAAGTCATTCGTTTGTGTGCTTTATCAAAAATGGGGCTTTGTTCTGCATATGGATATTTGAGAATTGCAATAAGGACGTGTTATATTTTCGAGGCTTAATGGATTGCGATGTTCGCGTCTTGCTTTTTTTTTGCTGAATTTTGCTTTTGCATATTTTATGGAATACGGGATTCTATTCCGTATATAGATATTTAAGAATTGCGATACAAACCCGTTATATTTTCGAGGATTAATAGATTGCGATGTTCGCGACTCGCTTTTTTTGCTGAGTTTTGCTTCTGTGTGTTTTATGGAATACAAGGTTCTATTCCATACATGGACATTTAAGAATTACCATACAAATCCGTTAGATTTTCGGGGGTCAACGGATTGCGATGTTCGCGTCTCGCCATTTTTTGGCGAATCTTTCGTTTATGCGCTTTATAGAGGATAGAATCCTGTTCTGTAGTCGACGAATTTCAACGAAATTTTTTGCCGAGTCATTCGTTTGTGTGTTTTGTCAAAAACGGAGCTTCGTTCTGTACATGAGTATTTGGGAATTGCAATTGGGACGCGTTACATTTTCAAGACTCAACGGATTGCGATGTTTACGTCCCGTATTTTTTTGCTGAATTGGGCTTTTATGTGTTTCATCAAATACGGGGCTCTCTTCCAAATATGGAAACTTAAAAATCGCGATACGCCGCGTTATATTTTTGAAGGTCAACGGATTGCGATGTTCGTCCCTCACAATATTTTGCCGAATATTTTGTTTGTGTGTTCGACTAAGGACGGTGGTTTGTACCATCTATGGATATATAAAAATTCCAATATGAACAAATTACGCTTTCGGTGGTAAACGACTTTGCTCATGCCTCATACATTTTTTGTATATTTTTTTAACGAAAACTGTTCCCTCTACAAGTATTTAGAAATTTCAAAACGCAGGCTTCATACTTTTGGCGTTCAACGAATTCAATATTAGGGTCTAGCAATTTTTTTTTACCAGGACTTCCCTTTACGTGGTTCACAGATGATTGACCCTTATCCAATTGATGGGTATTGCAGACTTTTAATATGGCCGCGTTGTACTTTCGGCGGTGAACGGATTGCAACGTTTGTCCCTCACAATATTTTGCCGAATTTTTCGTTTGTGTGTTCAACTGAGGACGGTGGTTTGTACCATCTGTGGATATATAAAAATTGCAATATGAACAAATTACGCTTTCGGTGGTCAACGACTTTCGATCCTCATGCCTCGTACATTTTTTCCGAGTCCCCTATTTGCGTGTTTTCTCACCAAAGACTGTTCGTTTTACAAGTATTTAGAAATTTCAAAACGCAGGCATAATGCTTTTGGCGTTGAACGGATTCAATATTAGCGTCTAGCAATTTTTTTTTACCAGGACTTCCCTTTACGTGGTTCACAGATGATTGACCCTTATCCAATTGATGGGTATTGCAGACTTTTAATATGGCCGCGTTGTACTTTCGGCGGTGAACGGGTTTCAATGTGCGCGTCGTTCTTTTCTGGCCGTAACGAATTCCGATGCGCACGTCACGCGTTTCTGCCCGTAACGAATCTCGATGTGACTGTCGGATTTTTCGGCACATCACAAATTTCAGCGTGCTTGTAAACAGTATTTCTTTCGTTAGATTTTTGTCAGGGCGAATAGTGTGGCGAATAAAAGGTATGGGAATTTTTTTTTTGAAAATGTATCAAAAAGGAACATGATGAACTAATGTAAAACTTTTTCGAACGTGTTTATTGATGCTTGAAAATGATTCATGACAAAGATTTCGAGATTTATAAATAATGCTTTTTGTTTTTTGTAAAGTAATCGACACTAACTATCAGTATTGCATTACTCGTGCGGAACTAGGCGAATATTCGTGGAGAGAACAAAATGCGAGTGTTGTGGGCATTTTAGAAATATTCGGGCGATTAAATGATATTAAAGTGAAGTAACAGGGTGTCAGAAAAGTTAAAAGTTGATCTGCTTCAATAGTGTATTAATGTAATGTAAATATTGCAGTTTTATTGCAAAATTGAACTATACATATTGTACACATGTACCGCACGAGTAATCTGTAAATTTGCCTTCCGTTAATTTTAACAAAATTTTGTTGCTAAATTCTTGAACAGACCCATATTTCTCCACTTGGTCCGAATTGTAATAAAAACGACTTCAGAAAAATTGACAACATATCCGGTTGAAACATAAACTCTTCCGGAACATCATTATTTATTGTTTTTCACCCCTTCTGCGATGACAATTCACTTTTTTTCAAACAACTGTTACTGTACTGCAGTTTTCAAATTTTCAAAATCTTTTGGACCTCTTTCAATTCTTCGAAATCATTAGCACACGTAAAAGCTCCCATTTATTTACAAAATACAAGGTGCAGTTTTGCGAAATCGATCACAGTTGGAAAAGTATTATTTTGTCCGTCCGTTGCATTTCACGCGGCAGTCAATGCGATAATTATTTTCTTCTGCTTTCTCCTCATCTCCCCGTTTCTCGCTCTTTCTACCGTTTTATCCTCTTCGCGCTTCGTTCCCTTTCCGATCGAAGTAATGCTCGCTCCCCAATCGGTGAGCGATGGTCGTGAAATTAGTCGCGGCGGATAATGCGAGTCCGCCCACGACAAGCCCGTTTGCCCGAAATCGGTTTATACAGTCGCGAAGTTGACAGACGGTGCGCCCTAAATCTCCCCTACAACGAGTTAAAGAGAATACATAGAGATCGCGGGAAATGGCGAGAGCACAGGAAACGAATGGCACTGAAAGATTAACCAAAGCAGTCGTAATGAACGGCAGAGTATTTTTTCGAAGGATTGTCGTTTTAGCATCGTAAAGGTTTCCGCATTAGGCACATAAAATAAAGTATTAGTGTGGAAGTAAGATAGAATAGACATTAAGAATAAAAAAATAAAGAAAAAATAAAGAATAAAAATAGAATCAAATAATAGTACAGCACTGCTAAAATAATTAAAGTAGTGGTAATGAACGTGAGAGCATTTTTTCGGACTGCCATTTTACAGACCAACATAATAGTTTTGCATTAGGTAGATAAAATAAAGTGTCAATATAAAAATACGAAATTGCACAGAATCGGTTTTGTTTACTTTTTATGTTGCATGAAGTCCGGAACTGAAAAAGCATTGAAAAAATAATTGTAGTAGTGGTAATGAATGGAAGAGTATTTTTTCGAAGAAGAATATTTTTTCTGACTGCCATTTTACGAAGCGTTGTAATGGTTTCTGCAATTATATACATAATTTTTTCAAGTTTTTGCAATTTTTGTAATTAAGCAGATAAAATAAAGTATTAGTATAAAAATACGAAATTACACAGAATAGTTTTTGTTTACTTTATATGTTGTATGAAGTCCGGAACTGGAAGAGCATTGAAAAAAGAATTAAAGTACTGGTAATGAACGGCAGTATTTTTTCGAAGGACTGTCGTTTTACGGGGTGTCATAACGGTTTTTGCACTAGGCAGATAAAATAAATTATTAGTATAGGAATACTAAACTGCCCAGAGTGGTTTTTGTTTACTTTATATGTTGCATAAAGCCCGTAACTGGAAGAGAATTGAAAAAATAATTAAAGTAGTGGCAATGAACGGCAGTGTTTTTTTCAAAGGACTGCCGTTTTACGGGGTGCCATAACGGTTTTGCACTAGGCAGATAAAATAAATTATTAGTATAGGAATACTAAACTGCCCAGAGTGGTTCTTGTTTACTTTATATGTTGCATAAAGTCCATAGCTGAAAGAGCATTGAAAAAATAATTAAAGTAGTGGCCATGAACCACAGTATTTTTTCGAAGTACTGCTGTTTTATGGGGTGTCATAACGGTTTTGTACTAGGCAGATAAAATAAATCATTAGTGTAAGAATACGAAACTGCCCAGAGTGGTTTTTATTTACTTTAACATTACAATAAAGTCCGTAATTGAAAGAGCATCGAAAAAATAATTAAAATAGTGGCAATGAACGGGAGTATTTTTTCGAAGAAATTGCCGTTTTAGCGTTAGGACGGAGATAAAATAAATTTTGATACAAAAAGATTTAACTGCACGAAATAATTTATGTTTCGTCCAGATTGTATGAGATCGGGAAGTTAAATGGCATTGCAAACATAATCAAAGTAGTTGTAATTAATAAAAAACCGTTTTCTTTTTAATGATTACTCTTTCACATGTTGCTGCAAAACGAAGTTTTACTACGGACAAATTTATTTGCACAGATTCGTTCGCGGTTTGCGCTTTGTTAAAAGTAACCAAGGTAATGGTAATAAACAAGAGAGTATTTTTTTAAATAATTGTTGTTTTGTGGATAGTCGAGAAAGTGTTTGCATTATAACGAAGACAAAGTACAGTTTTAATATGGAAATATTTCACGGCACGGAGTTGTTTTAGTATAGAAAAATTTGAAAGGACGGAATTTTTACGGTTTTCCGTTATGTTGCACGCGGTCGGGAAGCGAAATTACAGTCAAAGAAAAGCCAATATTATCCTCGTAATGAGCGAAAGAATATTTTTCGAAGAGTGAAATTTTAATGGTGAAAAATTTAATGGGAAACTGTCTAAATATTTGCGACCTATCGCATGCAAAATGGAGAACTGAACCTACCTTAGAAGCAATTCGAAATTGATATTCGACAATTATTCAATGTAGGTGGCTGTGACGTATTAATCTAATCGATAGAGCTGCATTATATAGAACGATTCTACAATGATGATCACTGGCGTTCCATTGACGTCTCTATAACAGTGTGCCAATATTACATCGCCAAACATTAGATTCCTGTCGGATGTTCACTAGCTCAAAGCTAACAGACGTTAACAATTATACTAATGAGAGATTGAGTTGATTGCGATCCCAGCTTTTCTTGAGGCTGCTTCAACATTTTTAAGTAAACGAAGGGTTAAGGTCAAGTCCTTGACAAACAAAGGCTTATAAAATAACTCGCTAAAACATAACAAAAAAAACATCTCGCCGTTTAAGCACGCTCCATACTTTCTCCACAAACACTAAGTTCTTGCCGGACGTTAATAAATGAAAACGTATAGACTTTAACAATTATGCCAGTCAGCAATTGAAATCGTGTCGATTATTTATCTACTCCGAAACAAATTTTCGAGTCCTTTTTCCGTGGTATCGTAAACTTGCAAAATATTCCACACATTCTCACCAAATGTTCAAAGATAGAATAATCTTCCTCGCTTTTGAAGCATTTGAGGTAAACCTGCGTATTTCTACAGTTATTGTCAAAATAAAGCGTAAGGTATGAAAAATAGTTAAATATGTATAATATAATAATGTAGGATAGAATGTTAGGTGTCGTCGAAGGGGGATGCGGAATTATATTAAGTTGAATAAATTGATTTGAAGATAAATTAAAGCAGTAATATACAAGCATAAATATAAAATTAAATAAAAGTAAGACTATGGCAATTCGGAATACAACTGACGCTAAGTAAATATATTTCGTTCTGACGGACAAACTGAACTGAACTCTTCGACTCGGTAAACGGCAAGAAAACGCATCTATACTGAACTCACGTTACAAACCGCGTCAGCTTTTATACAGACCTCTACCACCTTATCTTAATCCGGTAGTTAGCGACACTTTTATCCGACGCGTCTACGGTCGTTTTCCTAATACTACATGTATATGTATAATGTATTAATAACGTTGATAGAATAAATGAGTAAATTTCTCTTCCAGATAGGTGATTCAGACAGCAGTAGTACCGAAATTCATAATAGGACCATTTATCCTGCGTTCAACGTGTATAAACATCATTGCTTGATATTAACACGGCCGCTTATTTCTTGCATCGCCTTTACGCATCGGATTCTACTGCTACCGACGGTAATATTTACACTATCCGTCGTACATAGGGTATGCTTACTATTAAAAATGGCATTAAAATTAGTGTTACATAAATTTTAATGCACATTTGTATATCCTTAAAATAGAAGCATAGTGGAAACCGTTGGCGAGCAAAAGTCACGCCAGCGTGACAGCGGCCGGCAAACCGTTAATTCCGGATCCTGTGGTTGATTTCTAAAATTAAACTCCGCGCTTAACTGCTCAAAAAAACTCCAGCTCATCCCTTTACTGCCGAAATGCATTTTGCCGTCAATTTTCTTGGACCCCGCATTACGAGACGGTTAATCGAAGCAGCTGTTTCTCTTTTCGTCCACCAGCATTTCTCATAACTCACACCCCATAATTTTCTCTCCAAACATTAAATTCTTGCCGAACGTTCATAAACTGAAACGTATAGAACTTAACAATTATCTACTCCGAAACAAATTTTCGAGTCCATTTTCCGTGGTACCGTAAACTTGCAAAATACTCGACACATTCTCACCAAATGTTCGAAGATCCACAGCCAACAGCCTCCAGACAGGTGATTGAGACAGCAGTAGTACCGAAATTTATAATAATACCATTTATCCTGCGTTCGACATATATACACGTCATTGCTTGATTTCTAAAACTAAATTCCGTGCTTAACTGCTCAAAAAAAACCCACCCCGTCCCTTAACAACCCGAATGCATTTTCGCGTCAATTTTCTTGGACCCCGCGTTACGAGACGGTTAATCGAAGCAGCTGTTTCTCTTTTCGTCCACCCGCATTTCTCATAACTCAGCGCATTCCTCGGTCTCCTCCAGCACGCTCTCTTCTCGTGAGTGATGCGCGTACTATTGGGAAATGGGATCAGTCGGAAGGTTAATGCGACGCCGCCCACGACAGCATCGTTTGCCTCGTAATACAGTCACGAAGGAGGCTGCCTAACGTGCACGCGGCCTGACAGGGGGTGGATAATGCGACGAGTAAAGGTTGTTTCTTGCGCGCGACGTTACGTTTTATCGCTCCTCTCCTTCCGTTCTCCTCCGGTACACTTGTATATTCGCCGCACTTTCCTTCAGGAGCCGCGACATCACGCGACCGACTAATGATCTCAGGCGCGATGCTGCACTTAAGGGCGGCTTCTCGCTTTAACGGATTAATGTCGACCACCTCTTACCGGCACATTCAGGAGAACCGGTACACCGCAATTCGAGAGACCGGAAGGGGTGCTATTGATTGGGGAGCGTGCATTATTATTGTGCGCATCGGGATGGATTTGAGCTGGGAGGAACGGATATGCGGGCTGCTGGCAGGTTGGGTACTGATGGTTGGGGCTTTTATGGTCTTGGCGGGGTTTGAGTATGTTGGGGTTCTATGTTAATTATTGTTTGATCTTGGTTGGAATGAGAATAAATTCTATTCAAGTGGAACGGACGATTAGGCATTTTCGATTAAGATAAAATAGTTGCTGGCAGGTTTCTGTACTAGTGGTTAGGACTTTTGTGGTCTTCGC
Organism: Cryptocheilus praepositus; assembly: GCA_033815515.1. NCBI lineage: Eukaryota > Metazoa > Arthropoda > Insecta > Hymenoptera > Pompilidae > Cryptocheilus > Cryptocheilus praepositus. Next base: position 938,784 of record JAWWQZ010000064.1, on the reverse strand, counting down.
CTGGTGCAAGTATGTTGGGGTTCTATGTTAATTATTGTTTGATCTTAGTTTTAATGAGAATAAATTCTATTCAAATGAAACGAGTAATTAGGCATTTTCGATTGTGATAAAATGTGCGTCGCCGTAATTGTGTTTATGGAGAAATGGGAGACGTAATATGTAAATGTGAGAAGTGTACGTGTGTTATCGCTGTGAATAAAATATATCGTTGCGGTACCATAATGAAGTTAGGTAGGAGGGAATGTTGTTCTGCAATTTCATGTAAGGGTAATTTAGAAGCGGAGTAATTTCTGTGATGTACATGTGTTAGTGCTTATTACTACGGAGTAAATTATTATGAAGAATGCTCTTTTCATATAATTATCTGAAATTATTGTGAACACTTAAAGAAAATTCGTTCAGTATTTATAATAATTGGAATTATTTGGTGCAAGCAACGTAATTCGTTATAACACATACATAGTATTTGTGTATGGTACTCTTTTTGTAGATAAGCATGTATTACTAATGCCGTATACATATGGCTTTGTAAACAAAACATACAATGATAAGTTTTGTATTGCATATCGTGCATAGAAGAAGTAACTGTAATTGCAATGATTCGGAAACGCGTCTTAGGAAGAACTTGCTTGTGGATCACGTGTTTTTTATTAGATAATGGTCAAAAAACAAAACAAAGAAATTATTCTTATATAATCATGTAAAATTTTTTATACGAGTCCTCTTACTCCCGGAACAATATCACTAGAATAGGTGTTCTGATAAGAAAATTATTCTTTCACGAACGTCGTGAATGCATTGTATGTATCTGCTCCAAGTCTATGTGAACATTTTGAAGTCACTACATCTGTAGTCGGAATAATTTTCTTGTTACGAGTCTGGAATTATGCAAAACAGAAAAAATGTTTCAAATATCTCTTGCTGAACTAAATCAGAGTAATCCAAGTGTATAAAGATTCTTATGCCGTTACTCTTCAGAACTTGGATAAAAATATTTATTGCTTCGACTCAAGAAATTTCTTCCTTGCACAATTTTCCATATTATCAAAATGACCATGATATTTACAATCGCCAACCTAAACAAAATTATTTTACATCTCAGTAACCATTTTTATTAATGCAGAGTGAAATTGTCGAATTTTCTTTTCTTACTTCAAATGGACTATTTCCAATTTTGCAGAACGTTAGGTTTTATTTATTTTCCAAATATTTGCACACTAGACACTGTTGATACGATCACGAACTGTACATTTCCATCAATATGTTTTCTTACTCACAGACCTTTCCTTTACTTTGAACAGACTATTTTGAGATTTCTGAAGCATTACCCCTTGTTTATTATCCAAACATTTGCATTCTGGAAACTGTCTACACGCCCACGCATTGTCCGTTTCTGTCAAAATGTTTGCTCACCCCCAGATACACCCCCACGTACCTCGCTCCTAAAAAAATAACGAACGCGGCCGCGCCTTTCAAATTTTCACCTTGACCGACGAAGCCGTTCGAACCTTCACCCTCTCGACACGACGTCCTCAACCCTCCATAATACAGTGCCATCGATCGCGCCATTCTTCCAAACGCTCCCGTACCCTCGACCGATTCCAACGACGATCGTCAATTAAGCACGGGAACTGAACGCGTTAACAGATTCCAATCATTTCGAAACGCGCGCCGTCGATCATCAATATCCAATAACCCGCCGACGTTCTTCAGATTGCATCAATTTGCGTCTTTCATCGAAACTCAGCCTACTCCGATACCACTACTAAATGAACACCCGACGTCGCACCTAGGGTAAAGTATACAGTGATTGACCGCTTAAGAATAGTGATTGAATGAAAGGTGTATAACTTAACCCATTTGCATCATTTGGCGGAATAATCCGCAAACAAAAACTGTCCATTATCAACGAGAGCGGATAAATCCGCACATAATAATTTTTGTTTTCAGCTTGTCAGCAATCGTTAAAGAGTCTGTACGATAAACAAACAAAATAAAGAATTTTGTGTAAAATATTATTTTTCTTACTTTTCTGGTTGTAAGTCCAAAATAAAATAATAAAAAAAATAGGTAATAAAATTTAACAAAATTAGGTTACCATAATAAATTACAGTTCGGATTTGGATTCAAGCATATTTTCTCCGGCATTTCGCTTAATTTTGTTTATTCGTTGCATATATTTTCCTCTATTTTGTTCTGCAGAATCTAAGCTTTCAGTAACAATATCCTTATCTGATGAAGATTCTACCTCTATAATTCTTCTCCTTTTACGTTTCGTTAATTTGTTTTTCATAGTGGGATTATCTGCATCCTCCGACTCTAAGATTATTCTTTCGTTTGTGTTCATGGGCTTTATTTCTGTGTGAATTTATTTAAAATTAAATAAAATAAATATTTTCAATTGTTATAAAATAATATATTGATTTAGCATTTGTTCTTACTTATATCACTATCTGATGTTAATATGGAATTATCCATTTTATGGATAATATTTTAATTATCCATTCCAATTATCCAAATGTGAAATAACAGGCTACTGACCGGCAACCACCTGCTAAGCCACCTATCTCTGGAAATTGGACGTACACCACTTTCATAATCAATGATTACGCAATTTCTTTTACCGACCAATTTTTAAATTATACAAAACGTAGTTTTTTTTTAAATTAAATACTAACTAGTTATACATAAAAAGTTTACATTAAAGTAAGCATAAATTGCGTGACAACTCTTTTTTTTTAAATCGGCTTACACCACTTTCAAAATAAACGGTCCAAATCTGTATTGCAAGACGGTCACATACAGAATACGCTTTAGACTTATATTCAAAACAATGAAAATATACCTATAGCGATCTTCAGATATTCGTTCATGAACGCAGAACGGTCAATCACTATATACCGATCAATCGCTGCTTACTTTATCTTAAAGTAAGCATAAATTGCGTGATAACCATATATCAAAATAAACGGTCCAATTATTATGCACGTCGAATGCGTTTTAGACTTATATTCAAAACTATGACAATATACGATAAATAGCGATCTTCAGATATTCGTTCATGAACGCAGAACAAATCACATATATCAATCACGTTTTATCAATATATCATGCACGGATGCACAATTGAAACGCAACGATACGAATTCTGCCGACGTCGAATAGATCCTCGAGGCCTCCTCGGGGTCCTTCGAATGGAGAATGACCGCATCGGGGCCCGTTCTCTATATTATCGGGAGAAGGATGCAGGCGGGGCTCGAGTTTCTCTAATTAGTCGCGTCGCCGGTAATTGGTTCAAGTCGTACAAGCGGCGGCGAGTTTATCACCGATTTTGCAGGTTAATTGGTAAGCACCCGAGCCAGGGAGTTTATTCCTGCGCGTGAGAGGCGAGTTGAAGTGCAGGTACGGACGAAGCGAGGGTGATTATCGTGGGAAACGGTGGACGATGCGACGAAATTGCGAGCGAGAAGGAAGCCGGGGAGTTGTCGATCAGAAATTACGGGCTGTTGTTGCTTTTCGATACGGGATTGAATGTTGAAGAGTGAATGTAATCTAGAAGAAATCGGGCCGTGACCGGTGAATAAGATGCCGAGGGTGTCCACGGTCGATGGTTTGGGGTTGTGTTTGTTTGTGGATTCGGGAAGAACTGGGAAATATAGGACTTGGAAGACGATCGCTGATGAAAATACGAGAAGAGGTGGAGAAAATAAATCGTAGTTATGATCGCTAAGTAAGAGGCGGGTGGAATTCTTGATTAGTCATAACGAGTTGTTCTTATTTCTGATTATGCTCATTTCATTTAAAATCGAAGATTACGTAATGAATGTACAGCAAAATTATTTTAAGTCTAGTGCAGAAGGTGCAGATAAAGTTGTGGATGTGAAAATATAGCCTGTTATTTGTGTCAAGTAAAGAATATAAATTGTTAAAGTATGTCAACATTATGAAACTGAATTAAAAAAAAATTTAAGAACAACAATTTCTGATTGTATTTCACACTGCATTGATTTTAATTATTATAACGAAAACCATTTCTTGATAAATCATTAAAAATTTGATCCTTAAATGAAGTTAGTAATTGTGTTCCTCAAAATAATTCAATCCAAATTTATTTTAAAACCGATTGTCATCGGATTTTTAAAATATACATTCTCTTAACACCTACTCATAAATATTTCATTTCTAAAACTACTTATTCTTTTTACGGAATTTTTGTTTACTTTGTTGTACAGTTAGAATAATTTAAAATACAGATTAATTTAAGGCACAGACCGAAAGACTCGCGAATGCTTTTCAGACTGCATTGATTTTGATTATTATTTCGAAAACTATTTCTTGATAAGTCGTTAAAAATTAGATCCCTAACTGAAGCAAGTAATTGTGTTCCTCAAAATAATTCAATGTAAATTGAACACCTATTCATAAATACTTCGTTTCTAAAACTACGTATCTTTTATGGAACTTTCGTCTACTTTATTGTACAGTTAGAATAATTTAAGACACAGATCAATTTAAGACACAGCCCGGAAGATTCGTGAAGTAGAAGTGCAACTATGTGCCCGCAAAAATGTGAGATCAATTTTCCGAAATAAGAGCCGCCCGGTTATAAGATATTGGCTTTATCGGAAATTCCGATCGACATCTTTGGTCTCCTAAATTAAGCTTGGAGTAATGACGGAGTGTATCGTGGCGTGCAACCATACCGTCGTTAATGATACAACAGTCTGCTTATAGATAGGTTTTCGCGTGGGGAAGCGAGGGAAATCGATCATTCGGAGTCGGGTAACTTGTTATCGAGAAATTAGTTGCTATCGGTTATGCGTGTAATTTGAACTGAAGTTTCAGCCGTGGAACTTTCTATGCACCTTCTCTTTCCGCTTTCCGTATATTAACTATTTATCTGCATCTACGTAAGGCAGCGGCGAAACTCCTGCGCACGCTTCTTTAATAATCGTAAGGAGGTACCGGTTTCTCAAGAAACACATTTTTGTCGTCGTATAAAAGATGTCCCGGAGCTTTCCGTGCAAACTTTAGTAATGCATTATATTAGCAAGTATAAGCAAACATATTATATAAACATTGGTTAAAGCGTTTCATTAAGAATTGTAGAAAAAGGAAGTTACGTGCCGGTTAATCTAAGTTTGCATTTTACAATGACGTTGGCGGATGTTAATACTTTGATGTCTATGTAATATTAAGTTTATTGTGTTAGGGATTACACTTATATAATATTTGACGCCTGTTTCAGTTTATTGAATATATTTTAATTGCGCGTGGACTAATATGTTTGCGATCCCATAAAGTTATATACAAGAGTTCATCGAATTCGTCGCGAACTTGAAATAACTGTTTACATGAAAAGGCAAAAACTTAAAAATATGCACACGATATTCGGATAACTACGCCAATACTATGTTGTAATTTCTTTAAACTAAGTTTAATCATTGAACGAAACGAAGTTTGAAATAGAGTTAATACGAACAAAGTCTCAAGAAATATAACGGTTCTTATTTGGCGTTTCTAATCGATCTGATCTTTTATTTTTAACTTTCCGTAGCTTCCTTTTCCTTTGTCCTTTTGCAATGACACAGTCGGTAATATAAGATATAATTATCCCCAACATACTACACTCTATATTATAGCGGCGCGTGGACTAATATATATGTAACCCCATAAAATTATACACAGGAGCCCATAGACTGTCGCCCCGCGAATAGTAAATAACTATTTACACGAAAAATCGAAAACTATTAAATATACACACTCTAACAATTACGCCAGTGTCACGTTACATATTATACCCACGCGTGTATTAATATGTCCATGAACCCAAGAAGTTATATACAATATATACACATACACAAAAACTAAAAGCGGCGCAGTACAATATGCGTATGACATTCTGACAATTACGCCAATACTGCACTGCACGCCAATACGTAATCCCATAAAGTTATAAACAGAATTTCATTGATTGTCGCCCCGTGAATTTTAAATAACTGTTTACACAAAAATCGAAAACTATTAAATATGTGTCGCGTTACATATTATAGCCGCGCGTGTATTAATATATCTATGAACCCAAAAAGTTATGTACAAAAGCACATCCATTGTCGCGAAATACACATACACAAAAACTGAAAAGTGTCAAAAATCCGCGCAGTACAATATGCGTATGACATTCCTCCAATTACGCCAATGCCACGTTACAAAATCCCACACACCCCCGTTAAATATCCTTGTTAAATATGACGTTCGCTTAACGTCCATTCCACCCAACGCCCTATATCGCATAACACATCGCGCCCATTAAACGACGCACGACTCTATTAAACCCCGCCCGGAAAACTCTGGCACACCCTCTACAATAGATTTGTCCATTACCTCCCGATTACCACATACGCACTTGAAGCGCATTCGGTTAATTACCGGCAGTTTCGGGGGTAGCAAATTTATTTATCAACCCAGCCTGCCTAATATATCCTAAATCCGCCTACTCGCGATCCGATAAATTTCCGAAATGTGTCAGGCGTCAGGGCTAAATATGTTAGCGATAAAATATCGCTCTGTCGTGTTTGTCTGTTATTAATCATAGCCGGGCCGCGATTGCGGTAACGAGGCGTGAATGTCATTTGCACGATTCCAACGAGCCGCGCATTGATTCGTCCTTTCCCGTTTAATAACGTCATTAGCTCGGAAGGACGGGGCGGAAACTGGCGGAAGATATCTGGCCCGCGATCAACCTCCGACATCGGCGTGCGCGATAAGGGCAACGCTAAACGTATTTTCCTCGCGTGTCACCCGGCGGATCGTATTTTAAGGAAGATTTACCGGTCCGCTCGGGCAAACGTCGGACGACACTCCCGAAGGGACGGCACTTCGTCTTTGACGTTATTTTGCGAGGCAGAAATACCGTCTTCAGGGTCATTGGGCACGACGCCGCTGCAGATAAGTTGGAATTGACGCTTTTGTGCAAAGATAGGAAGACGCGAATGTAGTGAGGGAAATTATGAAGAGTGACGCGGGAAGATGATTGACCTAGGTTAATTATTTTGGGGCTTTGAAGAGTAAATAAGTGGGACGACGCTTGGGTGTGAGGTCGTAATGTGTGGATTTTCGGTGGTATTGGTTTAATAGGTATGTTTAGAGAAGATTTAGAGGTGACGAGTGGAGAGAAAGGATTGGGTTTTATTGGAGTTGATATGGTTTGTCATGATATACGAGTGCATCGGTACCCTTTATGGAAAATTAATTGTGCAACGTACTAAATATATTTTCTCCAGGCAACAGAAAACGTTCGTATTATGTAATACACTCTATTACCATTCAACTAAATCGAGACTCCCAATTTTTCTTGCTCCTCAGATTTTTCGGCAACTTTGATCAAAGTTCATTCGAGAACTTAATTCGTCATAACCAGCGGCTACAGTCGTTTTGATTGAACGGTAATATAAACATATACGCAGAATATTCCAAGATTATTTACATATAAGAAAAAATTATACAATTTCATTGAAAATTAAGAGTTTAGTCATGTTTCTGGAATACGTTGTTACATCTTTCGAAAAACTAATTTTGTAGTATACTCCGCATTACCGTTATTCTGTATTATGTAATACATCTTATTAACATCCTTCACGATCATTTTTACGCAACCATCTAACTAAATTAATGCTTCAAAGGTTCTTTATTCACAGAGTATCCGGCAACTTGGATCGCTTGCATATAATCTCCTAAAAAATCGCTTTGCCCAAAGTCCATTCAAGAACTTAATTCGTCTTAACCAACGGCTACATTCGTGTTGATTGAACAGGTAATATAAACATATACGCAGAATATTCAGGAATTCTTTACATATAAGGGAAATTATATAATTTCATTAAAAATTAAGAGTTCAGTCATGTTTCTGGAATGCATTGTTACACCTTTCGAAAAACTAATTTTGTAACATACTCCGCATTACCGTCATTCTGTATTATGTAACACACCGTGCTAACATATTTACTTCACGATCATTTTCGCGCAGCAATCTAACTTTATCAATACCCAGAACATGCTTTATTCACAGATTTTTCCGCAACTCGTCTCACTTGCGTCTAATCTCCTCAAAATCGCATTGCCCAAAATCCTTCCAAGAACTTAATTTGCCCTCAATCGGTGGCTACAGTCGTTTTGATTGAATATATAAATAATTGAATGTATAAATTTTGATGTAATATAAACATACACGCAGAATATCAGGAAATTATTTATATATAAGAAAAAATTACATATCTTTTTTTGAAAATTACGAGTTTAATCACGTTTCTCGAATGCATTGTTACACTTTCTGAAAAAGTAATTTTGTAGCATACTCCGCATTACCGTCATTCTGTGTTATGTAACACACCCTATTAACATACTTCGCGACCAGTTTGGGAAAAAATCTTGCCTTATTCACAGATTATTCCGCAACTCGTCCCACTTCCCCCTAATCTCCTAAAAACTCGCGTTGCCCAAAATCTCTCCAAGAACTTCCCCCGCTCTCAACCAGCGCTTTCCAGTCGCCTCAATAGTTTTCATCGAACAGCACTACAGCCGAAAACGGCTCAAACCACCGTAACGCCTACAGTGCCCAGTCCTAATGACATCAGAAATCCCAGCAGAGCAGGCGTTAAGTACACTCGCCCGTTGTCACGGCCATGCCTTACTTTTAAGGAAGATTTAGCGGCACTCGCGGGAAACAGGGGGTGGTGCGCGGGGGTAGACGAGACTCCCGCAGGAGCAATATTTCGCCTTCGATAACTTTCGTCCGACCTCATTCATGCCCTCCGCGACGCCGGCATCTTCGAGCGCCTTTTTCTCTTTTCGTTCGCTCTCTCCTTCCCGCCTGTTTCTGTCTCGCTTCGGACGTCGCAGGAGTCTGATCGAAAACGTGCCGGCACAAAAGGGACTCGCCCTGCTGCGTGGAGCAGGAGTCGGCAGTCAGGATTCGCGGAGGAAGAATCTGGAAGCGAGTCTGTCGTGTATCGACCGACACTTTCTGTCGGCGATTGTTGTATGTCGCGCTGCAAAAATGTTGCGCCCAACTGCCGAAGCACGTGATCTTCGTCGGTGGCTGTTTTGTTTGGGTGGTGCGGTGTTATTGGACTGCCGTGTCATCTGCTGCGCTTGTCGTAAAGTGCGCTTATGAAGCGAGGCTGTTGATGAATTGACTGTGAAAGCTTGACTGGAGTGTGTTTCACGAAATTTGGTAGTTACGGAGAAGAGTGTATTGGAAAATGTTAGTTTCGGAAGAATTTGTAGTGGGCGATTGTATGGATGAAAATTGGGTAACGGAGATATTTTGGAGTTATTGTCTGTTTACTAACTATTGTTTGTTGCATATGTTTTGAAATCAAAATTCTCAATTCGAATTGAGAGTGTAGCAGAATTAAGTAGTAACGACACGCTTAGCTTTTGTGTTTTAGATTTTTAAACATACGAAGCAAAACTTTGTTTTAATCAAACAATCTACACTAAGAAAGTTGCTTCAGTTTTATTAAGTAACACAAATGGTTGTCTTTAAGTATGTAACGTTATTCTAGAATATGATAACCAATCTAAACCCTTTTGATCCAATATTGCGTTCTTTCGCATCTCTTTCATGAAGCGGGGACTGTTGACGGATGCGGAATTGACTGTGAAAGTTTGGCCGAGAGTGCGTTTCACGAAGTTTAGTAGTTACGGAAAAGAGTGGGTATTAGAAAAAGTTAATTTCGGAAGTATTTGTAATGCACGATGGGTGGAAAATTGGGTAACGGAGATATTTTGAAGTTACTGTCTGTTTACGAACTATGGTAATTCAATGCGTATTCGATAAAGCCATTTTTTATGTTGGTTGTTTGGGATTTATTAAAAATATTTTTTCGAAATTACGATTACTAACTCGAATTGAAAGTATAGTGGAATTAAGTAATAGGGATATCGTCAGCTTCTGAGCTTATGGGTTTTGAACATGCAAAGGAAAACATTGTTTTAATGAAATAATCTATACGAAGTAATTTGTTTCAGTTCTGTTAAATACACTACACAATGTCTTTAAATATGTAACATAATTCTTGAACATAATAATCCAGCTAAAGCCTTTGCGTTCTTCTGCAGCTCTCTTTTCAAACAAAAGCGTGTATACACCCATTATCGTCCCTAACGTTACATGGTTGAAAACTGTTAGTTTGGCGTATTTTTATTTCGTCGTTCACCGCGTTCTCCTTACCAACCACGCAAACCCCATCTGCGTGGAACTAACTACTCAACACCTCTTCTATCGACATTCTTCCATTTTCCCACTCGGTAATGCAATCGTATATACCGCCACGAATTTTCCATTTAAAAGCCGCAAAGCTCCAACGTTTTGCTATTTCCCGCTCACAGCGGACGACGTTTAGCATCAAGCAGGTTTACGTGACGTTATTCCACATCCATTGACATGCTCGTCACGATCGCGAAATTTGATGCAATATTGCGCTGATATAATAGTAACATACACCAAGGAGTACGAGACATGTCGAGATTATCGACATATTGAATAGTAAATAAAGAAAGTCGAACGAAACTCTGGATCTTTCGTTTAAATTTAAACTTTTTGCTACAGCAGACTTCTCACGAATACTGTACTGGTTTGTTAAAACGTAAACATAACTTCTTTGCGGACAGAGCGTTCAATTATACTTTAGCCCCGATGCCATTATTGATTCTAGTACCGCCAATTTGGGCAGTTGTTCAAACCACGAAAAAATATATTGTCGATTACTCCGCAAATAATATGACATTTTTACAGACCACTATAATTACTCTTACTATCGAAAGTTTCATCCTTTGAACTGAGATATGTTTCTCTGCGAAATAATAGGTATCGCGAAATTTCGTATGAAATGGCATAGTTTCGGAAAAAGTTACTTTATTTAAATTATATTTTGCAGAAAGCTTTATTGGTATTGTAAGAACTAATCTATTGGTAGCGGCACGTGTGACTTATGTGATTGTCAAAACATATATATATAGAGAGAGAGAGAGAAATAAAAGAGTATAAGAACCAATTATTAGCCATCTTAGGTGAGTCCAGACATTGAACTAAACATTGTTGTACGGAATGCGATGAGTCATAATCGAAATACCTGTGATGCGCACCTGTCACGAGAGACCTCCTTCGCTACGAATTTTTGTTTGGAAAAGGAAAGGGGAATGAAGGGGTGGTGGATTATCGCATTCCTTGGCATCGCGGCATTCCACCAGAGAATTATAAAGAGTTCCGACTAGTTATTGTAAAATAAAAATTTCGCAATTTATCTCTTCTCTCGATTCTAACACGCGTGTTAGCGGAAAATAAATTTGCGGCGAAATTCAAAGTGGTCTTAGGTCCGGCACTGAAGTAGTCATTGTTTTTCGGAATGCGATGAGTCATAATCCAAATACCTGAGAATTGTAAAGAGTTTGGCCTGGTTATTGTAAAATAAAGATTTCGCAATTTATCTCTTCTCTCAATTCAAACACGCGTGTCCCATTTCGCAACGCAACCGTACAGTCGCCCGTAACTTTGCGTCTAAAAACCGCAGAGGCCGAACATTTTGTTAATGCCCGCAGCCGGCAGACGACGTTTAGCATCGAGCAGGTTTGCGTGACGTTATCCCACGCCTATTGACATGCTCGTCACGCTCGTCACGGTCGTGAGGTCTGGCGCAACATCGCGCCGACATAACAGCAACATACACCCGACACGCTAGGGACACAGAGGCGACACAAGGCCGACATCGCAACCATGCGGGCCATATGCTTCTGTCGAGAGGGCTTGCATACACCGGCTGCACGAGTCACTCGCCACTGCGTTTGCCTGGCTGCCCCTGGCCGGCCGCGTTCTGCTCTTGTCGGCATGATATCGACACGAGACCTGTAAATCTCGACGTTATACTCGCGGAAAGCACGCCCGCGTCTGTTTCAAGCCAATAGCAGTGTCAGCGGGGTGCTTCTGCCAGCGATGCCAGCCAGAGGGGTGGATGTGTGGATGGGGGTTCCGGGGGAAGCAAGTGGAAAGAGGTTGCGGGAGAAACTGGTGGAGAGGCTGCATGCGGTGGAGATGACAGATGGAAGAAAGGAAGGTGACGGGTAGGTGAAGTATTGGACAAATTATTAGTGGGAATGTTTTTAATTATTTGTATTGGGGGGTACAGAAGATCGGGTGATCGGCTGTTTGATTTTCGGACAAAGTCGTTAACACTATATATAAAGGTAGTTTACATCTACGTATTCTTATCATCAGGGGTCATTTGACCCATTATGAAATAAACGTTGATTTTCAGAAAGAAATTCTTAATTTATTAAAGCGAGCAATTGAAAATTCAGATGATATAAGAATTTACAGAAAGTCAAATAACCGAAAGAAATATCAATGAATGTACAATTTTAAAGTAAATTTTGAAAGGTACGTTTAGTGTTAAGAACATTGTTCAAAGAGACAGGAGAACAATGTGACAGGAAGTCCAGTTTCTTAAATACAATCTGAATCCCGCCACTGGACGTCGATGATAATATACGTTCACAAGCAGCATAAACGTTTTCTCTCTTTTCCCATAAACCCATGATTTATCCAAAAATAGATTTACATGTTCATTACAATAGCCGGTTCCCGGAAATTAAATTGGTACAATTGTAAATGGCGGGGGTAGTTCCGGGAGTTGAGAAGTGCCTGATCGAAAGATAACTTTTCCGGATTAACATCAGACACGAAACATCGCAAACGCATAGTAGATTGCATATAACATTTTGTATTGTAAGAATATATCTTCTTGTTATTCAAAATAGACGAAGAGTTCGTTCCTCGTACAACAAATCTCGGATCTCTCCAAGCGTCGTAATTCCGGTGGCAATCACGCGGCAAGAATTTACAACTCTTGTTAGAATCGTCACGGAAGAAACGTTTCTTCGCCAGAGTTACGCGCATAACAGTCGTTTTCGATGCGAGCGAAGCAGGTGTAGATGGAAAATTGGAGAAACGGTAGCGTCGTGTAGCAGAAGTGGGTGTGAGTGATTATCGAGGATACAATGTGAAATTACAGTCTTGACGCGAAATAAATGTGGGATTTGCTATGAGAATGTCGTAGTATTCTCATTTGAACGCTGAAACAACACTAATACATTCACAGGGAAAATAATATGGTAATATTTACGGACTTAATAATAATTAACAGACACAAAAAAACGCGAACAACTATTACTACTCGATTATAATTACACGACTTGGCACTTTCTAGCGAATGGCCGATAAACGACTTAAATCACTGTGTTACTTGTTTCTATATATTTACTGTATATTACTTGTATATTCTTGTATATTACTTGTTTCTGTATATTATTACTTTATATTTCTATTGAGTTGATGTGAAAGTTCGCGTGACTCCTTCTACAATGATGTAATAAGTCCCGAATGTGTTACTTGTTCCTGTATATTTATTGTATATTACTTGCGTATTACTTGTATATTCTTATATATTTTTGTATATTTCTTGTATATTATTTATCTCTTCTCTTCTATTGAGATTGTTTCTGCAGACTTCTATGATGTAATAACTCTGCTTACCAGTATTCATATTATTTGAATATTTTTGTATATTTCTGGTATACTACTTGTTTCTGCATATTGTTACTGTATATTTTTATTGAGCTAATCCGAAAGTTCGTACGGCTGCTTCTACAATGATGTAAACACTCCTGACTATGTTACTTGTTTCGGTATATTTCTTGTATATTACTTATTTCTGTATATTGCCACTGTACATTTCTATTGAGTTGATCTGAAAGTTCGTGTGGCTCCTTCTAAAATGATGTAATAAGTTCCTGCGTCCGAAATACTACATAAACGGCGTATTGAAAAGAGAATGACAAAATGTCAAAGAAAGCAAAATGTTTATCAACAGCCCCACTCAAAACGATTTCTACCAGCTTGCCGCAAACATCCCCACATTTCCTCTTTCCCCTAATCCCCCATTTCTATCCGCACCACAGAAACGCCTGCATAACTCAAACCCACCCGCATCCAACTATTCCGCGCGCCGAAAATTCACCAGAAAATGCAAAACACCCACAGTGACCGATTACCAAAAACCCAATTACCACGATCTTTCCCCAGCGCCCCAAATATGACTAATCGATCAACCGCGTCCGCCGACAGTTTCATTCTTCGCCCACATCGTTTCCTCCCATGATAGTCCAGAACCACAGCGAGATTCCTACTCCGGATAGCGCGGCAATTTATAATGAAAGCTCAGGCGTAATATGATAACACTATCGTTTCACGCTGACACCCGTGATTACCCGACAGCGAATCGCAGAATCTAAACTGGGCGTCTGCGCTATCCGACGGCATTCCGGGCGTCGGCAGTTAAACGTTTAATAACGCGGGCGACTCTTGACATCGTTTCAATCCCGACCAGAGCCCTTTGCCCCTGTGCCGAGTACACATCTCGGCTTTTGCTACTGGTGCCGCGCTGAAACGGCAGCTAAACGTCCTCTCGAAAAGGGCGAGAACGTGAGCGCGTGGACGCTTCAGCGTCGGCAAAGAAACGTTAGAAAGGAAACGGTGGAAGGAAGACTGTACTCTCCAGAGACGAACCGTGCTGACGCTCTACGAGGACTGAATTCGCTATTTCGCTGAAAGAAAAACCTCCCTTTGACTGCGCCAAGAATACACGTCGCTGCCGATGCTCACGAATGCGCGCGTTCATTTTTAATTACGTATACTTAAGGAACGGAGATAAAGATTATCGCTGGCGCTGCACCGTTACGTGGCGTCAAAATTAATTGAGATGCTTGAGAAGTTTGGAAACGGAAGTTCTGTCTCGGTAAGAAAAATGTTGGAACTGCAGTTTAACGGAAAATGGACATAATAAGCGTTGTCTACATTTGAATAAACGTACGAAGTAAGAGTATTGTAGTTAGATAATGCAACTGTTTTTATTTTTGCACGACTTTTCCATAGCGCTTCATTTTCACGCAGATTTCGGCGATATCTTAATTTTTTATTCTGTATCTTTGCCATTCTGCTTTGTAACTATTCCTGAGTTCTTATGATATAGAGAAGCGATACTATAGAACGGCGATGCTATGAAATACTACAGCAATTGACTGAATTATGCAAAATGTAAATAATGTGCAGATGTTGGAGACCAAAGAATCGCATTACTATTCTAACAATAACTGCATTTATAAAATAATTATTGCTACCCATTTCAAATATTTTGGATCTTCAGTAAAATCTTGCGCCGGTTAACAATCACTATCACGGTAGTCAAATTGTTAATTCTCTTTCTTCGCCAACATTTCGATACCTTTCGCTACTACGGGTGACTATATTCACCAGCTACAGGATGATTGCTCAGATTTATGTTATAATTATATATTTTGCTGTGTAATGTAAAAATATCAATTATAAAATATCAAAATATCAAAATAATGTGCAGGTATCGGATACCAAAGGATTGCATCACTATTCTAACAATAACTGCATTTGTAAAATATTTTTTGCTACCCATCGCGAATATTTTAGATCTTCAGTAAAATCTGTTGCGCCGGTCAGCAATGACGATCACGGCAGTAAAAGTGTTAATTCTCTTTTTTCGCCGACACTTTGACACTTTAACCCTTTCGCTACTACGGATGACTATAGTCACCTGGCACAAGATGCCACCTATACACGACGGGTGACTATAGTCACTGCCTACAAAACGATTGCTCAGTATTATGTCATAATTACATATTTTATTGTGTAATGTAAAAATATCAATTTTCCTTCTAAAAGTAATGTCATAAAGTCGTTTTCGAGACAAAACTCGTAGCTCCAAATGCATGCCACAAGACTGCGCGTGTTTAATTCTCTTTCTTCGCCAACATTTTGACACCTTCACCCTCTCTATCTGACACTCCCGGAAGATCTTTCTCCACAACCCTTCCGCGTCTTATCCCACCATCTGTTCATCTTGCCCGCGTCCTCTCTCTCCCTTTCTCTTTCTCTCTTTACCCTCTTGATCAGCAGCCACTGCGTCACGAGCAATTTCTTTCAATTTCCCTTCGTCCCCCCTTCCGTTCGTTCCATCTCTCCTTCAACATTCTCACCCTCCGCGCTGCTGATCTCCAGCACTCTTGCACTCTCTTGCTTTCGCGCGCTCAAGAATACGCCGCTTTACTCACCTGTCGAGAGCATGAAGACGTAGATTCAGCGTCCCATCACCGGCACGGCCGGAAGTCGAGGTGTCACGACGGCTTCTGGCACGATGTTCCCTGAGCGCCGCGGTGTCGTACCATGCCGGGCTGTAGTGCCTGATGTAGGACCCCTGGGTGATGCCTGAAAGCACAGAGGAAAAGTTGACGGTGAGCTAAATCGTTCTCCACTCGACCCTCTTAACTACCATCCACCTGCCGAGCTCCTCGCCGGCTTTCCCGTCTTTCATGTCTCGCGCGCACCCGGCACTAGTGTGTTTGCGATGTCGGATGGTGAGAAATTTCGCTTATGTTCGGCTTAGCGCGAATTTCGACGTCGCGCGCGTTAGAAGCAAGAGAAGAGATAAATTGCGAAATCTTTATTTTATAATAATCGGTCCGAACTCTTTGCAATTCTTCGGTGGAATGCCGAGGTGCCAAGGAATGCGGTAATCTACCACCCCTTCGTTCCTCTTCTCTTTTCCAAACAAAAATCCGTAGCGAGGTCTCGTAACAGGTGCGCATCACAGGTATTTGGATTATAATTCATCGCATTCCGTACAACAATGATTACTTCTGTGCCGGACATCATCTACGACCCCTTTGAATTTCGCCGCAAATTTATTTTCCGCTAACACGCGTGTTAGAATCAAGAGAAGAGATAAATTGCGAAATCTTTATTTTACAATAATCGGTCCGGACTCTTTAGAATTCTTCGGTAGAATGCTGAGGTGCCAAGGAATGCGATAATCTAGCACCCCTTCATTCCCCTTCTGTTTTTCAAACAAAAATCCGTAGCGGAGGAGGCCTCTCGTGACGGTCGAATGAACGGAGACACCGTTTAGTGGAAGAAAAATAGAATGCGTATAAGAGTTTCTTAGGGTAATACAAGCGATTATGGGCAGATAGAGACAAATTAACACATTGACTGTCACGCCGAAATCACATGTTTCACTCAGAATGCCACGAAAATATTTTTGCTATTCTGAACATGTAATGGCAAAATAATAATTAATTTCGTTATTTATAAGAATACGGCATGTATTCTATAATCTATAATATTCTATCTATAAATTGTGAATATATTTCCACAAATTTAGGCATTGTCGATTTTCATGCGGCAATTTTAACTGCTTTTCACTTAAATATCGCTAATTTTCAAGCAGTACGATTAAATCCAATAAATTTAAATATTGTCAATTTTTAAACGAGAATTTTGTATTTTTGTGAATATATTTCCATAAATTTAGGCATTGTCGATTTTCATGCGGCAATTTTAAATGATCTTCACTTAAATATTGCTAATTTCAAGCAGTACAATTAAATCCAATAAATTTAGATATTGTCAATTTTTAAACAAGAATTTTGTATTTTTGTGAATGTATTTTCATACCTTTAGACATTGTCGACTATCAAGCCGCAATTATAACACTAAACGTATCAAGCGGGGCCATTGACTCCTTTCAAAATTTACTTTAAAATTGTACATTCTTTGTTATTTCTTTCGCTCATTTGACTTTCTATAAATTCGCATATCGTCTGATTATTCAATTTCTCGCTTTAATAAATTAGGAATTTCTTTCTGACAATCAATGTTTAGTTCATAAGGCGTTAAATGACCCGACATGGTAAGAATACGTAAGTGTAAAGTACCGGTATGTTTAGTGTTAAATTCCAACGAAGTAAATGTAATGAATTACGAAGAAAATACATGTATTGTCATCCATGAATTCATCAACAGAATGTAGTAATTTATATTATCTACTCCATTCCTAAATACATCCCCCCACAAACTTAATTTAATTTGCACTCCAAATTAAAATAAGTGCTCATTCATTACCGTCCATTCTCGTATAACCCACGCCAGACGCTTTAAATTGGCATCAGCTCACCACATGGAAATATTCGCCCAAGAATAATCCAGATTGAAATTCATACTTCTCCGCCAAGTTCACTCCGATAGCATCGAACCATTCTTCGTCTTCCGACTATCGCGGGTTATCTAGTAGTCCCATAACGAAAACACAGTTAGACCGCGAACTTAGTTTCGTCGATTCAAGCAAGGGCCACGACCACCTCGTCCCTTTTGCCAGCGAATATACCGTAGTTTGCATGCACTCGATTGCTGGCCGCTGATTAGAGCGAGCCTACTATCAGTGCCCGCAGAAATCCAGTGCAAAATTATGATTTCCACGCCGGCTGGCAGGCAGATACTATCTTGCTGACAAGCATTTCATAACCTCGACGGAGAGAGAATTCGCTTATGCCGGCTTTATACGCTGAAAACGGCGATTCACTTTGTCGCATGCTCGACCCTTCGTGCGGGGCGACTTTTCGGCAAGACGTACACACGCCTTTCGCGAATTATTCGCTAACGACGTTTCGTGACAGCCTGGCGAGAATATAATAGGGGAGAGTAGCCTAATTTGGACCAATTTTGTATTTTTTCAATTATAGAAGGACGGAAGAAGTGCCAATAAAAATTAAGTAGTAGAAAATAAACTCACTAAGTGTACCTTCAAAATAGAAAAATTTATTAAATTTAAAAAATTATTTATAACAGTGAAAAATGAATTAAAAAAATCGTGTCATCGGTTCAATTTAGGAAACCGGTTTCCTTATTTGGACCGCAGGTTTCCTAAATTGGACGATGAGCTTCCTTAACGGCAATTACAACAAAAGAACCGTTCAATTGCAGCACTAACTCCAGCACACCGAGTATGTATCCAAGCGTGACATTTCATGCATTGTATCATTTCTTCTTCCTTGGTTTCTTCACATAATATACAAAACCATGAGTGCTTGAAACATGCTCCCAAACATAATCCAGGATTACCGACACAAGCAAGACAAGAGTAATTATCTACGTTTATATTTTCCTTCTTTGTAGCACTGTCGGCAATTCATATTTTCGTATTTTACATGTAAGAAACGTCAAATAATTTTTAGATTTTGGGTACACAGTAAAACCGA
Source organism: Cryptocheilus praepositus (assembly GCA_033815515.1). Lineage (NCBI taxonomy): Eukaryota > Metazoa > Arthropoda > Insecta > Hymenoptera > Pompilidae > Cryptocheilus > Cryptocheilus praepositus. Next base: position 919,605 of record JAWWQZ010000064.1, on the reverse strand, counting down.
TGCCAAATTTTGTTTTCCTCTACCTTGCAGATTTCATTAGTTCAAGGAAAATTTTATTTTGACGACTAGTTTACTCAGAATAACTGATAATTGCGCATTTTGTTATAATAAGCACACACGGTGTAGACGAATTAACGTCTTACATTTATGTCGAAATCAGATTTTCACACACGGTGTGCAATCGGTCTCGAATGGGTTAAAAACACAATTGCATTAACCTCTTCTACATCCACGTATAACAAAATTCCTATCTCAAATCTCGCAGATATCATCAGTCTTTGTATATCATAGCGGTCCAAATAAGGCTACGGTCCAAATTAGGCAACCTTCCCTTACAATGTAAACGGTACCAGGTTGGTTAGCGAGAAGCGATATCGCTGAAATCGTCTGAGTCTCCGCGTCGGTTTCATTTAGGAGTAATTTGGTTCGTTATTATGTAAGGAAAACGGCAATTCCGTGATACGGGGAAATCAAATGGATCGAATGAGGACGTATGTAAATGTTTTGCGTTTAATACGGCCGATCGTCACGGAAGTGTGCTAGAGTATTGCGTTCTGTACGCTGTCTGTATGAATGTATTGATGTAGTTAAGCGAATGGGATGTTTATTTTATAATACTGCAGAATTGGGCTTATTATGGAATTAGCCGAATATCCGTTATTAATGGCACTGCAATAATAATGGCTTTGCGATGAGTACGGTTTTTGTTGTACGGCGAAATCTGCGAAATTTTTGCATTCAGCGAAAATGCCGACAGTAAGTCGGCTATAATGAAATCGGATTTTAATTTGGCTGAATTTTAATATTGGAATTCCGACCGTTCACTCGTCTCGCATTAACATTTTTTTCAATAAACCGGATCGTTATATGCGTAATTTGCATCGTCCATAATGAAGGATCGTCGACTTTCGTTTCTCGCGGCCAAAAAATGTTCAATTTCATATCGATACACCCCATTGAGCACTTTTGGCATAGCAATCTATTAGTCATTGTAATATTTACGGAACACTCGAACAACTCTTCGCCATCAGGAAAAATTTGTTAGTCGTAAACAAGCATCAAAGGGAATAATTTCCATCTGCCTAGAAGCATCCTGAAATTTTACTAGTACACTGCGGACTCATAGGTGACATCCATTAATCGATCATGCATTAGAAAGGTGCATCGTCACCATTCATCAAGTTATCTTCGTTTACAATCTTGCTCTATGCATGAAAGACTACAGACTCCCATTTGAATGTAATTCATTTTATAACATAATTAACGTTCTAAGCAATTTTATACATAAATAAATTTATTCTTCGGAAAACAGCGACTAAAATAAAACAGGCGTTTCAGAAATTCATCACGCCAAATATTGAATACAAGCATCACGTCAGTATGAGCAGTTGATGACACAATGAAACAAACTAACGTCGATTATCTTGGGATAGTATGAAATGTTGACGGGTGTGTTATAATCGTATTGAAGATACCAATCGTTTTATTTGATTTTATTTGACCTTCCCTTTGTTGCGTAAATACAAAAATATCTATTTGCCTGTAAGCAAAAGGCAACGGAATAAGTTGCGCCACTTTTGTTCAAGACGTTCCAATAAAACTCATTAAAAAACGTGGATCAACTTTTTCATGTTATACAATTTATAATTATTCTTCAAAATAAACATTACAGTCAGTTAAAATTAAAACAAGTACAGTTAATGTCGAAATTAACATTAAACAATACATTAACACTTTAATGACCGCATATCAACAGGGACCGGTAATATTTTTGAAGAATTATTATAATTTAACTGTTCAAGTGCCAAGGAGCGATTTTGCGCTTCTTCCGTTTATACTTCGGCTTCTAACAACTCTGCGTTACTTTCATTTCGTACGATTTAATTATATATACTCTGCAGTATTTTATCGCATCGCGGTTCTAACATATCAAAATACGCAAAAGCTTTTACTAAAAATGCAAAAAATTCGCAATGAAGCCTATTTGCAATCTTGTACAAGCAATTGATATTGGAACGGTGCTCTAATACTTTGGCTCCTAACAACTCTGCGTTACCTTTATTTTGCATGATTTAATTATATTCTGCAATATTTCATCGCATCATGGTTCTAACATAGCAAAATACACTTGAGCAAAATATGTAAACGATTTTACTAAAAATGTAAAAATTCGCAATGAAACCTATTTGCAATCTTGCAAACGCAATTTATATTGGAACGGTGCTTCAATACTTTGGCTTCTAACAACTCTGCGTTACCTTAATTTTGCACGATTTAATTATACTTTGCAGTATTTCATTGCATCGCGGTTCTAAAATAGCAAAATACGCTTGGCAGTCAACGTGTTAAGTACGTATGATCTTTAGCCCGAGCGCAACAATAAACACAGCGAGAGTCACCCCCGAAAGCCTCGTACCAATTGTAAGCCAGGGCGGCCGAGATTTTGGCGATAAGAAACAGTCGGCGAGCGAGATCCTCCGTTTGCGGCCTCGAGTCCTCGGGCATATTTTTCAAAGTCAGATCGGATCTGAGGTAGGTGCGTGCCGGCGTCGGAGCGAAGATAAGACACGCCGGCCTGGCGCGTAACATTTTCCACCCTCGACTTTTCTCACCCCCTGGAGACGTCGTTGTCGAGCGTGGAGGGGAGGGGGACAAGTGGGGGTGGAAAACGTTGGCGCCACGGTCTTTACGCTCGCCAAGACGATCAGCCCTCGCGTGCCCGAGATCCTTTTCCGATAGCGGTCTGCGCGCGAATGCACTTAAATTTGCATTAGACGATAGGCCGGCCAATGTATGTGTGGACTCGCAGGAGCGCGCGGGTGGCGAACAAAAAAGTTCCGTGATACGTCGGCCGCTTCCTGTCCGATAAGGATCGCGAGCTTCGCGGTATCGTTAAATTAATCGTGTGGATGCACCCGCGTGAACCTTCGCTAAGAAACGCGCACGGTTTGACCAGGTGGAAAGGGTTGCGTTGTGGACGCGAGAGGGAAGGATTGTCGTGGGATTTATTGTAAAACCGGAGATACCGATGTGTCGAGTATATGTTCTGTTTACAATTCATTGAATGTTAAGATATCGTCAATATATGCCATTTGTGATGCATATGGCAAATGTAGGATATTGCATGTGTGGAAAATATTAATCCGAAATTTCGTCAGACCGAAATATTAATTTTCGATCTCGATTGATTACGTATATTATAAATAGAATCCGTATCCAATATATCGATATGACGCACACGGCCTGAGTTCTGTTCGCAATTCATCGAATGTTAAGATATCGTCAAAATATGTCGCCTGCGATGCATATGGCAAATGCAGGATATTGCATGTGTGGGAAATATTAATCCAAAATTTCTTCAGATAGAAATATTAGTCTCTGGTATCGATGTATTATGTATATTATAAATAGAATCGGTATCCAATATATCGATACGAAACGCGCATTATTATTAAACCGGATATATGTTCTGTTTGCAATTCATCAATTCTAAAGATATCATCAATATATGTCGTCTGTAATGCATATGGCAAATGCAGGATATTGCGTGTTATCGGAAATATTAATCCTAAATTTCTTCAGATAGAAATATGAATCTTCAATATCGATGGATTATATATATTATATTATAATTAGAATCGGTATCCAATATATCGATATGTACGTTTTAATCATAAATTGTATGACACTATCATTTGCATATATCTGTACATGTATGTAGATACGCATGTATGTACGAATGCGTTTGCAGAAATTATATTTGAAGGTTTCGTGAGAACTGAAGTAATGAAAGACAGTAATGAATGCGTTAGACTATTTATATTTTTCATACGTTGTCTGATAAGGGTTCTATGATTTATGTGTGATATAACGCGGGGATTTCGTAGACTTTTCACAGGGCGACAGTTAGATACTGTTTTATCGGAGGATTTATGTGTATGGTACATTGATGAATTTTGTATTATGCACAATAAAGTTCATTCCTGGCGGGATACCGTGTGATACAGAATGCAACATAACACGCAAACAAATAAATATTGAACTTCCACTGTCTATCACGTCCACATAGAAAAGCGACCCTGTTTCCGCACGGCGATTTATCATAAAATGCACATATCTGCACCAGCGCCCAACGAAACGTCTGCTAAATGTTTACCGAATACCAGAAGCGGTTCTTTCTACCATAATATTTCATTTCGCCCCGCACTGTGACCAAAATCCAATATAACATAAAATTTCATTAACCGTCCATCGTTATATCAGGCAGTGCCGAACAAACGCCATGTAACGGAACATCAACCAATTTTAATATCGAACCGCCGTTCGCAGCATTAAACTTTACGGTTAACTAATTTAAACACAGCATCCTCGAAACGGGAAATCGTTGTTTATCGTAGACGATATTGCACTCTCGGCATTGACGTCGCCTTCCGTTCCCCGTTATTACACCAAAATTCTCGGACTCTCCCCATTCATGCGGCACCATATTTCCGCTCGGCGCGCATTACCATATTCATATGGTTCGCATGAAGCCCGTTATGAAATCGATGTAGATATTTGTATGCCCGGATATTCCGGCGCGTATTATTTTTTCATTTTTAAATGTTATTTCAGGAGAAGCGCCGACGCACTTTTTTTTCACTCCCGGCAAAATCAGCGTAACGAAGCGGCCGTCGGACGGTCTAAATGCAATCGGCCGGGCATGGATACCGTTCGGGGCGAAGTAAATTTGACGTTTCGCATATTTTCGCGGCTATTTTCCTACCATAATCATATGTGTGGGATCTGTGATTTTGTATGAATGGGCAATGAGAGAGTGTGCGTATGAGAGAGAGAGAGAGAGAGAGAGAGTATAGTGCGAGTAACATTATAGCTACTTTTGTGACCAATTTTAATATAATAATATCATTGTCTATTTACATTATTAGAAAGGTTCTTGACATACAAATTCATTATCATTTGAAAAATAAATCACATAAATTTGTAACCAACAGCACATACAGCTTTAAGTAGACGTAAAATGGTTGAAAACCACAGTTTCGAAAACAAAAATGTCCCTATAGCAGGATGAGTGTGGAGTTATTGGAAAAAACGAAGATCTCTGCGATTAATCTTTAGAGAATAATCAGTGTGAGTATAATCTGTTACCGGGTTAGTTCGTTTATCGCTGAAGTTAAAAAATCGAATTGCATTGATATCTGCAACTGCAAAAAGTGCGAAGCTGATGTCACATTCATGTTAGAATAATTAGTCACGATTTGTACTTGTACATATTTTTGTACTTGTACTTTCACATATTTTTGCAAATTCAAACTAAATAGGGCGTCATTAAAAAGCTGTCGCATCAAATGAATTACTTATTTACTAAGTCGATTAATTCCATAAAACAAAAAGTATTAAATGAATATTAGGTATGCATCACAGACCATGGTGTTTTTTTTTCTAATATGAAATTAATTGTTTTGACCTGTAAAGGCTTATATATAGAAATTTGAGTATATATATTTATGAACATTTGAAACATTATATAAACGTTTAAACATCTGTAAATTACTTCGAAAACTTATACTGACACCAAATATTATCATTGCAGGAGCCTCTAACATTTCGAAACACGTAAAGTAAATCAAATATATCGATATGAAAAAAGTCGCTCCTCTTCTTCGTTCGAATCCTGTCTGTATTTTTCTTGCTTCAAATTTATTCACTTCCCACGTTTGGTATTTTTTTCCATATCAAATATTACATGAGGTCGAGCAAAGTTCTACAATCTTTCGTCAAACACAGTTCCGTTCAAACGTTTCACCCAATAAAAGAGGGCGTAGCGTTCTTTTTGCCGTCCGTAACAAAGGTGAAAAACATATCTTTTAATCATTTCGGCTTCGTAAAACGCAGTCGTACGTCGGTTTGCGCGTGTTAGCAGAAAATAATTTTGCGGCGAAATTCAAAGGGGTCTTAGATGATGTGCGGCTCTGAAGTAGTCATTGTTTTACGAAATACAATGAGTCATAATCCAAATACCTGAGAATTGTAAAGAGTTCGAACTGGTTATTGTAAAATAAAGATTTCGCGATTTATCTCTTCTCTTCATTCTAACCCGCGCACGCGGCCGCGGAATTAAATTTCCGCGAAATTTCGTTAGGTACGCCGCCATGGCGGGCTTTAGCACCGTCGTCTCTCATTTTCACGGACCTTCCTCAGTTTCCCGTCGTCCCGCGCGCCCTTTATTTTCAATGACGATATCTTCTATTTTCATCGGCGGCCATCCGTTATTTTCAACGAGCGCCGCTTCCCATTTTCATTGGCCCTCGACCCACCATTTCCAATGGCGATGGCCTCCGCCCGCGCCTACCTATCCTGCTCTCGCCGTCGTTATATTTCGTCCCCGTCTGAATGGCGCAAAAAGTGGCTGCATATTGCGCGCCGAGAGTGCGTCCGCGCTTTTATGGTGTCGTTAAAGCGCACCTTCGCCGTGGATTTCCACGGGACGGCCGGCGGGACCTGAGAGTGGCCGACGGATGTTTTTATCCGGGAATTGCGCCGATACGGACGTGATATCGCTTAGCGTTGTTTCTAATGAAAGTTTAGTGCGTGGCGGGAATGCGCTGAAAAGGATTTGCGGCGTAACGAGAGGATCGCGGTGTAAATCTCGAAAGGCAGCGGGGTAGCAAGAATATGATGCCGATCGTAAATATGCGAATCTGTTGGCGAATGAGGTGCGGCGGGTTGATGTAGTGATGAAGGGTTCGGTTTAATGATTGATATATGCGGTGAGATATATTTACTGAATTGAAACGCACCGTAAGGGGATGTGGGGTTTGATACGAATTAATAATGGTTCCGGGATCGTACGCAGGTAAACCCTTCGTGCATGTTCGGAGTATAGCGGACAATGGTGTTGGTCGAATAATTATGAGCGGTAATGCAGATAACAAAAAAATAGTAAAAAATAGATTGAGCCAGAATGATAAGCATAGCAGATGTAAGACTGTTGAATGTACAAAAGATATTGTGGCAATAGGTAACGGAGCTATTAAAATCATTATGATCAGCGATAAATTGAATTAATTAAATGCATTATTACAGAAACCGTAAAACACCGTTTATTCAAATTCAAATAAATATAATGAGAAAATAGTGGCTATTATAATACATAATAAAAAAACAGAACGCATCATTACAGAATTTACAATCAGTCAAATAAAATTACACGGAACCATTACCTGATTACAAGCATTATCTAACAATGCCCTGCTGCAGAAATAAAACTCACGAAATCACCAGCTCAACGTACAAACTATTCGGGGTGATACAAAGCTAAAATCCTTCGCGTACGTTTGGAGTTCAACGAACAATGGTGTCGGTTGAATAATTATGAGTGGTAATGCAGATAACAAAAAAAAATAGGATAAAACAGATTAATTGAGCCAGAATGCTAGGCGTAGAAGGTGTAAGACTGTTGAATGTACAGAAGATATCGTGACAATACATAACGGAGCTATTAAAATCATTATAATTAGCGATGAATTAAATTAATTAAATGCATTATTATAGAAACCGTAAAACACCGTTCATTCAAATTCAAATAAACATAATGAGAAACCGCCGAGAAATAAAATACATTATCACAGACCTGCAAGTCAATGACCATCGAAGTTACGCATTGAGAACGGTGGCCATTATAATACACGATAAAAAAATAGAACGTACTATTACACAATTTGCTAAGTGCATACATTATCTTATAACGCCCTGCTGTAGAAATAAAATCATTATAATCAGCAATCGATTGTATTAACTGAATGCATTATTACAGAAACCGTAAAACACCGTTCATTCAAATTCAAATAAACACAATGTGAAAACGCCGAAAAATAAAATAGAACACATCATTACACAATTTACCAAGCGAAGTCACATAAAATTACACGAAACCATCATCTGGTTACATGTATTATCTAACACCGCCCTGCTACAGAAATAAAACCTGCTGTAGAAATAAAATCACTATAATCAGCAATCCATTGTATTAACTAAATGCATTATTACAGAAACCGTAAAACACCATTCATTTAAATTCAAATAAACACAATGTGAAAACGCCGGAAAATAAAATAGAACGTATCATTACACAATTTACCAAGCGAAGTCACATAAAATTGCACGAAACCGTCATCTGGTTACATACATTATCTAACAACGCCCTGCTGTAGAAATAAAACCATTATAATCAGCAATCGATTGTATTAACTAAATGCATTATTACAGAAACACTTTTGAAAAAAGATATTGTGATAATAAGTAACAAAGCCGTTCATCAGCGATGAATTTAATTAACAAATTCAAATAAACACAAAATTCAATGTGAAAACGCCGAAAAATAAAATATAATGGAATATATAATATATAAAGAATAATAAAAGAACGTATCATTACACAATTTACCAAGCAAAGTCATATAAAATTACACGAAACCATCATCTGCTTACATGCATTATCTACCACCGCCCTGCTACCGAAATAAAACTCCCGAAATCACCAGCTCAGCGTACAAACTATCCGAGTAATGCAAGTTGCGACTGAAAGCAGCCTACATCAATAGGTAAAAAAAGGAAGCGGCGCATTGAGAACGTCGGGCATTCGCCGGCATTGAAAATAGGAAGTTACGGGCGTGGAAAATGGAAGGCGGAGGCCATCAGCATTGAAAATAAAGCCCACGATCGTTTGCCGGCTGCGTTATCGTCGCCGTGCCGTTACCGTTACCGTTATTGTTCACGAATTACACGTACGCCGTTGGAATCCTATTAATCGATTGGCGGGCCGGACACCGGAGCCGTTCGATCCGCGTCAATCGCGTCGCCCATCTCCGAACGCAATTATGACATCGACGGGGTGTGCCAAAACGAAAAAAACGACCGATAGGAAATGCGATACGAACAATGCGCGTTATCTCCCCGATATCTCTCGACGCGGCCGACGTCATTTAAGTCGCGTATCGATCGCGTTCCGATCGCGTGCCGATCGACTTTGCGATCGAACGCGCAGTTCCGCTCGGCGGTTATTAAATAATACGGGTTATCAAGATCGCCTGGCTGCCGCGATATTTCGGGCGAATTCGTTTTTAAGCGGCCCGCAGATAAGGGCCGCGATTTATAAGAGGACGGAGGGCGGTTATTGCGGCGGCGGAGCTGCGCTTATTTCGGCCATTTTTACGGGTGCGCGGGAATTTTAATGGCGAAGGAGGGGGATTTATTGTGCGGTGGAAATCGAATGTAACGAGATCGCGTCGAATAATCTCAGGCGTGGCCGGATATTTATGTGGCAAGGGAAATATAGTTGCGTGCATGAATTTTCGGACTATTTGCTACGCGATTAGAATGTGGAAAGGAGAAATTGGGGGAGAAATCGAATGCAACGGATTTCGGTCGATTGAGATAACGGTTGCTGCAAACATGTAAGATGAGACAGCAATTATTTATAGGACGTAGTGTTTTCGAAGGATTTGTCGATGAAACCGAATGCAATGAGTCTGGTTGATTGAAATATCGGTTACTGGAACTATGTAAGGTCCGAAAACAGTTATTTGTGTGGTTTAATATGGGCGTTTATTTAGAATCCTGTTGACTCCGTAAATAGAATATGAGAGTAGCGGGTTATATTGTGAGGCAAAAATCAAACATATCGAAATAAGTGTATGGATCCAATTTATTTATGTAATGAGATAGTTGGTGGCTGGATATTTATGTGGCGCGGGGAATATAGTTGCGAGCATGAATTTTTGGATTATTTGCTACGCGATTAAAATGTGGAAAAGAGAAATTGGACGAGAAATCGAATGCAACGGATTTTGTTCGATTGAAATAACGGTTGCTATAAATATGTAAGATGGGAAAGCGGTTATTTATAGGACGTAGTGTTTTCGTAGGTTTTGTCGTGTAATTAGAGTATGAAGAAGAGAATTTGTCGATGAAACCGAATTAAATGAGTTTGATTGATTGAAATATCGGTTACTGTAACTATGTAAAATCCGACAGCGGTTATTTGTGTGGTTTTGTATATGCGTTTATTTAGAAGACATCGTATCCTGTTGACTCCGTAAATAGAATATGAGAGTAGCGGGTTATATTGTGATGCAAAAATCAAATATATCGAAATAAATAAATATATGGATCCAATTTATTTATGAAGCTTAGCTAAATATATTTATACAGCGTGTTCAGAATAAATCAACAGACGGAACAAAATGATACAGCAAATTAATGGTTTTACAGTATTTCGCAGATAAGAGGGTGCGATTTACGAGGATGGAGAGTGGTTATCTGTATGCTTTGCATGACTTCATTTATTCATCTTTCTTATCCTGTAATTAGAATATGTTAAAAGAGGGAAAATGATTATACCGCAATGTTCAAACACACGGAGTCTAAACAATATGACACTTCGCCGACTGCGAACAAATTTCAGACTCTCAAATTTCATTACACAAAATAATCATTATTTATCTTCCTAGTTACATATTGTTCAGACCCATGGACTAGTAATCCACGTAACATAAAGTCTCTTTCGTATTGTGCGAGTTGACCATACAGCATCAATTCTCATGTGCCGCGATACAGTTTCAAATTTGTATCGAATAATTTTGAAATTGTGACCATGTCGTCATGATACAGATATTTTCCTGGTTAACGCTTGACTGACTTTGCATGTATTCGGAGATACATTTGTCCACATATCCACTTTTTCCTTTGTTGACGGACGACATAGGACAAACCAACGCAGTTTATTTCCCTGTTGTTTACGTTCTGTTTGATCAGCAAGCAGTTCGCAGAGTCGGACGCTATTACATTTCTAGAATGTAACGTTGAGTTACACTGTGTTACATATCTAGGAAGTAACACATAATTAAACGCAAAAATCTCAACACATATCTTATATAGGATTTGGTGTCACACACTTAACTTATTGTAGATATTTTTTCCTAATCTGTTATTCAGAGTGAAGAGTTATCTGGGCATTGAAAAATATGTACCAAAACTCAACACATATACCAGGCACTTCTGTGCGGTGAAACACATGTTTTACAAATCGTATCGTTTTTTGCTGCACAATTCTCTTGCGCTAAAAATTGCATATATTATCGTATAATTTTGATGCCGAGCCTGAGACTGTCACCCAAGAGAGAGGACTACGTACGATATACCTGAAATAAAGAGGACCCTTTTATAAGATGTCGATGTACACATATATTTTAGGAAGGAGATTACCCGAAAATTCTATTTACCCTCGAGTCTGAGTCCTTAGCCGAGGTAACTCCATTAGTTTTAAGCTAAACGTTAGTAAGATTGCATTCTCCTGTTTTCCTATTTAACTCTTTGAATGCCATGGGCGCATATATGCATCCGCCGAAATCTATCAATATCGATTGTGGACGCATATATGCGTTCCCAAACGTTTCGATTTCTTACGTATTGCAGCCACAATTATCAATGTACGACATGAATACAGATGCGTTCTTTATCAAACAATTTTCTTGCATTATTTAATTTGGCGTAAATGAAGAATATCATTAGAACTTAGTTGCGCCTTACACAATCAATCAATAGAATTCACACTATCGATAAATCTTTCGTCCTCAGCGAGCGCTTCGGCCGGAAATATTCAGCAGTCAAAGGGTTAAAATATATTTTACCACCAAGATTCTATACCACATCAACCCTTAGTTCGTGACACCTCCATATCCAGCCATATTCATTACTTTATCATACACATAAATCGCATAATTCATTCAAAATAATTGTATCATTCCCTGATAATATCAAAACACCTCTCCGGCCAACAATATTCAGGTCACTAAAATCGCATGCACACGTCTCCGGCCGTTTATTAAAATAAAACTTATGTGCTTATACACTTTAATAAACTTAATAAACTTATATACTTTAATAAAACTTATTACTTTTATTAACAGTTTATTTGTCGCAATACGCAAAGCGCGCTGTTGAAAAATAATCTCCTCAGCTAACAGATTGATTCAATGCAAACGTTAAACGCGTACGCACCAGTTCTTTGCTCTATACAGTCCTGTACTGCCACAATAGTCTCCGGACTGATAGATTTCCCGAGCAGTGCGTGGTCCGGATACATCCATTATTTCCAAACACAGCGCATTACCGAGCTTGTCCGTCTCGGCCGGACATTTTGCCGCTTCGTCGAAGACCAAAGCGCGTCGAACTTTCGCTTCGTGGATATTTCACTCGAGAGTAGAGCTTAAGCACTTCGACTCCGAACATTGAGAGGGTCGCACCAGGTGACACGAACGCTCCATCCCAGCACAGACACGCTCTCGTCATTTTGTGCGCGAGATCTCGTGCTCAGAAATTTGTCGAGGTGGTGCAATGCCGGATAATGGAAAAATGGTAATGGCAATGCAAGGTAGTTTTTGACATCGAGGTCTCGAGGTGATGCATGGAAGGGCGGAAGGCAATTTTTGATCGGTGTGGTACTGTAAAATTTATTTTGTTACGTACAAAACAATGCATTCATACCTGCACTCGTGAGATTCTCCAAAAATAGCTTTCAATACGTTTAAAATGATTCCACGATTCCGTTACCTAATCCTCCATAACCACTTTCGAGTACGTTCCTAACATCTTTATTACTTCAGTGTTGCTCTTAGTTTTTAATCTTCAATCAAGTATCAGTACCCGATTTCTCTTCGAGTAAAGACATGCGGCAACCACATGAATGTCACGAATCAGGCTCGTAGTCGTAATTTCACATCAAACATGAACATCACAAGTCTAACTCGTGATCAAAATTTACATATTGTATCAGAAATGTATACAAAAGATAAAACAAATCAAATCATTTTTTAAACGTTTTTGGTTCAAATTTATTTGAATTCTGCAAAAGCACTATCGCATGTAGTATATAAGTGCACGGCTACTTCACAGGCAGTCGCAAGGTATCGTTTGGACCCAAATTTTTTCGAGTTAAATGGCGTGGTAAGGGGTTAATATGTACTGATCAAGGTTTTAGAACAGAATGTGTGAAAATGGCAATGTCAGGTTTTACGGTACGGTATGTAATATTCCTAAAGAACTGAGTGGTGGTGTGGGGGTAGGAAAAACTTGGATGCATGGGTAATAGGAAAGGGATAAATACCGTATATTCGATTACCTGAAATATTGCACTATACTGCTATCGCAGGTACGGGGAAACATTTACTTTAGGCCTACTTAGCTTTTTGCGAGTGGAGATAAATGATTGTCACTCTGCAGGCCTGTCTTTATTATTTTTCCAGTTATGTAAAGTACACACGCGACCGGGTAAGGGTTTATAGGACGGGTTACAATTTTGGTTTTGGGCGAAGCCACATCAGCTTCGCGAGTTAGGCATTTGGCAAGTTGATGTTAGGTGCTTAGAGTTCTGTAGTTTTGTTCATTTAAGTTAGTTATACCTTGGCTTTGCAGCATATTATCGTTCGTGTGAAATTAGACATAGTTAATATACATCGACGTTAAATTGTAGTAATTTGTACACGTTTAGTTCATTTACCTTTTGTTCCTGACATTCGTTATTTCGTTCATTTTGGTGCCATGCTTTGATCGCGTACATTAAGAACAAACATAGCACATTCTGACCACAAAGATTTTTGCGTTTCTTTGTACATACGTTTAATGCAATAATGGAATAATTTATTCAAGTGGTAAGAATTCTCTGAAAGATGTGATTTTAATACTACGTATAATTGCAGTTGTATAAACCGTGAATACATATGTTTAGAACTTACAATCCTAGAACAAAATATTTAATTGTTGGTACTATGTTATACTTTTTCTCAGTGCAGAGGCACACGAAACGAATTTGTCAGAAAGATCAATACCATTCTGCGATATATTGTAATGTAGCAGAGCCGATGACTACAATTTTTGTGTATTAAGATGACAGCTAGTACAGATAAGGCATTTGAGACAAAATTCAAGCACGTCTATACAAATTTTATATAAGATAATATTTGATGAACGGTGCAATTTTTAAGTTTATTTTTTATTCATCACTCCAGATATAAAAAATAATTTTTAATTTTAACGTGCATTCGGCTGTTTTATCAACGTACAATCAATGACCATTTTTTGTGCGGCAATGTACACTTTTTCAATTAATTCCAAATCCATCGATGTAGTTCCAACAATCATCGTTTCTTCAGTTCCATCCGTTTAAAATTAGTTTCGTATCCACTGCCACCAATTCAATTATCACTTTTGATTCACGAACCCAGCCTCCTATCACATTTTCCACAGCCATGTACATTTTAGTTTTATTTCCTATTCGACAATGTACATTTCCTTTTATTTCTCATTCCCCAATTTAATTACATAGATAATCGTTTATTCAGCTGCATCCGCTTAAAATTAATTTTTTGTTAACCACGCTGAATTCGAAGATCCGTCATTGATCCACCTATCCTCGTATGACATTCATCACTCACCGCCGTCGATTTTCAAAAATCGCGTTCCCGTGTCTGTACGCCCGCAGATTTTGATTTCCAGCCGCCCGCGCTCCAATTCCAGCGAACAACGGGCTCGAAAATTAGCAATACCGGGGAGATTTTATCGTCTGGCATCGATCGTCTTACAATCGGCCGCAATCAAGGCACCCGGCAACAATCCTCCCATCCGCGGAATTTCGTGCGGAACGGCGCGATCGACGTTTCCGTGCGGGTACTTTTAAATCAACATTCCGTGTTTCTAATTAGAGGAAAGGGCCGAGGCGGCTGAGGGTTTGCGAATTCACGAGCGGAACGGTATGCCGAATCGTGGAAGGCAGGGTTTCCTGCGAAACGGAGTCGAATATACGGCCTGCCCAATCAAGATAAGCCCGGCCATATTATTTGATAGCCACGGCCGCGGAAACTGCAGGAATCCGAGGATCGATCGATCTCATATCCACTGCATGGAACCACGTCAATACGGTCCACTTCCCTTGTGCGTCGCTCGAATTACCTCGTTTTGTTGACCGTTCTTTTCATTAACGAACTAACTTCCTCGAAAAAAACCGCGACGAAGTTGCGCCGCGTCGGTAGGCGAGTTTTTGGAAATTAAACTGCGCGCGCATAAAATCGGGGTGATTCGTTCGCTGTCGGTTGTCAGGGCGTGCTTTTTTCGTTCAAGAATTTTTCTTGAGAAGAATCGCACTTTCATGGTGGTGTAATGTGTTTTGAACGTTGTTATTAATGATGTGCAAATTTAAATGGCGTCAATGGTCAATTAATCTGTTTGAATTATACAAGAAATGATGATATATGATTATAAATGATTAAATATGAAATTATATATGAAACTGATATATACAGTATGAAAGTTTAGTATTTTGATAAGAGCACGCAATTAGTGTGGAGATTTCAGGTTTTTAAGCAACTTCCTGTTTTTAAAATGAATTACCTGACTGCATATGCCAATTCAATTTGTAAAATTATTTTCGTCGCATGTGATACGCCGTTTAATATCCATTTTACGGCTAACGTTACTTTTTAACGCCAAATTTTGTTTAATCCTTCAATTCTTTTTCTACATTGCAGAAAGGTCAACACGTATGTATCGTTTCACAAGAGGAAAATCGTATTGCTTAAGAAACAACCCGAAAATGTTTTGCACGCTTCTGAAACAACGCTTCCATTCCATGCATCCACCCATGTTTAAGAAGTAATAAAAGAAAGATAATTATGAAGAATGAAACTCTCCTATGTTCAAGAAATAATACATTTTTGAAGGACTACTTTCGTCTGAAGAATAATTATGAACAATGAAAATCTTTTTGCGGAAAAACATGATTTCCATTATTACCAAAAATTGCAGGCATTTACGCAGTGATCCAACAGTTTATCCTTCACGGGTGCGTACGTTTATAATTACATTTTCCCATATCTTGACAGGGCCGCCAATCAAAGTAATCGAAGCAACGAACCCGACGAAACTCAAACTAACAACCCGCCCGATAATTCCTGAAGAACTACTTCAGTCTGAAAAATAATTATGAACAATGAAAATTTTTTTTGCGCAAAAACATGATTTCCATTATTACCAAAATTATGCGTCGATCCAACAGTCTATCCTTCAGCATACGATTATAATTACATTTTCCCGTATCTTGACAGACCCGCCAATCAAAGTAATCGAAGCAACGAACCCGCCAAAACTCAAACTAACAACCCGCCCGATAATCTGCGCTTCAAATTTGCGTAAATTTCCTCCCGGAAAATCCTCATTCTTGCTGTCACAGGACCGCGCCCGTTCGGCGAGGGCTTATTTCGGAAAATAGCTAAACTGTAGCGGTAATTTCCTACCTGAACGTTCCTACTTCTTTCCCCCGCCGTTATCTCGCTAATTAAGCTCCCACGTTAATTCACCCTCCCCCCACCCCCCGCTTTTCCGGCAAAGATTACCTCCCGCTCGCGACTTTCGTCAACGCAAAAAGTTTCGCGGAGCCCGTGAAAAATTAAAAATCTCAGGCAATTAGTCGCGCGAAAATATAATCCGGGCCCCCCCTAGAATCGTGCCTGCACTCGCAAAAACGGACACTTTTTCCTCACGGAATCTCGCGCACGCCCGGCGCGTTTCATTAAGCGGAAACGCAAACGTTTCACGTGGCGCGCGCGCTCGTAATTATTTTCCTTGTCGGTCTATGGCCGGCACGTGCCGATGGAAGTTTCGATGTCGCGCGGACGCGGTTATAATTATCGATCGACGTGCTCGGGGCGGGCGGCGCTTAATTGGTTTTTAAGGCCATTAAGCCCGGAAGTCGTTGGACAAACATGCGATTTTCATGGAAGCGGCGCGTGCCAAAGAGACCGGATTTCGATGTGCCCGGTATGAATGCGGACGCAAATTCGGAAATTCGCCGATTTTAATCGGCAGAAATATCGGTATCGGCGCGCACGGAGACTCGCTAATTTCGGCGCACACTTCCGACCCGGATTCGGACTTCGAAAATGTGGACGTCGATGGAGTTCGGCGCTGGGTCATTTACGCTGTGGATGTAAGTGTCATACGTATAAATGGCCGTGTCAATTAATTATGCGCGAGTCTAAACAAACGGTAACGCTCAAACATCCAGCGAATTTGACATCGGGATATTGCAGGGTAATTGTTTCATTTGGAGCGTGGTGATACGGGATTGCATCGGAAACGTTGTCGAAAACGGAGGAAAGGTATTTAAGTGAAAAAAGATAGGAGCAGTGCATTTGGGTGTTGTATTTTTGTGAGGAAACGCGCATAATTTTACAGTAGTTACTAAATACGTGATTTAAAAAGTCCAAGTGTAAGTGATGGACGTACTACTATGTCACTAAAGAGTTTTTATTGGTTTAAATGAATTAAAATTCATTTAATTTTTTAATATCTCGAATTTTGCTGATTTTTTTCTTATTTAATAATTATATTCGTACATATAGGATGCATTTTCGATTCTATTAATCACTACAACATTTCCCAAGTTCTCAAATGGTCCGTCGAATAACATATCATTTAATTTGGAGTAATGCATAAATGTGCTTTACATTGAGATGATGAACAAAAGTTTATTTTATTACAGAAGAACGATTACCAACATGTATCAAACTCCAACAGAGAGTATACTTGTATTATAGATATGTGTAATTACACATATTGGTGTAATTTTGTGAGAAAATGTTTCAATTTATTAGTATCACCGATTGGGTAGAGTTTCATTATGTACATAATTGTAAATATTAATTATTCTCCTCTTTATCCATCTGTTTACTTGTTAACTATCTCTCTCTTTACTAATCATTCGCAAATCAAAGTAATTCCAAACTCTCAAATAGTCCACCGAACTTTAATTAACATCTGTAAAAATATCGCATAACTAGCGATTTGATTTACAGCAAAATATGATATTTCACGATACAACGATTTGTACTGAGCTTTACATTCAAATAGACAGGTGTAACATAGGAAGGGCGATGAAATGTAAAGCAGCCTTTTTACATTATGCGCTCAACCAATACAGGCTCGTTCATATTTGATCGTCCCTCGTGTATTTTTGTGTCAACGTATTTCATTCTTAGTACCACGGATTGAATCTCATACAAGTATCCATATAAACCTAAATATTTATCGTCCACTTTGTGTTAATTCTCATCAAAAAGGGAAAATCCGAACAAATAAGATTTGTGAACATATTTCCCCCGTAACTTGCAATTTCATTTGAAGTAATGTAGACGCCCCACGATAGAATGACTTGTGCTGAACATTGGAGTGAGAGTGACAAATATAACATAACGCAGTGCCGTACATATTTTTGTGATAACGTACTTACTTTCTTAGTATCACGTATTATGCTAAGGTTTATACATTTATGCATACAACCGTAAATATTTGTAAGTATAAATCATCTTTCCCTCTCCATCAGTCACGCACAATAAAAAAATGCAATTATTCATATTGTTTGGTCGAAGGTATTCGGTGCAGAGGCCCTTGTGTACCAGATTTTAAGATTAACATACGCGTGCATGTGTGTGTGAATGCAGAAGTGTGACAAAAGACTTCTTATGCACCATCAGACAAGTGCAATTACATTTTATTTTTGTAGCGATTCGTTAGTACGTAGCTTTTAATGAATAAACTTTATTTAATATGAAACGACCTTTGTCTATCTGTCGCTAGAGGCTGTAGCGTGTTACAACTTTCTCGCATTGTATATATATATATATATATATATATATATATATATATATATATATATATATATATATATGGGTGAAGAGTACTGAATATATGTATATATATGTAGGAAATTAATACGTGAAATTAGATAGTATAATATTTATAAACAATAACAACACAATGAAGACACTTTCGTCTTTAGGTCGTATCACCGAACTTTTAACCAACACCGTCAAAATATCCCGTATCGAACGATTCCGTTTATAGCGACGCATAGACACGCTTTACGCTGAAGCGGTTAACAAAAGTTGGACATCCCGCGATAGAACGATTTGCAGTGTGTCTCGAACGAGCAACTCCGGCGCCGAATGCCCGGCTAGAATGCAACATGGGGAATAATGTCTCCTGGAAACGTTCTCTCGCCGCGAATCGATCATTGCCCGACTACCAAGTGGGAAGTCTGTGTCGTTTTCAAACGGACACGTGACGGGAGCGCACGCACTAGATCGAACGACGATGAACAGGGAAAACGAGAGTTGCAAACGATTCCGCTCGGCAGAGACGGACAATTTACGTGACGGGAATTGGCCCTTTAAAAGTTGCACGAGAAAAATTTGACGGCTTTTTAATTTAGGACGCGTAGGATCTGAAGCTCACTGTCGTCAATTTGCATTTCCATATTAACCGATCGCTATTGACTGAAGATGCCACTCACTAACAACCGACTCTGTTTTGAATATCGCGCAGGAATTGTGTATGTGCTTATTTGTAAAGCTTTATAACTGAAAAATACTGAATGTGTTGTCGAGAATCCTTTGGTTTCCAAGCAGTGTAATTTTATTGTCATTTAAAATTGTCATAATATCATCTGATATTTATTTCATCTAATATAACGTTTTCCAAATGAAAACTTATTAAAAATAGGCTACAACTATAAATAGCAGTTGGAACCGAAAGGTCGATTAATCGTCTAGCGGTCGTTAAAGTGTTAACACATTGTTGACCGGTAATGTACCGCAAAATCGAAGTACGATTAAATTATATTAACGAAACTAAGGAAATCTAAGGAGACTACACACTTATCTTCAGGCGCAAATACTCAAGCACTTAAAGAGGAAACATGGAAGTATCAAAACGTAACATCGAAAAATAGACGAAGCTCGTGATTTGGGTATGGAACGAAAAATATTGAAACCTGTTTTTTTTCTCCACTATTGCAGGATAGAGAGAACAGTGTGGAATACGTAATGTTAAACAGTTGACCTCCTAACTTTAATCATGTTGGCAAGAATCAAAATTTTCTATACCACACGCAGTCACAATTAAAATAAATGTGTATAGCTTTTAACTAAAATATCATAAATCATTCGCGCACAGAACACGCTGGATACGTAAACATGACTGCCACCCAACAATCGCCAAATGGCGATCGAAATATCCTAACGGCAGACGTCGATTTACCACTTTACGGTTCGTGATATTTCTACAAATTGGTTGCAGCCAGCTCGCGGTATATACGTCAGCTAATTTATTCACTTTGAGTTACGAGAGTATGTACAATTATTGTATGCGAATACGTATCAAGTCGGTAGCTTTCGTAACATGTGCAAATGAATCCGTATTCTGTAGAGATGCTTGTTTTACACTGAAATTATGAAGTAAATATACAGCACGCGTGATTTGATTAAAACTAACATGTATTTTGTCATCACGACATTGCACACAAACGCTGTTTTTATATTACTGTTTTTACTATTACATATGATACACTACATGAGTATTAATTCAGAATAAATTTTGTCATAATCTTTATAAGACTAATGGGACATATACGCATCAGTATGTCCCAGGCTTTAACTTTGCACTGATGTAAAAAAAAATTTTTTTCTCTTTTACCCTAGTATAATGAATAAATTCTTCGGCGAAAGTATTAGAAATATAACTCGCCTCTTTTATTTTCGTAAAAAAAAATTCGTCTCGATGGGGTTAAACCCGGTTTCTCTCGATCGCGGGACTTCCGAAAATACTCGCACATCCAATGCGGGATGCGTTAAGTTTCGTAACGTCGAACGGTCGAGGGTTAATTCGCGCAGTTTCAAAGGGTCGCTCGCCGAGAATTTCGCGGCGCGTCGTTCGTCTTCTGCGAGCTCTCTCAGCCCTCTCACCCTCATTTCGCAACGTTCTTGAGAACAATGCGCGAAACACGCCGTTCAAAGGAGTAGTAGCGTGTTAAATCTGGCGAGTTAAAGGGAAGGAGAAATATGAAGTGGATAGGGTGGCAACGCGAGAGCGAGACAGATAGAGAAAGTAGAAGGAGGAGAAAACGAAGGCGATGGAAACGCAGTAATGAACTTCCTGCGGAACACCGTCGCAGAATTCGGAGCAATTAGTTTCCATTTTCGGCCGGTGAAAGAGATCTAACGTGTGGACTTCCGTTAAATGCGTCTTTGATGTTGCCAAAGGTTTCTTTATATGCTACACGTCGTATTGGACGCTTTTTTAGGTGCGACGCACTTGACTCGTTCTGGTTTGTTAGGTATTGTTGACGTTGGAGAGACATACCGCTAACGAAGTTTGCATTTCTTGCCTCGTTGAGGACAATACGCTGGCGCCGCGACGCTTAGAAAATGGGGAACTGGTGTTGTTAGTATTGTCATTGGGGCGCAATTTTTATTATATGCTTTGTAATGAGAAACATCCAAGTCTACGGGCAAACTAGGTAAATAATAATGTAGTGGCGAAGGCAACGAAAAATAGTATCGGATGTGCTCGATATGAGGTCAGATAAATATATCGAAAGAATATTTCTCATCGCCATTCAATCGGAGAAGTACAGACAAATATGTCAATGGTACGAATTTATTCTTTTAAAATCAGTGAGATTGTGTATACATATATGTTTCCGTAATTAAATTATGCTATTACTTTAAATATGTCTTATATATGTACATATACTTTCACCGATTTTTAAATATTAAATTCTTACGACAATGTTAATCTTAATTTAATTTCAGAACGGTATTTACCTACAGGGTAACCTAATCTCGAAATATTAATTTGCAGGGACGTCCAATTTCCAATTCATGTAGATGTATCAGAACAAATATGCATTCATCTTGTTTTTTTCAATCCTCATTCCTTCTTTACAGGTTTCGTTTCACTTATTTCAGCAAACCGTCTCACTCCGACTTAAGGCAAAACTTGACTGAACTCCAAGTTCGCACGGATTTGAAATTACGCCGCGGGCTTTGTGCTCGTCATATATCGGGTTAGCTTCTTAAGAACGACTCCCGCAAGCTTCGGATTACTCGCATGGAAGTGTAAGGTGGGATTGAATTAGCGTATTCGCCGGTGGCTGTTTCGTGGCAGAATTTCACGTGTTCCGTTTTCGAGCGAAAATTGGTGTGTCAGTAAGATGCGAATGTATATACATATTCCCGTCCATGAGGAACAAAGTTTTATTATTATAAAGAGACGTATGTGTCACTTTATTGAAAAGTGATTGATGTAACATAAACAACAGTTATATTCCAATTTTCAGGGCTTAACCGAGCAGAACCATGGTGGACGCTGAAAAATATGGGACTGCAGAAATCCGGAGATTTGAACAAGATTGCAATCATTTTGGATACAAATGACATAGCAATTATCAAAAAAATAATTTTGTAACTATGAAAGCTGAATCTGAAAGTATTTAAATGTTCACAATTTTCCACAGAATTACACTATCAACAGCAACCACTTCATATTACCTGCGTATTCAAATCCATTCAACACATTTTTTGACAATGTTCTCAAGTGGAGTTACAAAGCGCTTCCAACGATAATAATTATATTGTACCGTACACTGTAGTTGTAGCAGGAGGGTTGTTCAAGGAAAGGTTTCTCTCGAGTGAATACATACCCTTCAAGTGCTTCCGAAATACGAATTGTTTCAAAAAACACAATAACAAACACACTTCAACCGTAACAACTTCAAACTCCCTAAGCCGATCAAAGATCGATTTACATTAAGCAAGTCACTATCAAACCGTCCATGCACAGGCAACGAAAGTACTGTCGAAGTAAGTTCATAGGTATTTGGAAAGATTTTTCACAGGATACAATAACACTATCAAATTGTTGTAAAAGTAACTTTAACCGTGCAAAAACATTTGTAAAAAAAAATAATTTTCGCCGCAGACACGCTTTCTTAGATGAATATTTTCAAGTAAATGCATATTCCGAAACATTTCGCTGTAAACATGCTTATCTTCTGCTACGCTAAAAAACAATCGGTCTAGCACGGTTTTCCAATATATATTTTCAACTCGATCGAAATCCTTAGGCATTTTGTTCAAAACGTAATAATCTTCTACTCCAATAAGAAACAACTCGCACATGTTATAGCGCGATGCGTATATTCTACTATATTATTATACTATATTATTATACTATATTAAAACCGCAACGTGATGAAGTATTACAGAATATGATTGAATTGTGCAAAATGAAAATAATGGGAAGGTATCGGAGACCAAAGAATTGAATGACTACTTAATATTAAATTTCATTTACAAAATTATAAATGCTACCGATTGGGTATTTTTTTAATTTTTCGTGAAACCTTTTACGTCGGTCACCGATGACCGGTGCAAAAGGTTTGACTATAAACGCAAAAAAAATTGCCATGAAGCCTATTTGCAATCTGGTAAAAGCAATTTATACTGGAGTAGTGCTTCAATACATTGGCTTCTAACAGCTCTGCGTTACCTTTATTTTGCACGATTTAATCATACTCTGTAGTATTACATCGCATCGCGGTTCTAACATATCAAAACACGCTTGGCAGTCAACGTGTTAATCTACCGGTCCGTAACAACTGCCGCTAAGCAGCATCAAAGCAGCAGCACCTCCCCATAAAATCGCAGCGTCGCAGTACTAAACAACCCGCCACCGCCCCGCAAAATCGTGGAAACACGGGGCAATATGCGATTATGCAATTGCTGTAAATACAAAAAATGGTGCTTCAATACTTTGGCTTCTAACAACTCTGCGTTACTTTAATTTTGCACGATGTAATCATACTCTGTAGTATTTCATCGCATCGCGGTTCTAACATAGCAAAATACGCAAAAGACTTTACTAAAAACGCAAAAAATTCGCGATGAAGCCTATTTGGAATCTTGTAAAAGCAATTGATATTGGAATGGTGCTTCAATACTTTAGATTCTAGCAACTCTGCTTTACCTTTATTTTGTACTACTTAATCATACTCTGCAGTATTTCATCGCATCGCGGTTCTAATATAGTAAAATACGCTTGAGCAAAATACGCAATAGATTTTAGTAAAAATGCAAAAAATTTGTAATGAAACCTATTTGCAATCTTGTACAAGCAATAGACATTGGAACGGTGCTTCAATACTTTAGCTTCTAACAACTCTGCGTTACCTTCATTTCGTACGATTTAATCATACTCTGCACTATTTCATCGCATCGCGGTTCTAACATAGCAAAATACGCTTGGCAGTCAACGTGTTAATCTACCGTTCCGTAACAACTGCCGCTAAGCAGCATCAAAGCAGCAGCGCCTCCCCATAAAATCGCAGCGTCGCAGTACTAAACAACCCGCCACACCCCGCGAAATCGCGGAAATACGAGGCAATATGCGAAAGCACGCGCAAACAGCAGCGAGCGGCAGAAAACATAAAGAAACGCGAGTAAACAGCCGAGCACCGCGAACACCGAGGAAACACGGCAAACTACCAGGAAACAGGAGTCAGCGGCTGTGGGTTCGACGCGCGAACGTGTCCGCAAATCGCCGCGATAAATTAGCAGGCCGCTTAAGTAGTCGTTGTCGTCCGTCGGTGCCGGCAACTTGTAAAACGCAGTCAGGAAGGCAGCGCGCCGTCCCTAGCCGCTTTCGAACTTTCCATTATCGCAAACAGAATTGAATATGGAGAAGTGAGTCGGGGAGGGTGTCCGGAGTGGTTCGAGGCTGGTTTGGGGTAGCCTGAGGGCGGTCTGAGGGTGGTCTGAGGGTGGCTTGGCCTACCTCCGAGGTGGTTGTTTGCCTTACCTCTTCGCTTTATTGGCTCTTGCCTACGGCGACCTTCGATCCGCTGGCCACTTCCTAGAAGCTCACGTGCAAGGGACGCGCACGTAGATTAACGGGCGCCGGCGAAATGTGCGTGCCGAAATTGCGAAGGTATGCGCCGGAGGCTTGTTTTTATTTGGAGACTCAAGCATGCGGGGTTGGCTTAGCTGATTGGCGGGCGATGGGTCGGAACAAATGCCAAAATGTTTGACGGCGTGCAGACGCCAGGAAGATGCGGAGGTGAGGAAATAAGAAGCAAGGGCTTCGAAATGTGTAAGATCAATATATTCTATTATCTCTTAAGTTTTTGTGAGAGAGAGAGAGAGAGAGAGATTAAGTGTCAGCATCTGATGCAATAAAAGAATGGTCTCACTAGGCGAATGGTAGAAGATTTTTAACACGTTGACTGCCAACCGTGTTTTGTTATGGTAGAACCGCGATGCGATGAAATACTGCAAAGTATGAACCCTTAGCGCTCCGTAGGCTCCGCTGCGGAGCCGAATGTTTTTAATATGATTGCGCTTAAAATGCTGTGGTATCGACGGCGTTGGCAATTGATAACTGCAGTTAAATGCGCATACGCATCCATGCCTCAAAGTTGAAATACACCATTGATGGTCATCTCCGTCCCAATATCGGCGCGGCATGGTACAAAACTCGCAAAGCGTTTCTCATTGCGAGTTTTTTGCAATCGAGCGTCGGGTGGTAGTAAAATCTTTTGCGAGCGTCGGGTAGCGTAGGAGATGTCGAGGGTCGGGTGCGACCAGCGTCGCCGTCGGGAGGCGTCAGTAAGTCGCGTAGACGAATCGTCGCGTCGCAAGTGCGGGTGGCGTCAAGCGTCAGTCGGTATGTCGAGAGTTGTTGGTGTTCTTGATGTGGATTTTTGACGTCGGACGGTTGGCGTCATGTGCGCCAGAGGAAACGCGTCGATGGCGTCGGTATGCGTCGGAAGGCGTGGGGACGCGTCGGTAAGCGTCGGAAGGCGTGGGGACGCGTCGGTGGGCGTCGGAAGGCGTGGGGACGCGTCGGTAAGCGTGACCTTGTATGTTGGACAGATTTCAGATGCGTGTCGTGTGTCCTTTGTTGTCAAATTAAATGAAATGGCATCAAATTAATACTATCGTGTGCGTTTTGAGTAAGACATGTTTTGTTATGAACCGCAAGTCAATTTTTGCGATTCTAAATCGACCAAGATGGCAAATTCATAGGATGGTCAGCCAGATTTTTATATAACCACCTAATTTATCAAGGTACACCGGCGTATCACGTTTATCAGTTAATATCCCTGACCGGCCTTCAGTAACCACCGGCGCAACTTCGAAGCAATCAAGCATCCAAAATATCTGTTCGCTCCGTTCTTATCCCTTGACACCGGCTATCTTGGTATCAGTAATTATTTCCATATAAATGCACCATTGATGGTACTGTTAGAATATGGCGTCGGGAAGCGTCGGGATGCGTGTAGTAACGTCGGGAGCAGTTTCGAGCGTCGGGTTCAATCAGACGTCGGTGGTGTCGAGCGTCGGGTATGAGGAAGCGTCGGTAGATGTCGAGGGTTTGTCGATAGGAGTCCAGCGTCAGGTGGCGTCGTCAAGGCGTCAAGCGTCTGATAGCGTCGGGATCAGTCAGGAAGCGTCGGCAGGCATCGAGTGTTGGGTGCGTCAGAGGCGTCAAGGTCGGTAGATGTCGAGCGTCGGCAGTCAGCAACATTTGTCGAAATATATCCAGCGTCGCGTGGCGTCGATTTAATGTGGACTCGGAGGCGTGGGAAAGCGTCGGACGTATTTAAGTGAAGGCATCATTTAAAGGCGCCGGGATTTCGGTGGGCGTCGGATGGGGACGCGTCGGTAAGCGTCGGAAGGCGTGGGGACGCGTCGGTGGGCAAAGTGGGGACGCGTCGGTAAGCGTCGGTAGGCGTGGGAAGGCGTCGGTAGGTGTCAAATATAAATGGACAGATTCAGATGTTCGTGTTAAAAATTTGAAATGGCTCATATTTAAATGTTGTTGTAATTTAATCATACAATGTTTCTAACATAATAAGGTAATTGTTCATAGACGCGTTAATATTCGTGTGCGTTTTGGTTGGAGTAAGACATGAAGTCATTTTTGCATTTAAATCGATAAGATGGCAAATTCATGAAGAATCTCCTTTAATTCTGTGCTATACCAGTTTCAGCCAGATTTATATAAATAATTTATCAAAAATACAAAATATCCCTGACTTCAAACCACCGGCGCATTGAAGCAATCAGCAGCATTTAAAATATCTGTCGCTCCGTTCTTATCCCTTGACACCGGCTATCTTGGTATCAGTAAGTTAAATGCGCATACGCATCCATGCCTCAAAGTTGAAATACACCATTGATGGTCATCTAAAATGTGCGGCGCGGCATTGAATGGCGTCGGGAAGCGTCGACAAGCGTGTAGTAACGTCGGGAGCAGTTAGGAGGCATCGAGCGTCGGGTGGTGTCGGGAGGCGTCAGACGTCGGTAGGTGTCGAGCGTCGGGTAGCGTGAGGAAGCGTCGGTAGATGTCGAGGGTCGGGTGGTGTCGATAGGAGTCCAGCGTCAGGTGGCGTCGGGAGGCGTCAGTAGGCGTCAAGCGTCGGATAGCGTCGGGATCAGTCAGGAAGCGTCGGCAGGCATCGAGTGTTGGGTGGCGTCAGTAGGCGTCAGAGGTCGGTAGATGTCGAGCGTCGGGTGGCGTAGGAGACATCGGTAGATGTCGAGCGGCGGGTGGTATCGGGAGGCGTCCAGCGTCGCGTGGCGTCGAGTTTCGTGTGGACTCGGAGGCGTGGGAAAGCGTCGGACGTGCGTTGGCGTGGGAAGGCATGGGAAGGCATGGGAAGGCGCCGGGAGGCGTGGAAAGGCGTGGAAAGGCGTGGGGACGCGTCGGTGGGCGTCGGAAGGCGTGGGGACGCGTCGGTGGGCGTCGGAAGTGGGGACGCGTCGGTAAGCGTCGGTAGGCGTGGGAAGGCGTCGGTAGGTGTCACCAAGCTATGCCATTTTTGTAATGGACAGATTTCAGATGTTCCTGTGTCCGTGTCGTGTGTCCTGAACTTGTTGTGGCCCCAAATTAAATGAAATGGCTCATTATATGATAGGGAAAAGCGGTGTAATGTTGTAGTATGTCTCATTCTACAATGCTCCTTCTAACATAATAAGGTAATTGTTCATATACGCGTTAATACGCGATCGTGTGCGTTTTGGTTGGAGTAAGACATGTTTTGTTATGAACCGCAAGTCAATTTTTGCGATTCTAAATCGACTAAGATGGCAAATTCGTAGGTGAAGAATCTCCTTTAATTCTGTGCTATACCAGTTTCAGCCAGATTTTTATATAACCACCTAATTTATCAAGGTACACCGGCGTATCCACGTTTATCAGTTAGCATATCCCTGACCGGCCTTCAGTAACCACCGGCGCAACTTCGAAGCAATCAGCAGCATTACCTAGAAATATCTGTTCGCTCCGTTCTTATCCCTTGACACCGGCTATCTTGGTATCAGTAAGTTAAATGCGCATACGCATCCATGCCTCAAAGTTGAAATACACCATTGATGGTCGTCCCCGTCCCCTGTGCGGCGCGGCATGGTATGGCGTCGGGAAGCGTCGGGAGGTCTCAAGCGTGTAGTAACGTCGGGAGCAGTTAGGAGGCATCGAGCGTCGGGTGGTGTCGGGAGGCGTCAGACGTCGGTAGATGTCGAGCGTCGGGTAGCGTGAGGAAGCGTCGGTAGATGTCGAGGGTCGGGTGGTGTCGATAGGAGTCCAGCGTCAGGTGGCGTCGGGAGGCGTCAGTAGGCGTCAAGCGTCTGATATCGTCGGGATCAGGCAGGAAGCGTCGGCAGGCATCGAGTGTTGGGTGGCGTCAGTAGGCGTCAGAGGTCGGTAGATGTCGAGCGTCGGGTGGCGTCAGGAGACATCGGTAGATGTCGAGCGTCGGGTGGCGTCAGGAGACATCGGTAGATGTCGAGCGGCGGGTGGTATCGGGAGGCGTTCAGCGTCGCGTGGCGTCGAGTTTCGTGTGGACTCGGAGGCGTGGGAAAGCGTCGGACGTGCGTTGGCGTGGGAAGGCATGGGAAGGCGCCGGGAGGCGTGGAATGGCGTGGGGACGCGTCGGTGGGCGTCGGAAGGCGTGGGGACGCGTCGGTGGGCGTCGGAAGTGGGGACGCGTCGGTAAGCGTCGGAAGGCGTGGGGACGCGTCGGTGGGCGTCGGAAGGCGTGGGGACGCGTCGGTAAGCGTCGGAAGGCGTGGGGACGCGTCGGTAGGCGTCGGAAGGCGTGGGGACGCGTCGGTGGGCGTCGGAAGTGGGGACGCGTCGGTAAGCGTCGGAAGGCGTGGGGACGCGTCGGAAGGCGTGGGGACGCGTCGGAAGGCGTGGGGACGCGTCGGTAAGCGTCGGAAGGCGTGGGGACGCGTCGGTGGGCGTCGGAAGGCGTGGGGACGCGTCGGTGGGCGTCGGAAGGCGTGGGGAAGCGTCGGCGGGCGTCGGAAGGCGTGGGGAC
The DNA here is from genome assembly GCA_033815515.1 of Cryptocheilus praepositus. Taxonomy (NCBI): domain Eukaryota; kingdom Metazoa; phylum Arthropoda; class Insecta; order Hymenoptera; family Pompilidae; genus Cryptocheilus; species Cryptocheilus praepositus. The sequence goes on along the minus strand of JAWWQZ010000064.1, from coordinate 890,334 downwards.
GCGTCGGTAAGCGTCGGAAGGCGTGGGGACGCGTCGGTGGGCGTGGGGAGGCGTGGGGACGCGTCGGTAAGCGTCGGTAGGTGTCACCAAGCTATGCCATTTTTGTAATGGACAGATTTCAGATGTTCCTGTGTCCGTGTCGTGTGTCCTGAACTTGTTGTGGCCCCAAATTAAATGAAATGGCTCATTATATGATAGGGAAAAGCGGTGTAATGTTGTAGTATGTCTCATTCTACAATGCTCCTTCTAACATAATAAGGTAATTGTTCATAGACGCGTTAATACTGCCGATCGTGTGCGTTTTGGTTGGAGTAAGACATGTTTTGTTATGAACCGCAAGTCAATTTTTGCGATTCTATATCGACTAAGATGGCAAATTCGTAGGTGAAGAATCTCCTTTAATTCTGTGCTATACCAGTTTCAGCCAGATTTTTATATAACCACCTAATTTATCAAGGTACACCGGTGTATCCACGTTTATCAGTTAGCATATCCCTGACCGGCCTTCAGTAACCACCGGCGCAACTTCGAAGCAATCAGCAGCATTACCTAGGAAATATCTGTTCGCTCCGTTCTTATCCCTTGACACCGGCTATCTTGGTATCAGTAAGTTAAATGCGCATACGCATCCATGCCTCAAAGTTGAAATACACCATTGATGGTCATCTCGGTCGCCTGTGCGGCGCGGCATGGTATGGCGTCGGGAAGCGTCGGGAGGTCTCAAGCGTGTAGTAACGTCGGGAGCAGTTAGGAGGCATCGAGCGTCGGGTGGTGTCGGGAGGCGTCAGACGTCGGTAGATGTCGAGCGTCGGGTAGCGTGAGGAAGCGTCGTAGATGTCGAGGGTCGGGTGGTGTCGATAGGAGTCCAGCGTCAGGTGGCGTCGGGAGGCGTCAGTAGGCGTCAAGCGTCTGATAGCGTCGGGATCAGTCAGGAAGCGTCGGCAGGCATCGAGTGTTGGGTGGCGTCTGTAGGCGTCAGAGGTCGGTAGTTGTCGAGCGTCGGGTGGCGTCTGGAGACTTCGGTAGTTGTCGAGCGGCGGGTGGTATCGGGAGGCGTCCAGCGTCGCGTGGCGTCGAGTTTCGTGTGGACTCGGAGGCGTGGGAAAGCGTCGGACGTGCGTTGGCGTGGGAAGGCATGGGAAGGCATGGGAAGGCGCCGGGAGGCGTGGAAAGGCGTGGGGACGCGTCGGTAAGCGTCGGAAGGCGTGGGGACGCGTCGGTAGGCGTCGGAAGGCGTGGGGACGCGTCGGTGGGCGTCGGAAGTGGGGACGCGTCGGTAAGCGTCGGAAGGCGTGGGGACGCGTCGGTAAGCGTCGGAAGGCGTGGGGACGCGTCGGTGGGCGTCGGAAGGCGTGGGGACGCGTCGGTGGGCGTCGGAAGGCGTGGGGAAGCGTCGGCGGGCGTCGGAAGGCGTGGGGACGCGTCGGTAAGCGTCGGAAGGCGTGGGGACGCGTCGGTGGGCGTGGGGAGGCGTGGGGACGCGTCGGTAAGCGTCGGTAGGTGTCACCAAGCTATGCCATTTTTGTAATGGACAGATTTCAGATGTTCCTGTGTCCGTGTCGTGTGTCCTGAACTTGTTGTGGCCCCAAATTAAATGAAATGGCTCATTATATGATAGGGAAAAGCGGTGTAATGTTGTAGTATGTCTCATTCTACAATGCTCCTTCTAACATAATAAGGTAATTGTTCATAGACGCGTTAATACTGCCGATCGTGTGCGTTTTGGTTGGAGTAAGACATGTTTTGTTATGAACCGCAAGTCAATTTTTGCGATTCTAAATCGACCAAGATGGCAAATTCATAGGTGAAGAATCTCCTTTAATTCTGTGCTATACCAGTTTCAGCCAGATTTTTATATAACCACCTAATTTATCAAGGTACACCGGCGTATCCACGTTTATCAGTTAGCATATCCCTGACCGGCCTTCAGTAACCACCGGCGCAACTTCGAAGCAATCAGCAGCATTACCTAGGAAATATCTGTTCGCTGCGTTCTTATCCCTTGACACCGGCTATCTTGGTATCAGTAAGTTAAAACGTGATCAGTCTCTGCACTGTTATGGTTAAACCATTTTTTGACCTTTTGTATAGCACGTGTAATTCTTCTCACTTAAAATAAAACTCCGTTTCACTCGTTCCGCTGCGAAAATGTACCGGAGCGCTAAGGGTTAAGTAGTGTAAAATAAAGGTAACGCAGAGTTGTTAAAAGCCAAAATATTGAAGCACCGTCCCAATATTAATTGCTTTTACAAAACTGCAAATAGGTTTCATTGCGAATTTTTTGCATTTGTAGTAAAATCTTTTGCACCTGCTAGAGATAAGCGACACAATCGCCGTCCGATACAAGATCGGTGACGCATCGTCGCCTGCAAGTGCGAAGCTGTAAATTTTGGAGTTGTTGGGGTTCTTGATGTGGATTTTTGACTGGTTTTGTCATGTGCCAGAGGAAACCGATGGCGTCGGACGTATTTCCAGGAGATGAATTTAACTATCTTACTAATCGTGACCTTGTATGTTAGGCGGTTTTGTCACATCAAATTACTACCTGACTGAATGCTGTTTAACACTATAATTGCCGCGATGGTCACCGCTGACCGGCGCAAGAAATTTGACTGAAGATCCAAAATATTCGCAATGGGTGGCAATAATTATTTTATAAATGCAATTATTGTTAGAATAGTGATCTGATCCTTTGGTCTTCAATACCTGCACATTATTTACATTTTGCGTAATTCAGTCAAACGCTGTAGTATTCCATAGTATCGCCGTTCTAATACAGCAAAATACAGACGGCAGTCAACAATATTTAAATTTATTGGATTTAATCGTACTGCTTTGAAATTAGCAATATTTAAGTGAAGATCACTAAAAATTGCCGCATGGAAATCGACAATGCCTGAATTTATGGAAATATAAAATTCACGTTTAAAAATTTACAATATTTAAATTTATCAGATTTAATCGTACTGCTTGAAAATTAGCAATATTTAAGTGAAGATCGTTTAAAATTGTCGCATGAAAATCGATAATGCCTAAATTGGTAGAAATACAATAGAAAAGGGACAAGTACCGTATATTCTATTACCTGAAATATCGCACTATATTCCCATCGCAGGTATGGCGCAACAAATGTTATTGGCGTTTGGAAACAGAAAAGGTCAGGTAGGGTGAAAATGGGAAAGTGTGAGCTTTGAAGTAATTGAGTGGTTTTTTTTTTTTTTTTGGTAATTTGTGACAAGTCGGAAGAAACGCTGAAATGTCTGACGGAATAAGAAAACGGAGGTAAAAATGAGAAAGCAAATGCTTTGAAGTAATTAAAAAGTTATTAGTAAAAACTCAAGTATGCGAATCGGTTTAGTTTGAAGGGAGGAGTGATGAGTCGGATCATATGCCGAAATGCTTCACAGAGCTTACGGTGGTTGGATGCAAAGAAAAAGTGAGGTACAGTGAAGATAAGAACTCAAATACTTTGAAATAATTAAGTAAAATCGCGAAAATGTGGTTATTTAGATGCAAGGAAAAGCCAGGTAACGCGAAAATAAGAAATAAGGGTTTGAAATAATTAAGTAAAAACGTGTAGATATTGTCAGTGTTTAAATGTAAGCAAAGTCCAGCCAATGTGAGAATAAAACTTTGAATGCTTTAAAATAATTACGTTGAAACGTATAAATATCGCCGGTGTTCAGATGTGAGCAAAACTCAGGTAATGTGAAAATGAAAATGCAAATGCTTTGAAATAATTAAATGAACGCGTATAAATACTGTCGTATTTTTAAGGCAAGGGAAAGTCAGATGATATCGTGCATATAATAAATCGAATGGTTTGAAACAATTCAAGCGAAGCTTGTAAAAATTGTACGTCTGATTATGTCCATTATCATGAAATTACTCGAATGAATTATGGCGAAATTTTGCGGACCAGGAGTTTGTTTCAAAGTATTACAGACTTTGTTAGATCCCTCATACTTTCGTGTTTGGGTGGAGCTTACGTACACGGGATGCTTACGTAGATTAAAGGAGTCCTACGAAGTGTGCATGTTGACATTGTAAAAATATTTACCGGCGACTCTTTATTCAGAATGTCAAGTGTATTAGATAAACTTACTTAGTTTGCGGACGGTGACCCACAGCAAATTTGTAAGCATTTAAAATAGGAGACGGTTTTTGTATAGGCGAAATTTAATTAATAAGCTGAACATAAAACAATACAATGAGTTGAAAAAATTAAGTAGAAACATGTAGTTTTGTACCCGACATAAATTGCCCTATAAACCTGCTGTAAATTTAATTACAGCTAGTAAAACTTCGTACGGTACCACAACTTATTGTAATACAAATTTGTTTCTATCGGACAAGTCCATCGATGCGTTTTGTGTATTTTGCATTGTATGTTTCGTACTTTCCCTATCTTCCGTTTCGTACTTCAACATCTTTCCCAACGTTTAAACACAATTTCCATACTTCCTATTGCGCTCAACGTATATATTGCACACTTTGTCGTATGTAAATTGAATCGTCGAGAATGTTAACGCTAAGCATCGCGCGCATAAAAAGGCCGTCGTTACCTTATTCATATTTCTCCGTCTCGTAAATTCGCAAGCACCCTCCTGCGTAACGTATTAAACGACGGCAATTTGAATATGGCATTTCCTTAAATAAAAATTCAACGGTCCTTCTACAGCCCTCACTCGCCGTTCTACACACCATAAAGTCCAGACAATAACAGAGCCTACACGCTGCGTACTAGCCGTACTATGAACTTTACGAGTTATAAAATCTATATATTATATCCCTTGCATTACACACCCCGACACGTTGTGCAATCCATAATACACACGACGCCAACGGGCTACTCGCATCAGGCTAGACAGTCTGCCGTCGATTCCTACAAATCGATCCTTCAATTTATAGCCAACGAGCTTCTCGTTCGATGAAACAACCTAACGTAGCCATTAGTCAACCGCAGAACACGGAGTTGCAACGTTTTCCGTCAAACCACGAAAGACATTACAACAATCGCACTGAACAAATGAAGTGGTTACGTAAAATAGTTTCACGAATATTCATTGTAACAATATGTACTGAAATAGGTTTGAAAACGTATGCTTGAACATGTGACAAATACTACATGTTGAATAGAACGTAATGTAAGAGACGATCAAAGTACATATATACGACCGCGTTCGACGATGTAAATCTTTATTGCTGTAAAACGAGATATCGAAATCACCAGCTGAACACAAAGTTGCAACGTTTTCTATCAAACCACGAAAGACATTACAACAACCGCACTGAAACAAATTAAGTGATTACGTAAGACAGTTTCACGAATATTCATTGTAACAATATGTACGCAAATAGGTTTAAAAACGTATGCTTGAACAAGTTACAAATACTGCATGTTGAATGCAACGTAATGTAAGAGACGATTGAAGGATATACTTTCGAAGATGTAAATCTTTATTGTGAAACGAGATATCAAAATCGTCGGCTGAATACGGCGTTGCAACGTTTCCCATCAAACCACGAAAGACATTACAACAATCGCATTGAAACAAATGAAGTGGTTACGTAAAATAGTTTCACGAATATTCATTGTAACAATATGTACTCAAATAGGTTTGAAAACGTATGCTTGAACATGTGACAAATACTGCATGTTGAATAGAACGTAATGTAAGAGACGATCAAAGTACATATATACGACCGCGTTCGACGATGTAAATCTTTATTGCTGTAGAACGAGATATCGAAATCACCAGCTGAACACGAAGTTGCAACGTTTTCTATCAAACCACGAAAGACATTACAACAACCGCACTGAAACAAATTAAGTGATTACGTAAGACAGTTTCACGATTATTCATTGTAACAATATGTACGCAAATAGGTTTAAAAACGTATGCTTGAACAAGTTACAAATACTGCATGTTGAATGCAACGTAATGTTAGAGACGATTGAAGTATATACTTTCGAAGATGTAAATCTTTATTGTGAAATGAGACATCGAAATCGTCGGCTGAATACGGAGTTGCAACGTTTTCCATCAAACCACGAAAGACATTACAACAATCGCATTGAAACAAATAAAGTGATTACGTAAGACAGTTTCACGAATATTCATTGTAACAATATGTACTCAAATAGGTTTGAAAACGTATGCTTGAACATGTGACAAATACTGCATGTTGAATAGAACGTAATGTAAGAGACGATCAAAGTACATATATACGACCGCGTTCGACGATGTAAATCTTTATTGCTGTAAAACGAGATATCGAAATCACCAGCTGAACACAAAGTTGCAACGTTTTCTATCAAACCACGAAAGATATTACAACAATTGCATTGAAACAAATAAAGTGATTACGTAAGACAGTTTCACGACTATTTATTGTAACAACATGTACTCAAATAGGTTTGAAAACGTATGCTTGAACAAGTTACTATTACTGCATATTCAATACAACGTAATGTAAGAGACGACCGCTGTATATACGACCGCGTTCGACGATGTAAATCTTTATTGCTGTGAAACGAGACATCGAAATCGTCGGCTGAATACGGAGTTGCAACGTTTTCATTAAACCACGAAAGGCATTCCAACAATCGCACTGAATAAATTTAGTGATTACTTAAGACAGTTTGACGGATATTCATTGTACCATGATGTACGTACGCAAATAGGTTTGAAAACGTATGCTTGAACAGGTGACAAATACTGCGTACATTTGTTGCATACAACGTAATGTAAGAGACGATCGAAGTATATACGACCGCGTTCGACGATGTAAATCTTTATTGCTGTGAAACGAGACATCGAAATCGCCGGCTGTATACTTCAGGTAAGCAAATTGCGCGTTAACCGTTTACATCTGTACGCATAAATGCGTTATGTCTTCTGCTTTTACTTTAACGTTATCTGCTTCTTTACTCAGGCGTACTACTTTTATTTTATCATGCTTTTCTGCTTCTGCCGGTTCTTATACTTGCGTTACTCTTTTGCGGCAGTTTAATTGCTTTTACTCACTTCTTTTGTTCCGTCTGTGCTACTCTTCTGCATCAATAAATTTTTTTGCTTCGTACTTTTATACGAGTTTGCACTACTCGTCTACATTTACTCCAATCCACTTTTGCGTTTCTTTCCGTCTGTACTTTGGACGGCGTAAATCTTCATCCCCGCGAAACGAGACTTCGAAAACGCTTGGTCTATATTTCAGGTAGGTGAATTGCGCGCAACCGTTTACAACACCCACGTAAATGTTTACATACAACATGTAGAAATGTTCTATCCAGTTCCCGTATGTAAACATTGTGTGTCTCTATATTCACATACAACATGTAGATATGTCCTATCCAGTTTTCATACGTAAATATTGTGTGCTTCTTTATTTACTCCTTCTAATTTCATGTTATGATGCATCGCTGGTTCTATTTTCTTTTATTCGTTTTGTGATATTCGTCTGTATAAATTGCATTTATTTAGTAGTGGTGTTTGAATCGGTTTACTCCTCTGCATCTACTTCAATGTACAGTTCTTTCTTCTCTTCTTTAGACTGGTGGCAATAAATATTAATCGTGGCAAAAAGAGTCAATGAAATGGTTAGCTGAATATTTCAAGCGACCAAATTCGACGTAAATCTGCTACAATTTTCTTAATTCGTGGACATGTTCTACTTCTTTCCTTTATTGGAATATTCTGCTTGTTTATTCATCTCTTCTACTGTCATTTTATCAAGCTTCCTTACTTTTTTCCTTCTCTGTCACTCTTCTGCATCAACTCCGATCGCATTCTTTCCCTCTCTCTGTTTTCTATGCTCGCACTTTCACATTTGTTCTCTTATCGTTTCAACTCTACCATCCATCTCTGTCGATCCACCCCTTCGAATTTACTCGTTCGCCACTTGTCCGCCCTCTGTGTTCAGTTTAGCCCAGCAACCAGGAAATCACTGGTCCACCAGCAACGTATCGATACTAATTTGCACCGTGATATCCCCCTCCCCTACACACGGAACATATACACGTATCTATCTATGCATGTACACATCCATCTACTCATACGTATCCAAAGTTCGAAACGGTCATTTGTTTAATGTGTCTGTATGCAGGTATATCATATGCCTGTGTGTACGTGGGTTCATCGGAAATGAATAAATAAAACGCGAATCAGAGATGATTGGAAAGTTGTGCAGCGCGCATTGTGGGGATTATGCTCTAACCGAATGCAAGTTTCACGGGTAAAAATTAATGAACGTCTATTTTCGTGTAGCACCCGCTAATCTGGCGGATCACATTTCAATTTGCTCGAATTCATTGGAAATGAATAAGCAAACCGCGTGTCAGCGATGATTGAAAAGTTGCGTAGTATGTATTATCAGAATTATGCTTTAACCGAATGCAAGTCCCACGGATAAAAATTGATGAACGTCTGCTTTCATTTAGCACCCGCTAATCTGCCGGATCACATTTTAATTCATTCGAATTCATTAGAAATGTATAAATAAAACGGGAATCACTGATGAAAACGCGAATCGGTAAAAATTAATGATTTGTTTCAAGTCATTGATGATTGAAAAGTTGCTTAGAAAAATGCGCAGATTGTGAGAAGAATAAAAATCAATGAACATCAACACATTTCAATTTGTTTGAAGTCATTGGAAATTAATAAGTAAAACGCAAGTTCCACGGATAAAAATTAATGAACGTCTGCTTTCATTTAGCATCCGCTAATCTGCGAATCACATTTCAATTTGTTTGAAATCATTGGAAATTAATAAATAAAACGCGAATCAGTGATGATTGAAAAATTGCGCAGCCCGCATTGTGAGAAGAATGATCAACCCGAGTGCAAGTTCCACGGATAAAAATTAATAAACGTCTGCTTTCATTTAGCACCTGCTAATCTGCGAATCACATTTGAATTCATTCAAATTCATTGGCAAATCATAAATAACACGCAAATCATAGATAATTGAAAACTTGCGCAGCGCGCATTACGAAAACGACATGAAAACGCAATTCCCTGGCATTCGTGTCCTACAGACACAAACTAGCTCCTACCTAACTTTCTTTACCCCTAACAAAATCGGCGGAATCACGTTTCATTTATTGTCTGGCATCGCTGTCTGTTTCCGCAGCCCGGCCTTTTTGTTTACCTCCTTTTCCCGCTTCCACATTTCAACAGCTGAAAACTGGGAAGCCTGAGATCCGCTCGATGGCGATGCAAAAAAGCGAGATAATGACGGCACTGCGCCACAATTGCTCTGTCTATTGGACTCGGTTTTTTGCGCCGCCCCCGCAATTCGCCGTCCTCGTCCATCGGCCACGCATTCGGCCGTCCTCGAAAATGGCGAGTAACGACCTTTTCCCGTCGGCCCGAATAACGCACGCTTTCGACGCGAATGGAGATCATCTAATTATGAAAATGAGCCCGCCGGGCTAAGCCCGACTTCCGACCGTCGGCCCGCTTTTTTCCGTCGCGAGCTTCCGGCCTTTGCCCGGGCATCAAATTATCGAGGGAAAAATTTCCCGGCTAACGATTTCGCGCAGAGGAGGTACCGCTTTTTTTCGCTCGGGCGTCGGCATTGTTAGTAAGTCACAAACAATGCATCGAAATGCGTCTACCGAGTTGACATGAGTGCAGAATGTGTAACTGTTCTCGTGTTGGAGGGAATAAAATGCATTGAAGAGAATCGTGTTAGGCGAAAAGTTATTCGTCTTCGGCGGATATGAGCATAATTTTTTTTCTGCTTTAACTTTCTGACCCTTGCGATTAACGATTGTGTAGGAAGAATACGCAGAAAAGGTATCATTTTTTTCGGGCATCGGCATTGTTAGTACGTCACAAACAATGGGTGGCAACACATGTAGTACGTTCCATGACTTCAAAAACTGAATAATGAGTCTCGGCTGTTAAAAAATAAAATATATTGAAGCAAATGATATTCTGTAAAATAAAGAGTTACAAGAGAAGATTTTACCGATTAACAATTTCGTACGAAGAATACAGAGGAAAAGTATCATTTTTTTCGGGCGTCGGCATTGATAGTAAGTCACAAACAATGCATCGAAATGCGTCTAGTTGACATGAGTGCAGAGTGCGCAACTGTTCTCGTGTCGGAGGGAATAAAATACATTGAAGAGAATCGTGTTGGGTGAAAAGTTATTCGTTTTCGTTAAGTTTCCGGCCCTTGCCCAGGCATCAAAATATTGAGAGGAAACTTTTCTGATTAACGGTTTGGATAAACGATTTCGCACGAAGAATACAGAGAAAAGGTATCATTTTTTTTGGGCATCGGCACTGTTTATACGTCACAAACAATGGGTGGCAGCACATCTAGTAGGTTCCATGATTTCAAAAACTGAATAATAGCTTTCAGCCGTTAAAAAATAAAATATATTGAAGCGAATGGTATTCTGTGAAATAACGAGTTTCCAAATAAACTGAATATTATGTACGTATTAGAAAAAAAATAAGAATATTATTTGTTGCTATGTTTCCTTTATATTGCCAATAGAACTGCTAGTATTTCATATTGCAAAACCAATTACATATGTAAGCCGCGTCTTGGACGGCGAGTGTTGATTTGTGGAGAAATTACGCAAACAATTACCAGGGTCAATACTGGTCCTTTGCTCTACGAAGTAGAGTCTCAGACTTTCTTGAATTGAATACAAGAATCTCAAGCATTCAATGCAAAATCTCTCTCTTCCTCGCTTTTGATGGTCTGTCCGTATTTCCACAGTTATTGTTAAAATAAAGCTTAAGATACGAAAAATAACTAAATATGTATGATATAATAATAATGATAATACAATCAATTACGCTAAATTTAGCCTCCAGATGGGTGATTCAGACAGAAGTAGTAGCAAAATTTATAATAGTGTATACACGTAATCGCTTGATTTTAATTTCACACCCTATGAAGGATTTCTAAAATTAAATTCCCCCCAAACCTTCCTCTGACGACTCTCGATCGCCGACGTTCGTTATCATACGCATTTCCACCAATCATAACATTCCCCCGTCTCTAAAAGCGCCGCAAAAAGAACGGCGCATCCGTTCGACAAGGGTAATTTCTTTAATTACATCCTTCCCCTGCCAACTTGCCTCCGACGACTCTCGATCGCCGACGTTCGCTATCACGGCATCAGCGAGTGGCGCGCAAACCTTCCCGAAAGGAACCCCCCATTATTCCCGATTCGGCCAGCTGTTGGCAGAGATGTCGACTCGCGCACCCCTTGCCGCCCTCCGACTTCGTCAATTTCCATTAACCGTCCTTCTCATTCTCCGTCGGCTATTACGCTGCGCCTGACCTTTCGCCAGTATGTAGCATGTCGGCCATCCTCGAGATTCTGCAGCAGCGGCGTATCGACTTTTTGCGGGGGTCGAGGACGTACGAGAAGGAGAGATAAGAGAAGCATAATCTTCTCCGCGTCTTTCGTCCGCGCGGTGTGCCTTTCTCCCAATTTTCAGTTTCGGCTATCTCGCTCCTTTCGGCTGCTTCGCTCGTCTTGCTGCTCTCCTCGGTTCGTTTCGGATCCGTCGCCTTCGCGCTATCTGCGCGGAGTTTTTCGATCTGCGGAAACTTTTCCACTCTCTCGGCGAGACTGAAAATCGGAAGGGCCGGGACAACAGTGGAGGGGTGCGCGGGGACGGGAGAAGTCGATCGTTCGTCTCTCTTGCAAAATTACTCGGAGCTAGACGAGGGTACTGAATGGCGTGCCGGCGCGCGTATGTTTGTCGACAAATCGGAAACGATGGTGTGTAAGAAAAGAACGTGATCGGACAAAACACTATAGGGTACTGCTAAATAAAACTTGACGATGCATATATTAGTATTACGCTGTTACGACTATTGGGTGAATAAATTTTACTGTAATTATCTCCTCTACTAAAAAATAAGGACACATCATTTTATTAGATATGTATACCAGAGGATTATTAGTATAGGGTTATATGGCAGTTACTAAAATTATTCTCGCTGTCATTAGAACAGCAGGGACAATAGTACGGAGACGGGAAGAAGTTGATCTTTCGTCTGTCTTGGAAAATTTCTCGATGCTAGACGCGGGTGCCGAAGGGTGTGCTGTGGTTCACGTCAGTTTGTCGACAAATCGGAAACGATAGTGTGTAAGAAAGGAACGTGTTCGGGCAAAACACTATACGGTAACACTAAATCGTTTATGCAGATAAATCAACAGTACAGATATTAAAATTACGCAGTTACAACGATTGAGTAAAACAATTTTCTCATAATTATCTCTTCTACTAAAAATTGGGGAAACGTAACTTTGTTAGATACGCCAGAGGATCAGTTGAATAGCATTATATAGCAGTTACTAAAATTACTCTCGCTGTTATTAGAACAACAGGGATAATAGTACGGAGACGGGAAGAAGTTGATCTTTCGTCTGTCTTGGAAAATTTTTCGATGCTAGACGCGGGTGCCGAAGGGTGTGCTGTGGTTCACGTAAGTTTGTCGACAAATCGGAAACGAGAGTGTATAAGAAAGTAACGTGTTCGGGTAAAACACTATAGGGTAGTACGGAAATCGTTTATGCAACGCAGAAGATGCATATATGTGTATTAATATTACACAGTTACGACGATTGGGCGAATAAATTTTACGGTAATTATCGCTTCTATTAAAAATTGAGGAAACATAATTATGTTAGATATGCCAGAAGATTATTAGAATAGCGTTATATAGCAGACAATAATACGTAGACGAGGAGAATTCGATCGCCCGTCTCTCTTGGAAAATGGCTCGAAGCGAACGTGAGAAACGACCGGTCTGCCAGAGTTCGCGTATCTTTGGTGAGAAATCGGAAACAATACTGTATGATAAAAAGGAAATTGTGAACCATGGTTGAAGTAGATATAGTCTAGGCAGTGCTAAAGATATACGTGGACATTATGCAGGCATGGTACTTCGATGAGTAAATTCAATCAGTGACCGGTTTCTTTGCTACAAATTGGGAAAACATAATTTTTGCTACGCGCGTCAAAGAATTTGCAGAATAGCTTTGAATAACAGTTACTAAAATTATTTTCACTAGTTTCAGGGTAGCAGAGGTAATAATACGAAGACGGAAAGAAGTTTTGCATATATTTGTCAACAAATAGGAAATAATATTGAAGCTAGGAAATTATTGATCGGACGTAAACTCCGTGGCAATGAAAATTCATTATACCAATGAAAAATCATTAAATAACCGGAAAGATAAACATCGACTATGTGCAGTTTATGTATTTGCGCGCATAAATTTGACCAGTGATCAGCCCTTCATCAAAGTTTAAGAACAAATAATTTTTATCACCAACATAAAATGTATAAACATTTGTACTAATATTGCTTTCGCCTCAAAATTCTTCAAAACGATACAAATTTCTGAGCGCCTTCATCTGTGCTGTGGCACCAACAAAATCTCATAGACCACGAAAACGCGAGCATTACCAAAATTCGCACATATCACTGCCACCTGCGAAATTCGCCGTGCACAATGCGAAAAGCGCGGACCATACTGCAACCAGAGCTATCCTCAACCATGCCACCGAATACAATTATCGCGCGCCCACGAATTAGCGCCCGGCAAAATTGTCAATTACGTCACGTCGGGCATGTATACAGCGGATGAAACGATAAAAGTCGTCACACTTTGATCGTTACAAGGCGAACAAAGGGGAATTTCCGGCCGTTAAAAATCGGCGCCCCGATCGATCGGTAATTTCGCATCTTTATGCGACTTTTATGCTCGCTTACACGCGGCCTATAATACGAGGAAGCTCTGTAACGTAGAGCCAATGGAAATGCCGCGATATATTGGCCCTATAATGCGTGGGACTTTATGGGCCGCGAGTCCTATATTACAAGCGACTACCGTCATAAAACGGTTCTCGCGATCTGCGATAATTATGCACTCGTTAGCATCGTTTTACATAATAAAATATCGGCGGCCGATCGGAATTGCCCGGCGTTGCAAACAAATTGACGAGCCCTCCCGCCCCTCAGGCCGCGCGATGTTTATACGAGCGGCAGATATAAACGCGGGCTTCGATAAACCGATACAATGCGCGATAACGGGGGTTACAAATTTTAATCAAGGCTTTCGGATCGGCCGGATCTATGGCAATGTCGATTTATGACGCATTTACGGCGCGCTGATAAGGTTTTTGCGCTGGGCTATTAGTTAGTAGACACGATTAGCGCGGTGTATGGCTTTCGAAGTTTCAAAAACTGTTTTAATCGTGGTTGCGTTGTTTCGCCAAATGCGAGTGATTAAGCATACATTTAAATGTCGATTACGAAGGTATCTGACGAGCCTGACGTTTCGATCGCTTGCAGTATGTTGATATCAAAGGCAAATCTTATTACGTATTTATGCATACATTTAAATAGTTTATATGTAGGAATATCGGTTAATCATAATGATAATCAAAAGATTTTGTTGACAAGTTATTTTGTACGCAAGTTGTGTGATGATGAACAAATGAGTTCTTATGCGCGCAATTTGTAATCATAAGAAAGTGAGTTACTGTCGAACAAATATGTTAGTGGTGACTTAAGAAGTATTTGTACATAGACATCATAGACATTTGTCCCGCAAATACCTCTTGAAAGAGTACTTTTCGCGTACCAATATTTAGATTCGTAATTGACCACATAGTTTTGGGTCAAAATACTATGAATAGTATTTATATATATAAAGGGTGTCTCAAAGTGGAGTGACATTTTAATGTGTTAGTAAATCGTAATGTTTATTTAAAAAATACGGATGTTTTTATTTTAGTATGAAGTATATTTTTTATTTTAATATAAAGTGTCTACTTTAAAAGTATAAATAAAGTTATACTTTATATTAAAAAAAACATTCGTATTTTTCAAATTTTATTTTAATATAATGTATATTTTTTATTTTATTATGAAGTATATACTTTATAAGTATAAATAAAGTTATACTGTATATTAAAATGAAAACAGTCGGACGTTTTAAATAAATAATACGATTTATTAACAAATTAAAATGTCACTCCATTTTGAGGCACCCTTTATATAAATACTATTAATACACTAAAATAACATAACACACTATACGCATAATAACATAATACGCTAAAATAGCATAATAATGGGCTAAAGTACATTGAACTATCTTGCATTTAAAAAATTGTGTATTTTGTGAATTAAAGGAAATACCATCAAGTGAGAGCATCTTTATACATTTTTTCCAACCCTCCGTCCGATATGACGCGACCAAGCAAATGTCACCACCACACAGGAATTGTACAAAATAAAATAAATATATTTCTCTCTTACTTTTCTCACACCCCACTTCACTCAACATCACACAAAACAATCCTCAATACACCTCCACCGTCTTACGCACCCGCCCAAAGCTCGTATTTCCCCGGCTTACGCAAAATCCTTCCTCAGAACCTTATCTAAAATTTTATTGGCCGATTAAAAGACACGGACGTAGACGCTGCGCGAGCATATTCAGGCTGTCCCTCCTTACGATTTGCCGAACGAACGTGACGCGTATCTCTAGGATCGTCGTAAAAATTCATGGGCGAAATTTACGAGCGACGAGCCTCGAAATTTCTGGCTAACGATCAGATTCAGCAACCGAGCCGATGGGGACAAGTAGGTCGAGAGTGGTGTGCGCACGATGAGAATGAGGGAAAGAACGGGAAAGTGGCTGAGAGGGGGCGGTGGGGTGAGTGGGCTGTGAGAGGGAAAGAAAAAGGGTGCATGAGTGCCCGGTTTTATTGGAGGCTCGTTTACGAGTCTTTCGGTGGTCGCTCTTTTACGACTTATCGATAAATAACCCGGCTTACTCTGCGCTACTTGGCTCCTGCGTTCTATCTTTAATTTTTCCGATCCTACGTACTGCGGCTCTTGCGTTAAGAAGAATGCGGTGAATGTCAATTTTCAGGAGTTTTGTTGCTGGTTGGATTTCAATGATCGATGAGTGCACTTTTATAGGCGCTGGCAGGGGCGAGGGTTTAGAATTTAACACTAAACATACCGGTACTTTATGTACACCTATCTATATTTACCATGAGGGGTCATTTGACTCCTTTTGAAATAAACGTTGATTTTCAGAAATTTGAAATTTCGAGTTTTGATAGTCAATCGTAATTTTTTGTTTTACACGACGAGTATACACGTCATACGCACCGCAATTGGAATTTGGTTCGATGTGTGTACATGTCAAACGCGCTTAACTGGTTAAAACGAGAAATTAAGTAATCAGACAATATAAGAATTTACAGAAAGTCAAATGAGCCAAAATAAATAACAAAGAATGTATGATTTTGAAGTAAATTTTGAAAGGTCTCATTTGACCCCGCTTGTTACGTTTAGTGTGAAAATTGCGGCTTGATAGTAGACAACGTCTAATGGTATGGAACTACATTCACAACAATACAAAATTCTCGTTTAAAAATTGACAATATTTAAATTTATCGGATTTAATCGTACTGCTTGAAAATTAACAATATTTAAGTGAAGGTCATTTAACGCTGCACATACCGGTACTTTACACCTACCTATTCTTACCATGAGGAATCTTTTAACCCCTTACAAAATAAGCGTTGATTTTCAGAAAGAAATTCTTCACTTATTAAAGCGAGAAACTGAATAATCAGATAATATAAGAATTTTCAGAAAGTCAAATGAGCGAAAAAAATAACAATGAATGTATGATTTTAAAGTACATTTTGAAAGGAATTATTTGACCCCGCTTGTTACGTTTAGTGTTAATGACAATAACTTTCTGGTTGATTTGATTACTGGTCAGTTATGTCAATGAACTGGTCATGCTACGTGGCCTGTCTGGATTTGATTACCGATTGGCTTTCTTTATTATCGAGCAATTGTTCGACAAACTCGACGTGCTTAGCATTCTAATTTATTTTCATGATTACCAATCAATTATGTAAACAAACACGACGCGCTCCGCAGTCCAACTGGAAATCGGCTATTTTCCTTGAATTCTAAATGCTTGATAATGTGATGACAGGTTATAATGATCATGAATAGCGTTTTGTGAAAATAGATTGCTTATGAATAGATTGTGGACATTGAGGTACGTACATGCACGAAAGGTATAATGTGAATAATATATACAGGATATGGATAAAATATGCATGTTATGCAAGAAATATGCCCGTACATGTACAAACACCTACGTATCCGTGACTCCGAGCTACTAGAAATCGACAAGCGTAAATTCTGTCGAGAGAACCTCGTCATTTCGTGAAAGACCGAGCACCATACCCACGTTATATGCAAAACGAATGTATTATGCAAAGTATCCAAAATAAAAGACTGATAAAATCGACAGCACGACAAAACAAATGTTCCTAATGTTGTGAATGTATTAGGTCTACCGGAAATATTAACTCAAATTTCAACACGTATGAAAATATTCACTTCAAGCCTATATGGCTACCTTTGTTTACCATTAAATTTCTATATGCGCCATCGAAATGCACTGCAACAATGATTTCGTAATTTCCGTAGTATGCATTGAAAATTGGTTATGACGTAAAAACTGCGAAATATATCTTATGGGGATTTTCACTCTGAATGGAATTATCTATTGACCATTGCTAAATTTAGAAGATTTTAATCGAATATTTCTAACATATTATATACTAAGATTATATACTTGGTATTATATACGTAAGTCCATTTAGAGTGAAAATCACCATAAGATACGATATTTCGCAGTTTTTACGTAATAACCAACTTTCAATACATACTACTGAAATGACGAAATCACTGTTGCAGTACATTTTGATAAATGCATATGTAGAAATTTAACCGTAAACAAAGGTAGCAATATATGTTTCAAGTGAACACTTTCATATGTGTTGAAATTTTCGATAACATTTCCGGTGCACCTTATATTTTCTAATAAACCAAATACTCCCATAAACATCCGTCCACTTGTAAATGACGTTCGAGTTACACGCGACATTCCACTTAATTAATACCGAATCCGCGAGAATCTTGCAACGACTTAACATAATGATCCCATAACACACTAATAGGACAAGTTTGACGCTTCGTCGATTATTAATTAAACTTTCCACGCCCTATTAGTTCCCCCACCACCTCTCTATGTCCCGTCGTCAACTCTCTATCTCTCCTGATCCGTCTCGTTCCATCTCGTTCGGCTGTATATCGAGGCTTTTGAACCCATAAGGGCGACCCTTGCCTTCCTTTACCGTCGCCGTCGACGTCTACGTGTTCATTAAATTAAATCACGACCATAGCTCGAGGGATATCCATGGGCGTCCTTTAATTCAATTAAACGCCGTTAACTCTCTCGCGAAACTTCTTAACGCACTAAGG
Organism: Cryptocheilus praepositus; assembly: GCA_033815515.1. Lineage (NCBI taxonomy): Eukaryota > Metazoa > Arthropoda > Insecta > Hymenoptera > Pompilidae > Cryptocheilus > Cryptocheilus praepositus. Next base: position 871,965 of record JAWWQZ010000064.1, on the reverse strand, counting down.
AACCACCGGAAAGAGATCGGTATCCGTTCGCGGTTGAACTTTGTGCTCGCCGAAAAATTCGAGCGGTCCGGTGAATAACAAAACTCCGGTGAAGAGTAAAGGTTCTGCTTTGGAACGTAGTTATTAAATATAGATTGATAAGGACTCGTTGACCTGTGATATGGTGATTTTCCAATTTCCTTCAAGATCGTTACTTGGAGAAGTAAGATTATGTACGTGTATACCTATGTAAATGTAGAAAGTTTGTATACACACAGATGTGTACAATATATATATATATATATATATATATATATATATGTGGGGACCTGATGGTGCGTGCCATCTATTGGACGCGAGAGCCCGAAGGGTGACGCGTGGTAACGAGACGGCGTGCGGCCGGAAGAGACAAAAAACGAGAGAGAAGATCGGGAAAAGGGGTTGTTGTTGATAGACGCGTGCATACTTGACACATTTCGTTTTCTTGTTACAATACTTGTTATTTCGTTATACGCATTCTAAAATAAAATCTCAAACTGATCCTACAAATTGGGGGCTCGTCCGGGATCGCGTTGAGGTTTATTTTTCCGAGTGCGTGGCGAGTACGAAGCAGTGTGACAAAAACGTGCGACCGCAACAAGAAGACGGACATTTTGAAGAAGCGTTGCGGTACGTGCAAAAAACGAGTGCAAAGAGGTTGCGATTTTGTACAATTCATACGGACGGAAAAGATGGCAAGTAGTAGCAAAGACGGCGTAGTGGAGGGTGTGGACGCGTTAACACAAGACGAAATTAAGAATAAGCTAGAAGAACTGAAACTCTCGACGAAAGGAAGTAAAACGATTCTCGTGGAAAGGTTAAGACGGGCCTTGACACGTAACGACGCGAAAAAGAGTGACGATAAAAGAGATGACGATGACGACACTGGCGAAGAAAACCAGGAAGTAGATAGCGGTGTAAACATAGAATCGATGAAGTTAAAAGAATTAAAGACGCGTTTACGTGACTTACGGCTCAAGACTACAGGCGATAAAGTTACACTACGTGAAAGATTAAGACTTGCTTTGAATCAAGACGACAGTGAAGAAGAGGAGGAGGAAGAAGACGAAGACGAAGACGAAGATAGTTCGGAAGAAGAGGAAGACGTAAGTAGGGAAAACAAGAAAAGAACTCGTCGTACGAATAAACGAGACAGGGAAACTAGTAAACACAGCTCGAAGAGGGAGACAGAGCGAGATGCTCATCGCACTAGACAGACGACATTATCGTTTAGAGATGTCGAAGATGCTTTGGAGACATTCAGTGGAGATGGAGCCGAAAATATTCATCGTTGGTTAGTAAATTTGGAAGAAACAGCTGAACTGTGCTATTGGACGGATGCACAGAAGGTGATTTACGCAAAGAGACTGTTGCGCGGTTCTGCAAAACTCTTCGCTAATTTCGAGTGTCATGCCACATCCTGGAAAAAATTGAGGAAGGCACTTGTTGAAGAATTTTCACGCACGACAAACAGTAAACAAGTACATGAAAAATTGAGTTCGGTAAAAAAAAGAGTGAAGAGTCGTATCAAGCTTACGTATACCGTGTATTGGAGATTGCAAGCCATAGTGAGATTGAGTTAGAAGCAAAAATCCAGTACATTATAGATGGGATTCAAGACGAAGAAGGAAATAAATCTGTTTTGTATGGAGCATGTACGATTAAAGAATTAAGAAAAAAAATAGCGCTGTATGAAACGCAGAAAAATAATTCAAGGAATAGACAAGCAAATACACGACTAGGAAATCATAGGGTGAAGAAACCTTTCCAAACTGCTAAAATACAAGAAGGTGACAAAAAGAGAATTTGTTTTAATTGTGGAAGTCAGAAGCATATTAGTCCGAATTGTCCGGATAAAGATAAAGGACCGAAATGTTTTAGTTGCGATCAATTTGGACACGTAGCTACAAAGTGCACACGTGGACTGAAGAGCTCAAGTGAGAATAGTGGAAGGAACACGAAAGTAAGAGTTGACTCAGTCAAATCAGGGGATAAAAAGACATATAAAGAAGTTGAGATCTTTGGTAAAAAGGTGGTTGCCGTGATTGATCCTGGTAGTGACTTACATTTAATTTGTTCAAGTTTGTACGTTCAATTAGGTGCACCAAAAATCGAGTTTGAAGGCGTAGCATTTGATGGTGTTGGCTCTGGAAAGAACAAGACGCTGGGACGATTCAAAGCCGATGTTTCCATTGACCAGATAGACTTTACGTTTGTGTTTGACGTAGTACCTGACAGTTTTATTGGGCACGAATTACTAATAGGAGGTGAACTATCAGACTACGCAGAGGTAAAGTTAAAACGCAGGTGTGCAACTTTAACTAAGATAGATCCTGAAGAAGATGGGGTTAAAATTGACGATCCTGGATGGAGTGAGGTATTGAGCATAAATTTACTAGATGAACCGAATGATGAATATGATTTATCAATTAGTCATGTTGAAAATGAGAATGTGAAGACTGAATTGCGAGAATTGGTTGAGAAATATCAGCCACAAGGCACTAAAGAAAGCGGAGTAAAGATGCGAATTATGCTGAAAGATGATGTACCAGTATACCAACGTGCACGAAGATTGTCGGTGGAGCAATGTCGTATTGTAAACGAGATCATTCAATCCTGGTTGAAAAATGGCGTTGTGCGACATAGTTCATCTGATTATTCTAGTCCTGTAGTGTTGGTTGAGAAGAAGAATGGAGATTGGCGTCTTTGCGTTGACTACCGAATGCTAAACAAGAAGATTATTAAAGACAGGCACCCTTTACCATTGATGGATGATCAATTAGACAGACTGCAGAACGCTGTAGTGTTTAGCACGCTGGACCTTAAAGATGCATTTTTCCATGTGAAAATTGAAGAGGAAAGTATTAAATTTACATCATTCATTGTTCCAGATGGCCAGTACGAGTTTCTCAAAGTCCCATTTGGACTGTGTAATTCACCAGCCGTCTTTCAGAGACACATAAGAGCAATTTTTAGAGAACTCATTTCAAATGGTACAGTTTTGTCCTACCTTGATGACTTGATTATAGCGACGAAAACAGAAGAAGAAGGATTGCAGAAATTGGGAAAAGTCCTTGAGGTTGCGAGTGAATATGGTCTGGTAATTAACTGGAAGAAATGCAGTTTGTTGGTTAGAAGTGTCGACTACTTGGGTTATGTGATAGAAGCGGGACATTATCGCCCATCTGAGAAGAAGACGTTAGCTGTATCGAAGTTTCCGAAACCCACGTCGATAAGAGAGATACAGAGTTTTTTAGGGCTGACTGGATACTTCAGAAAGTTCATTCCTCATTTTGCGGTAATCGCTCGTCCTCTAAGTAATTTACTGAAGAAAGACGCAAAATTTGTTTTTGGGGCAGATCAGGAGACATCGTTTGAACAATTGAAAACGGCTCTAGTGAAGGAACCAGTCTTAAGATTATACCAAGTTGATGCAGAGACCGAACTGCATACTGATGCATGCAATGGAGGACTTGGAGCAATTTTACTCCAAAAGGATCCAGATGATGGTTTGCTGCACCCTATATATTTTGCAAGTTGGAAGACGTCACCAACAGAGGAAAGATACACCAGTTTTGAATTGGAAGTATTGGCAGTAGTAAAGGCGTTGAAGAAGTTCCGAGTATATTTATTGGGAACCTCGTTCAAGATTGTCACAGATTGCAAGGCATTTGCTATGACGGTAAAGAAAAAAGATTCTTGTTTAAGAGTTTCACGATGGATCCTGCTATTGGAACAGTTCCTGTATACTATTGAGCATCGCCCAGGAACGGCAATGAGACACGTTGACGCTCTCAGCCGATGTCCGGTGAGTGTGCTATGCGTGACAGGTAGTCAGGGTACGCTAATGGCAAGAATTGGCAAGGCTCAAGGAGAAGATGAAGAAATACGGAAACACTTAGAAGCCGTTCGAAAGAAAGAAGATACAGATTTTAAACTGGTTGGAGATGGAATATTGTTTCGTCAAAGTGAAGGTCGAGATCAACTAGTGGTTCCAAAAGCTATGCAGAGTGAAGTTATCAGAGAGGCTCATGAAAGCGGACATTTTGGTTGGCAAAAAACGGAATATATATTACTACAAGAATATTGGTTTCCCCGGATGCGACAGAAGATTCAAAATATTATAAACAATTGTGTCAAATGTCTATTGGTCGAGAGGAAGAAAGGAAAAGCAGAAGGCTTGTTGCACCCTATTGAAAAGGGAGAATTACCACTTGATACATTCCACATGGACCATTTAGGTCCCATGCCATCTACAAAGAAGATGTATAACCATATTTTCGCTATTATAGACGCATTCACCAAATTCGTTTGGTTGTATCCCACAAAGTCGACGACTACAGATGAAGTTCTGACACGCCTTAAGAAGCAAGCGATTATTTTTGGTAGTCCAAGGAGGATAATAACCGATCGAGGGACGGCGTTCACTTCGAAAGCATTTAGGGACTATTGCGCTGAGGAAAACATTGAACATGTGCTAGTAACCACAGGAGTGCCCAGAGGTAACGGGCAGATCGAAAGAATAAATCGTTGCATTATACCAGTGCTGGCTAAATTGTCTATATCGAAGCCCATGGAGTGGCATAGACATGTAGATACCGTACAACAATACTTGAATTCCTCGTTTAATCGTAGTATTAAGAGAACACCATTTGAACTTTTGATTGGGACACGCATGAAATTGAAGAATGATTCAAAGTTACGAGGAATGATAGAGGAAGAAATTATAGAGGAGTTCGAAAATCGAAGGAAGGATTTACGCGACGAAGCTAAGAAGGAACTGTTTAAAGTACAAGAAGAAAACTGTAAAGGTTTTAATCGTAGAAGAAAAAAGCTAAAGAATACAAAATAGGTGATCTGGTAGCTATTCAAAGGACACAATTCGGTGGTGGTCTTAAATTGTATCCCAAATTCTTAGGACCATATAGAATTACCTCAGTGCTGAGGAATAACCGCTACCTAGTAGAGAAGGTCGGTACGCATGAAGGACCTAGTCGCACCAGCACCGCGGCAGACCACATGAAATTTTGGTCTTGTGGAGAAAATGATTCAGGGACTGATGAAGATGCAACCGGATGCTTCGAGGACGAAACATAACGTCAGAATGGCCGAGTGTGGGGACCTGATGGTGCGTGCCATCTATTGGACGCGAGAGCCCGAAGGGTGACGCGTGGTAACGAGACGGCGTGCGGCCGGAAGAGACAAAAAACGAGAGAGAAGATCGGGAAAAGGGGTTGTTGTTGATAGACGCGTGCATACTTGACACATTTCGTTTTCTTGTTACAATACTTGTTATTTCGTTATACGCATTCTAAAATAAAATCTCAAACTGATCCTACATATATAATATATATATAATATATATATATATATATATCATGTATATACATATACTTGATATTGTAGTAACATTTATAATTGGAAAGATTTTTATATATATATATATATATATTTATATAAAATGTTTCGTTATAATATAATATAATATAAAATGATAATGAACTAGCATTTCGTTGACACAGCGTACGAACATATTATGAATATCTCTATTATGAGTATCTATTCGTATACATATATATATACGAATAGATACTCTATTACTACTTTATATATATATATATATATAAACATTATATATATACTTATATTTACACTATAAATTATATATATATATATATAAAATCTTCCCAATTATAAATGTATATATTTATTATTTTATTTATATATATATATATATATATATACGTATATTTATATGTCTTATATATACATATATATAAATATTACTATATAACATCTATAATAGAAATGTTTAATACGTTCTCAAACGGGTAGTCCATTATCATTTTGTTTATATTATATTATAACTCCTTAATAAAAATTTAAGAGCATATGTTAACTGTATAACTATTTGTATTTAAAAACTTCCGTATATGTATGAATAATTTATAATATAAATATACATGTATATATATATATGTATGTATATAAAATCTTTTCAATTATAAATATTGCTACAATATCTATTTATTTTACTCAAACAGATCACTTTTGTCAATAACATGCAAATTGCAGTCGAAACTATATGTATTTCAAAAATTCCGGTGAATCATATTTTTCTAAAATATAATTAATCGCACCATATCGCGCCAAACGTGAATTTTCCTTTTCCATGTTTTTTAGATCTACTTAAAATGGTCAGACTACAATTACAACGCATATCATGTATCTATTACGTGTTATATATAACGGAAACAGGAAAATTTATTAAAAAAAAATTATGGATGTGTAAATTATATTTCAAGCAGAGACTAATGAAAATCTGTTGCTTAGAAGTGTAGTTTTTGAAATGGGTTTGGCGTGAAACAATTTTCCTCTTTCACTCGAATCAAATTAATTTAAGTTCTCTCCTTAACTTAATAATTAATAAACTAATTATCTCTTGATAATGATACGATAATACTGGATAAACTTCCAGTTAATAGATGGTACCTGATCAGCACACTTAACACTTAATTAATTTTTGACCAAACTATAGCAACAATTTAGACAGACTTACCCGTGACTTAAAAAAGTTAGAACATTTCCTAATCTCCGGTGGAAAATGGGTAATGTAGCGAATGGGGGCGCAGTTAAAAATCGACATTTCTAGTTCTCGAACGTACACCGGAATATCCGCACGGGCAATAAACGTTAAAAGCGGCCCGGCCAATGTTAACACTTTGTAATTTTCGCAACGGCAGCCCGAAGAATATTTGCGAAATCACCTCGATTTGCCTGCATTAACGCGAACGACGATTTCCATATATCCCCGCGTATTCCCGATTCCCGATCAAAAGTTCTTCGCTCGGAAATTCCGGCGTACACGGCAAACAGCGAATTTCATCCAATTTTGCCAATTTTACTTTCATTAGCGCGAGTGGCATAAGAGTGGTTTCTAAGTATCCGCGCCGTATTTCCGGCAGCGATCGTCGAATACGGAAAGTCGGTATCCTGCCGATGCGGAAATTTCCTTCCTCCCTCGCTGTTTTGTCTTATTTTATCGCCGATAGAAAACGCGCGCGGCGACAAAAATTGCAGTTCCGCCGTTTAATTATGCGACCGCGAACGGCGCGGCCTGCATGTCGTTCTGTTCCAGCGAATTGGCACGGTAAAATCGTGAAGAACGTTAATTGAAATCCGGTATCGACGATGCAAACAATTATTTTAAGCGAATCTCAGATTACAATGAGCACTGCGAGCGTGTACATTAATGGAGAAATTACAGAAGTCCCAATTAGCTCGGCTCGGCGTGTTGTCCCTTCATCGGAACGTAAAATCGGATATAGGCTGTATAGTGGAATTTCCGCTTAAGGGGTAACATCTACTTTCAATTTTCAAAAAATCGAAAACAATTTTTTTGTTTTATGATACTTTAGAGCCTTAAAAATAAGGTATAAATTGTATTATAGGCAAAAATATTTTTTAAAGTGGTTTTACAGCTTATTTTATAAAGCAAGTCGTGATGCCTCGAAGAGGTTCAAAATACATGGTACCGATTCTAAAGGTTCTGAAGGGACATAAAACCAACCGAAATCCAGATTCCATTGAAAAAATGCGAAACGAAATTTTGGCAACTCTTTACCATAAATTTTCGACGGATGAAGTGCCGCAACACGAAAATTACTCGGCTTCGGCGTAAATACTGCGTCTTCTATTTTTAACGATCGATTTGAAAGCATAATGGGAATGATGCAGGTGTTACGATTAATTATGGGTCGTAATTGTTACAATATCTGCGTCGAAGCTGACGCACGCCGCATCAAGTTTTCCGAGCGAATCACACATCTTCCAGGAAAGAGAAAGAGGAAGAAAATATTAATGTAAAAGGACACCTATATGGTACAGGCATTGCAGAATAATCGTAAATATGGCAAAACTAGTAAAATAATATGAAATAATGTTACTCAAAACTTTATATGCGTTTTTCTCGAAACTACCTTTTTCAAACTGGCTTGCCGCATAACTTAAACAAATTTCCTCCGATTCACTTGAAATTTTTACTGTACCTGTTAAACTACATTCTCCAGAGAAATACACATGATTTTTAAGATCGGTTAAAAACTTTCGTTCGTATATTTCGTTCTATTGCCCAGTAAATCTGTTTCTGCAAAAAATTCATGCAGCATGTTATCATAGATTGATAAAATAGACATGTCGCATATATGCGACGTCGGACTCAGAAACAAGAACTGAAAGTAAACGAGTTAAGAAATTAAAAATTGAAGGCGCAGTGGTATCGAATGTGCAAAGACGAATTATTCGAAGTTTTCTGGGGAAATTTAGTCGGAGAATTGCGCAAAGGTCCAATTAACTTTGTCCGCATTTTGTATCGCAACGTCACGGGAGAAACATGATAAAACGATTATTTTAAGCAACTTTTAGATTGCAACCAGTGCTGCACATGCGCGCATTAATCAAGTTACTGGAATCTCAATCAGCTTCATTCATCCGGTCCTGTTTTTACCGGAACACATATTTCTCTAGATTGCAGGAAATCAAAGCTAAAAACATGGAGCTGTATTAGAAAACTCGTAAAAGTGAGCCACTCTGGCTCATATCACAAAATTACGGATAAACCTCAATTAACTTGGTGCACAATTTTTAGCGTTTCGTCACCGGATAAGTATAATGAAACTATTATTTTCAGTAATTTATAAGTAGCAATCAGTGCTGCACGTACTATTCAAGAAATTATGGGAATTCCAATTAACTTTGTGCAGCGCTGTTGCCCGTTTCCCGGAAGGCATCGTTCATTAAACTAAGGAATTCAAAGTCTAAAGAGCAGTGCTATGTTAGAAAACTCGTAAAAAGAAATTATCCTTGTTTTCATCGCAAAATTACGGGGAAACCCCAATTAGCTTTGTCAACCATTTTTATTGTGTTATCGTTGAGTAAATATTTTAGTAAAATAGTTAAGTTAAAATAGTTTAGTAAAACAGTTAAGTAAAATAGTTAAGTTAAAATTCTAATTACTTTCATTTGATGACACTGCAAGGTGTAAATGATTAAATTAAAGGAATTCAACCTCAAATTATAACACTATGTTACAAAATGTCCTTAAACAAAGTATGACAACCCCCGAAATTGTAAGAAGACCCAAATTGACTCTATCCATAATTTTTCTCTTGTCGTTACTGTATAAATATTAACAGCAAAATAATAAGTTTAAATAAATCATAGAGTAACATCTGCATACGGTAACGACGAAATGACTCGCACATATGCACATTTATAAGAAGTTCGATATCTATTGCCTTTTCTCAGAACACCTAATTTGCTGAACCAAAGGAATTTAAAGCCGAAATCTGATTATTATTATATATTAGGAAACGCCTTGAGACATTTCATTGACGAAAACTTTCATCACAATTTTTACTGATATATTGTATATATTTATATATATTAATTATATATATATATATATATATATATATATATATATATATATATATATTATATTAGGAAACCCCGTGAGACACGTTATACGAATTGTTATCACAAAATTATAGGAAACCTAAAATTCTCTACAACTATAATTTTTATTGATATTTGTGTGTGTATATATATATCTATTATATTAATAATTTTTCATTTATATATATATTTTTATTGATATATAATATATATAATATATATATATATATATATATATATCTATTATATATTGTAAATATTTATAAATAATTTTTATTGAATTGTTATCATTTTTTGTAGTTTGTAACCAGCGACTACATCCACTGCTGCACGTATTAACAAATAAATTAGAAAAATCCCAACTACCTCCGTCCGCTACCATTACCCTCTCTCGAAACGTACAATTTCCCATACAGGCATTCGCGAGCGAAATAATAAAATCCATTCTACTTTATACATTCATTATGCGCATAAAATTTGTTCAAACAAATTATCCAAACTCCGGCAGCAAAATGAAAAGAGGGCCTCAATTAACTCAGTCCACAATTTTGCCCGGTTCTGTCAGTGATTAAAAAATGCGGCGCTCGCGGAATTCCAATCAAGCAGTACAAAGCGAGAAATATGTCCGACGATATTAGGAAAGTCCGTGGTGTCCCATCGTTCGGGGCGCGATATTACCACTATCGCTAATGAATCCGAAGCTGGTATCGATACCGAGCCGGCAATTCAATCGTCCCCGCGAGGGCAGTTTCCCGAAACGAAACAGAAGGCAAAAGAGAGAGGCGCGTCGAAGTTTTGACAATTTCTATTTGCCGCATGAGGTGCGTGTTGCCCTGGGTGCCGTTAATATTTCAATCGCGTCGATTTCGAGCCCGCTTTCTGCTCGATATGCGTTTTCGGTCCCGCGCGGCAAATTGCCGGGCCGATTTTCTAACGGATGAATGTCAGTATAATTGTTTCGGCGCACAGCGCTTTCGCGTTCAAAATTTTGCGTGAACGGAATTAACGTTTCACGCTTCCGAGGTTTACGTCAGATTAGGGTGCCAACCTGGAAATGTTTGAGAACGAAGACGTTTGGCGTATTTTAATTTGGTGCGTTGACTGTCGGGGTGGATAACCGATTTTTTTTAGATACCTGTGACTGAAGAGTAAATAACGATTTTCGGCCTGCGTCAAAACGAGTGAAGGTTGAAGGGATTTTCGACGTGTAGTTTAGAAGGAATGAAGGAACTGGAAAGTTTTGTGTTACATCGAACCTGTACAGACATATCTTGTTTGACAGAAATACTTGTCTATGGAAATAAACTATTCAGTTCCTGTGTGTACACATATAAATGTTTGGCTATGACAAATGGAAAGAGAAATTTTAATTAATGCGTAAATAGACATATGAAGCATACCAAGACCGGCCACTTGTGAGGAAAGTTGTAAATCGCTTTAACGTTTAACGGTAAATAGGCAGAAGTATTGCTACAGACACTTATATGGAAATTTAGTTTACGGTTATTTAGTAATAATTAATAATCATATTAATTATTTATATATATATATATATTTATATATTAATATATTTATATAAATGAAATTAATATAAATAAATAATAATATTACATAAAATTTAGTTTACTGTTATTTACTGTTATTTAGTAATACTAAAATAGTTGCGTAAACACATACATATATAATAGTGATGAAGTAAGTAAGAAAGTAATATACATAAGATACATTTCTTGTATATATTACTGTTTATTACTACAAGTTCAGTAATTATGAACAATTATCTTCCGCTAGAAGCGCCTGACTCCGAAGCGAGCACATTCAGTACCAACTGTCGTTGCATTTTGGCACTGCCACTTTAAGTGCACCCACCCACGCATGCAAGTACGTTCCCGCACTCGTACCTTATGGCCTCACTTATCTCAAGTGCCAGACGAAACAAAATTCAACCATTAAATCATCAGTCCGCTTAACTTAACACCCTGACGGCCGCTATTGCTTAGACGCAATTTCATTTTATCAAGAAGCAGTGCGCTGGCGATAGTATAAACCGGCGGTTACCAACGCGTTAATTCACTCAACGACTAAAGGTCACATCTAAAAACATTGTAATAGCTCAGTACAAAACGTACAAAGTTTTGACAAGTGCTGTCACGTAGACTTTGCTTTATCAAGAATAGTACGCGTATAATAATATGTAAACTATAATATGTAGTATAATAGTATGTAAAGTATATGTAGTAGTATGCGATATTATATACATTAAATCTGTCAACAACTAACGATTGCATAAAACAATTTATAACGGACCAGTGTCAAACGTACAAAATTTTGAAGAGGGTTGTCACGTAGAGTTTGCTGTATCAAAAATAATACGCATGCGATAGTATATACTGGTGGCTTTCAATTAATTTATTCTGTCAATGACTAATGACTGCATATAAAAAATTGTAACAGACGAGTATCAAAGGTACCAAAAGTTGACGCCTGCTGTCACGTAGATTTTGCCTTATCAAGAATAGTACGCATGCGATAGTGTATGCTGCCGGCTTTCAATCCATTAATTCTGTCAACGAGTAACAATTGCATATAAAAAAACTGTAACAGACCAGTGTCAAACATACAAAATTTTTACGAGTGCTGTCACTTAGACTTTACTGTATCAAGAATAGTACGCTTGCGATAATATATACTGGCGGCTTTCAATCCATTAATTCTGTCAACGACTATCAATTGCATATAAAAAATTGTAACCGACCAGTATCAAACCAACAAAACTTTTAAAACTGCTATCATATAGACGTGCCTTCGCTCATCAATAGTTACCTGCCAATGTAATCATAGCTTCACTTTGCCATCAATAGCACGCATCCGTTAATGTACCCTATGTCTGCAGACAACGTGATGAAGTACTACAGAATATGATTAATACTAACATAATCAAAAAAATATCCAATCAATAGCATTTATATTTTTGCAAACGCAATTAATATTAATATATAAGTCATATGTATATTAATATGCAATATATTGCAAATGCAATTAATATTAACACTTTACCGACCTCTATTGACTGAAGATGCCACTCACTAACGACCGACTCTGTTTTGGATATCGCGCAGGAATTGTGTATGTGCCTATTTGCAAAGCTTTATAACTGAAAAATATTGAATGTGTTGTTGAGAATCCTTTGGTTTCAAAGCAGTGTCATTTTATTGTCATTTATAATTGTCATAATATCATCTGATATTTATTTTATCTAATATAACCTTTGACCACTGAAAAAGCCGATTAATCGGCTACCGGTAAATAGCAGTTGGAACCGAAAAGTCGATTAATCGGCTAGCGGTCGTTAAAGTCTTAATATGCAATATATTGTAAATGCAATTAATATTAATATATTGGTATATAGTCATAGAGAGACTACATACATGAAGACCAGCACTACTCCTCTTAGATGTCGTCCAGTGAAACGCAGGACCGTAAGTTTTAACAAATGAACTCGTCCGCCAACTTAATTAGGCAGAATTGATCGTTTTCCGCTCTTGTTCGCCAGAAGCACGGGTCCGCGCGGTAACAAAGACCCTTGCACAGGCAAGCGTGGTGCGTAACGCGCAAATAACGTGAAAATAAAATGAAAGAGAGCCGCGCGTCTGAGCGCATTCACCCCGGTCCATCCTCTTGGCCCTTTTTCTCCGCATAGAAGAGGGAAGATAAATTCGCCTCGCGAAGAAAAACAGCTTTCTCCTTTCTGAGAAGAGATCGGAGGGGCTACGGAAGATTTCGAGAAGATCTTAACGAGCTTCGAATGGAAGTCTTTCATCTTCGTCCTCTGGCCTGCCTCGTTTTCCGAATATTCGGTTGCTCGTCGATCGGAACGGGGATCCAGGATTTACGGGGATCACCGACGGTTTTTGCGAGGTTAAGCAGCTCGGAGAGAGAGAGCGAGAGGCGCGGCAGAAGGCAGGAGAGAAGAGAAGTGACGGTGTTCGCAGGTTTAGAGATAATGATGCCTTCGGATCCTAACCGTAGATCGGGGAGATAATTCATTCGGAACGAAAGATGGGTCAGAAAATCTGCTTTAGCGGTGCGCCTGCCTCGACGGCGTGATAACAATAGCGCTTTGATGGTGTGGCCGAACTGTTTAGGGGGAGTTGCTAAATTCAATGCGGAGAAGCAGGTGGATTAGACGAGATGCTATAATTGCCGGTCCCTGCAGGTATAATTAGTGTATAAGTAATTTGAAAGAAAATATGCTGTAATATGAACCTTCGATCCTTCAAAGTGCTGATAACAATAGCACTTTGATGGTGTGTCCAAACTATTTAGGCGGAGTTGCTAAATTCAATGTAGGAAAGAAGGTGGATTAGACGTGAAGCTATAATTGCCGGTCGATTCAGATATAATTGGTGTATAAGTCATTTGAAAGAAAATTTGTCATAATATATTCCTTGGATGCTTCAACGTGCTGATAACAATCGTGTTCAGGATATGTTCGAACTATTTATGGGGAGTTGCGACATTCAATGTGGGGAAGCAGATGGATTAGACGTGAAGCTATAATTGCCGGGCGCTGCAGATATACATAATTGGTGTATAAGTAATTTGAAAGAAAATATGCTGTAATATGATCCTTGGATGCTTCAGCGTGTCGATAATGACAGTGTTCAAAATTAAAGATGGGTAACTTGCCGAATTCAATATGGGGCAGTAGTTAAATTAGACCTGAAGCTATAATTTTCAGTGATTGCAGGTTTAATTGATGTTTAAGTCATTTTAAAGAAAATCTGCTATAATATGATTCTTGAATACTTCAACGTGCTGATAACAATAGATTTCAGGGTGTGTCCAAATTATTTAGGGGGAGTTGCTAAATTCAATGTGGGGAAGCAGGTGGATTAGACGTAAAGCTGTAATTGCCGGTCGCTGCAGATATAATTGGTGTATAAATCATTTGAAAGAATATATGCTGTAATATGATCCTTGGATGCTTCAACGTGTCGATAATAACAGTGTTCAGGGTGTGTCGAAATTATGTAGGGGGACTTGCCAAATTCAATATGGGGCAGTAGTTAAATTAGGCGCGAAGCTATAATTTTCAGTGACTGCAGTTTTAATTACTTGATTTTAGTTACTTGAACATGTTGATAACAATAGCGCACGCTCATGTTATGTCGAGGTTATTTAGAGGGGATACCAAATTGAATGTGGGAGAGCAGGTGGATTAGACATGAAGCTATAATTTCCAGCGGCTAGAGATATAATTGGCGCGTAAGTCATTCGAAGCTAAAGATGAGTAGAATATCTGCTATAGCAGTGTGCTTGTGTGCCCCGACGTTCTCATTACAATAGCGTGTATGATGTGCCGTGTGTATTTAGGAGAGAGTCGCCAAATTCAGTACTGCGATAGTAGTTGGCTCAGATATGGGGATATAATTTCCAGCGGCTCCTATTAGAGTTTATGCATAAGTCATTCGAAACTGTGGATGCGTTTCTACTTATCAAACAATATTACTCTAAAAACTTAATTGTGAAGGGACCTAGAAAATTATCCAAAGAAAATATTTGCGCATGTATATATTGTGCATTAACGAATATATGCAATTTATCAAATGACATGGATATCACCCACGTGGAAACTGAACTTGAACGGTCAACAGCCCCGTGTCAATTTATACGATTTACATAACACGCTTGTATCGTTTGCGTTTATACACAAACTTTACCATAAAAATGCCATTGCCACGATATTTACAGGACCATCCCAACAGAACCTTCGAACATCAGTGTATCATACGCTTGTGAATGTATGTGATTAATCCAATTATTATAATGTTTACGAACGCACACAATTTAACTGCGAGCCGAAACTTTAAGCGCCAAAACCCTCCCATCAAATTACACCATTTACATAATACCCATAAAATTTTACTTGGAACAAATTGGAAATATCGTTCAAAAAGGACATTTTGGCATCGATGTACCATATATAACTGATCGTGTGTAATTTACCCAATTACAATATTGCTTACGACTGTACGTCGTCTCATATTGAAACGCAAATTAAACCGTCGCCACCCTTACGTCAAATTACGCGATTTGCGTAATGCACCTCTACGCACATAAAGTACCGTTTCCATAAAATTTTACTTGGAACAAATTGGAAACGTTCAAAAAAAACGTTTCCACGTCAATATATAAGTGATCGTGTGCTATATACTCAATTAGCAGAATGCTTAGGACTGTATGTATATCCTATCTCATCAAAATGCAACTTAAATCGTCGCCAGCCTCACGGCAAATGACACAATTTACATAACACATCTCTACGCACATAAAGTACCGTTCGCATGAAATTTTATTTGGAACAAATTGGAAACGTTAAAAAAAACGTTTCCACATCGATATATGAGTGATCGTGTGCAATTTAGCCAATTACCATATTGCTTACGACTGTACATCGTCCCACATCGAAACGCAACTTAAACCGTCGCCAAGCTCCCGTCAAATTACACGACCTACATTCCAGGCCGTACCGTTTGCGCTTGTAAAGCAGGAAGATCGTCGAAAGAGAACGTTCGCATGTCGAAACGGAACCGAAACCGCGAAAATCGTTTGGGAAAGGCTGCGGGTTCTGTGCCGTGCGCGAGTGGAAAGAGAAAGGCTGGAGTCGGGCAAGGTGGCTGCTTCCGGCGGTACTCGTGCGGAATAAAGGGCCCTCAAAAGGCCACTCGACCCCAATGTAACGACTTTGCACACGCTCGTAACTCGATATTGCGGAATCCCCTTATCGCCCGCTACCAGGTGGAAGTGCGGAAGAGTCACCGGAAACGCCGCAAGATTCAGAATCCACGCCCCCGCACCGGCGAAACTTCATAATATTTGCACCTTTCGGAAGCCTCGCCAGCGGACTCCGGTGTTGAGTGTCTGCGGAGAGTGGCTCCGCAGGGAAAAATTGCAGTCCGCGTGCATCGCGTTACATCGTGTGTTACGAGAAAGATTTCCTTGCTTATGCATATAATGGGAATTGTATAATGTTACGCGTTGTGAATTGCGTTAAAGAGGTGGGATTTTGTTTGGCCTGGCTCGCGCGGGCTGGTGTGTTCTTGGGTTGATGCGGTGGATGTTTAAGCAGTGAGAGCTTTTCATCAGAGAAAGAGGTTTAGCGGGTGTGTGCGGAATGAAAGTGCATAGGAAGAAATGCGGGTTAATGAATTAATAAGGAGAACCGGCGGGATGGGGAAAAGTAATTTTGAAAGTCCCCGCAGGGAAATGAGAGAGTGCACGGGGTGCTTAGTGTGTTTGGACTTTGATGTGCGGGGGGCATGTGAGGTTTTTCCGGAATTTAACGGTGCATCGGAATGCAATTGATGAGGCGGAAGTTCTTTTAGGTGCTCTCCATTCTTATTTCTGCTTTCTTCTGGATGCGTTTACTTTGCCACTCGTTCTTTCGCTAAATACGGTTCTTCGCTTGACAATCCCCTCTGTCATTTTGTCTTGAGACATTTACATTTTCTTGATACGCTTTTTTTCTATTCATTAAGCTCTTCTCTCTTATTTCATCCGCATTCATTTTCACCGTGTATAATTAATGAAACATCACTTCGGTTTCTTTCTTCTTGTATTTATTGTCTTCTTTTTTGCATTTACCCTGTCACTCATTTGTTCTGCTTCCTTTTAATTTTTCTTCCTTTTTCTCACATCTTTTCCGTCTGTTACCATTTTCTCCCTCCTTATTCCTTGTTCGCCATTCGTTTCTTTCTATCTTTAGCTTCTCTCCCATTTTCACCCCATCCATTAACGTTCTTTCCGCCCATCCTCTCTTCTCCTTTTCTTTCAATTTCCTTTGAGCTATTCAATCTTTCTTCTCTCCTTATTACAGCATCCTTTTGCATCTTTGTCCCCCACCCCATCCTTTATCTAAATCTCTTCTCTTTATCATTTTCTACCTCCTCATTCCTTACGCTTGTCCGCCATTTGTTTCTTTCTATCTTTAGCCTCTCTCCCATTTTCACGCTATTCATTAACGTTGTTTCCGCGCATCCTCTCTTCTGCTTTTCTTCCATTTCCTTCGAGCTATTCAATCTCTCTTCTATTTCGACTTCCACATCCTTTTGCATCTTTCTCTCCCCCTCAACCCTTATCTCAGATCTCTTCCCTTTATCATTTTTTATCTACTCATTCTCTACGCTTGTCCGCTATTCGTTCCTTTCTTTCTTTAGTCTCTCCCCCATTTCCACCCCATTCATTAACCCTTTGACTGTGAACACTATTGATACATTATTTAAAACGCAATACAGTTCTAATGATAATTCTTCATTCACGCCGAATTAAATAATGCAAGAAAATTATTTGATAAAGAACGCATCTGTATTCGTCTCATAGATTTATAATTGCGGCTACAGTAGGTAAGAAATTGAAACGTTTGGAGACGCATATATGCACCCAAAGTCGACACCAATAGATTTCGACGAACGCATATATACGTCCATAACACTCAAAGGGTTAACACGTTGACTACCAAGCGTATTTTTTGCTATGCTAGAACCGCGATGCGATGAAATACTGCAGAGTATGATTAAATCGTGTAAAATTAAGGTAACGCAGAGTTAGAACCCAAAGTATTGAAGCACCGTTGGAATATCAATTGCTTTTTACAAGATTGCAAATAGACTTCATTGCGATTTTTTTGCATTTTCAGTAAAATCTTTTGCGTATTTTGCTCAAGCGTATTTTGCTATGTTAGATCCACGGTGCGATGAAATACTGCAGAGTATGATTAAATCGTGCAAAATAAATGTAACGCAGAGTTGTTAGAAGCTAAAGTATTGAAGCACCGTTCCAATGTCAATTGCTTTTACAAAATTGCAAATAGGCTTCACGGTGATTTTTTTTGGATTACAGTAAAATCTTTTGCGCCGGTGACCGGTGACCACCGTGATAGTCAACGTGTTAACATTCTCCCAGCCCGCACATCCTCTCTTCTTCTTTTCTTCCATTTTCTCCCTACTCTTTAGACCCTCCTTTATCACTTCTTCCGCGTCCATTTGCATCTTCCTTACCCTCACGTCCTTTATCCTCGGTGCCTTCCCTTTTCCACTCGTCCCTGACCCCCGCACCATTAACATTCCCTCCATCCTGATTCTTCCATCCCGCAAATTCTCCCGTCCCATTTCCGCCATCGCCCCCGTTACAGTTTCCATCCTCTCACGCTCCAGTTTCTGTTTCCCTCGCTCCCGTTCTCTCAAGTCCTGCTCGCACGGCTCTTCGCCATTTTTGCTTCGCGGGGCAAAGCCGCGTTTCCGTAACGCGAGGAGGCAAATGCTGGCGGTAACGGTAAGGTTATACGACACGGAAATACCTGGCGGAGGGCTGATACACACAGCGCTTCCAGTATACGCGTCTGCCCTGTGCCGCGGACTGCGGAGAAACTGACGTAGCGTCTAGCCTGCAGCTGCATATTCATACGGCACGAATGCTGCGCGCTGTTTTTCGACGCTCGTTATCGAGTAACATTTCGGAATGACAACGCTTCCGCAGTGTTTGCCGAAAATGTTGTTATGCGTGGAATAACGCGTTCGGCGAATGTAAGACAGAATCTGCATTGGCTACGGCGTTGGAATCACAACGCTCCCGCAGGGTTTGGCGAAAATGTTATGCGTGGGATAACACAGTGGTCGAAAGGAAAGAGTTTTTTTTTAGTTAGTTAGGGTAAGGAATTGGCAGAATCTGCATTTGTTACCGGGTTAGAATCACAGGGCTTCTGCACTGTTTGTCAAAAATGTTATACCCGGAATAACGCGGTGGTCCAAAGGAAGAAGTCTTTTTCAGTCGGTCAATGTGAGAGGTTGGCGGAATCTGCATTTGTTATCAAATTAAAATCATAACGCTCCCGCATTGTTTGTCAAAAATTGTATATGTGGAATACACAGGTGGTCAAAAGGAAAAAGTCTTTTTTTTTAGTTACTTAAGGTGAGAGATTAATAGGATCTGCATTTAATATATTATCGGGTTAGAATCACAGGATTTTTGGACTGTTTGTCAAAAATGTTATGCATGGAATAACGCGGTAGTGGAAAGAAAGGAGTTTTTTTTCAGTCGGTTAATATGAGGGATTGGTAGAATCTGCATTTTTTTACCGGGTTAGGATTACAACGCTCCCGCAGTGTTTGCCGAAAATGTTATGCGTAGAATAACGCTGTGGTCGAAAGGAAGAAGTTTTTTTTTCAGTCGGTTAATGTCAGGGTTTGGTGGAATCTGCATTTGTTACCGGGTTAGAATCACAGGGCTTCTGCACTGTTTGTCGATAATGTTATGCGTGGCATAAAAGTGGACGAAAGGAAGGAGTTTTTTTCAGTCGGTTAAAGTGAGGGATTAACAGAATCTGCATTTGTTACTGTGTTAGAATCACAGGGCTTCTGTACTGTTTGTCAAAAATGTCATGCGTGAAATAACGCGGTGATCGAAAGGAAGGAGTTTTTTTAGTCGGTTAATTTCAGGGATTGGTAGAATTTGCATTTTTTTTACCGGGGTAAAATCACAGGGCTTCTGCACTGTTTATCGAAAATTTTATGCGTGGAATAACGTGATGGTCCAAAGGAAGGAGTCTTTTTTAGTCGGTCAATCTGAGAGATTGGCGGAATCTACATTTGTTATCAAATTAGAATCCTAACCCTCCCGCAGTGTTTGGCGAAAATATTATGCGTGGAATAACGCGGTGGTCGAAATGAAGGAGTCTTTTTTCAGTAGGTCAATGTGACAGATTGCCAGAATCTGCATTGGTTACCGGGTCAGAATCACAGGACTTCTGCACTGTTTGTCGAAAATGTTATGTATGGAATAATACGGTGTTCAAAAGGAGAAAGTCTTTTTTTAGTTAGTTAAGGTGTAAGATTGACAGGATCTGTATTGGCGAACGTTTGAAAATTTCAAGTGCTACTGCACTTTTTAACGCTGAGAACGTTGGTGCGGCTGAAGTAATATGTTGACTGAAAATAGGAAGTCTTCTTATTCGTTAATTAGATTTAGTAATTAACGGAATCTGTATTAGCTTCCGCTTGAAAAATTGCACGTTGCGACATATTTTAAAGTCAAAAACGCTTTTACATGGGGAATAATGTGTTGGTTGAAAGAAGGAGTCTTATTAGTAGTGAATTCAAGTCATAAATAGCCAGAAGCTCTATTAGTCACCATTTGAGAATCACAATAAATTCGCATTATTTACCAGTAATTTTATTGTATTTGAAGTAACACGTTGATTGAAAGCAAAAACACTTATTAGTATTGAATTAAAATTAGAAATCGACAGAATTTCTATTGATCACAATTTAAAAATCACAATGCTTCCACATTGTTTAGCAGGGATTTTGTTACGTCTAGAGCAGCGCGATTATCGAAAACAAAAACAGTCTTCTTATTAGTGCTTTAAAATGACAGCATTAATATGCATGTCATTATTATACACAGCAAGTTTACGTTTTTATTCCAAACATATTTATTTCCTTTATGTCTACATAGTTGTTACGAAAAAAAATCTTGAAAATATACTCTATTACGCCTAAATCTTACGTATTTATTCAACTGGCAATCGATTTCCACTACAACTAAAACACACTGCCTGTCTCCTCGGCTTATTCTACTACTTATTGCATAATAAAAACCTTTGATACAAAGCACATGGATATACTCAGAGCGCAGACTTTTTTTTAAATTACTTTATTATCCTAACTGACTTCATTACTTTATTACGTTAACAGACTTTATGCATTTACTACTCCAGCAGAACATCTCTTGACGATTGCAGCGAATGGAAATGCGCGCCGCGTAAAATGGCATGCAATCCTCGAGGTAATGGCGACTTTTCGGGCGCCGGCGGATTGCCCTGATAAAGACTACCGTCGAATACGCTTTCATTTAATACGCGCGAATCGTTACGGTGGCAGTAAAATGGAAATCTCCCTGGTATGATGCCCACAAAACGGCACGACGGGGATGTGGGATTTGTACACAGAAAGAAAACGCACGACCTACTGCGTATTTGGCACGAGTTCCGCATGCGTTAAGCGGCGTGTGCATGAGAAAACGCCGAGCTAAAACGAAAATTCGAACCGCGCTGCTTCGTTATATTACGTGAATTAGAAATTTTAAGCGGTCGCCGTTTCATGAGATAAGCTGACCTTTTTAAGAAGTTTGTGGACTAATGGAACTTTTACTTTCGGAGGTCATTGTCTCTTGTTTGTTCATTTTTGCGGATCGTAATTAAATTAATCTAATGCATTCGTAATTAAATTAATCTAGAATATTAGGTCTACCGGAAAGTACTGTCCGTTTCAATGACAAAAATTTTTGACACGTAAGCACATGTTTATTTATCGCATGCTCGGCTCTCTATTTGTATCGTTTAATATATACATACTGACGTAGCAAATTAACGAAAACAAAGTTGATTTACATTAGTCTTAAGGGGTTATGCCTACTTGGGTTGGTGAAAAAAATCGATTTTTTTTTTTATTGCATTTTCTTAATGTACATCATTTTAAGAATATTTCCTCAAAAGTACATAAGAATCGGAGCACACGTTCAAAAATTATAAGCGTTTATCTGGAGCGCTATATATAACTATATATAATTATATATAAAGAGCTTGAAACTATAAACGCGGTTATCTCGAAACTGTGTTTTTTAAAACATACGGTTGCGGTGACCACGATTTCTCAAAAATTACTTCACCGACCGAACTCTAATTTTCTATGCTGTAGACCAATAATTTTCTCTCGTGCATACGGATCAGAGCGATTATCGTTATATTGTACTCACGCGCACTATCAATAAATACCGCGTCAAAACAAATGCGCCGACCGCGTAATATAATTTACCATAATTTCCCGAAAAGCACTTTTAACGATCGCGCCGGCAAACGACGAGACTTTCGCGCCCGACGGAACATGGTCATTGAAAGCCGGAAGTATCACGGCAAACTACGTTTGATCTTCCGCCGCCAGTATAGATCCACTTCGCATTCAGAAAAGTGCGCCATTTGCAAGAACAATTTCGGGCGAGCAAAAAAAGCGGATTTTTGGAGTGGTCACTTCACGCGAAAATTGCGCGTTGAATTTTAAACACGTCACGCTCTCAAACGTACGCATCAATTTAATCGTATTACGTGTGTGCATATGTACGGGTATTTGCGGGCTTGCGCGGGTGTGTTACTCGCATACAACAGGCGACGCGTTAATTGCGTTAATTCGGTCGTGATGCGGGTGACTGAAATATTTAAAAAATTCAGACTCAGCCCTCGTACGCGGATCTCTCGACGCGAATGTGCGCAGTTTGCGGAAGTAGACAGCCATGAATTTAGTTATCCAGTGGACCTAGCTGCGCGTGAAGCTAGTTATCTATGGATCTACACATTTCATAAATCCCAACATACGCGGATATAAATGTCTACGATTTTAAATATCTATGCACGCGGGGAGAGCATGAATTAAAAGCGCCCGCGACGTTTTACATACATGCGAGGGTCTGGATATCCATAAGTTTTTCAGGTATCAAAATTCGGCGATTTAGAGAACCGCGGCCGGTGGAAATTCGGGAATTTTAAATCGGCGGAATGACGTTCATGAATATGAAGATTGACGAACGTACGCAGGGCGAATTTTTAAATTTATAGACTTAGAAAGTAACCAATTTAACCACTGCAAATCCAGAATCATAAAATTCTAATGCGTCGGCTTCGGAAAATGACAATTCACGTACCGAGCTCATCTATCCACGCATTTGCATATTTCCATTTGCAAATTCCACGGTGACATATTTTCCATCTCCGCCATCCATGCAGCCAGAAGTCTCACACATTAACGCTCAAACTTCCTCAAGTCCGTAAAGAAGCACACTGACACACTTTCAGACATCGTAAGACACCCTCAGGCATACATTAAGACGCAGACTAAGCCACGTACTAAGGCACGCTCCAACCTCCACTAACCCAGACCAAGTCGTACGCATACATATAACGAAAATCACACACAACATACCAAACATGTCCACACAAAATCACATATAGCCACACATACAAGCCACCGTCCACTCACACTAAAATATGTACCAAAGCACACATCGAAGCATGTCATCACGCACGGCCACACATGCCACACCAAGATATCCCAAAGCATACGTCAAGCTACGTAAAGTCACAGATGGCCATACATACTAATCGTCCACTCATACGAAGCCACATACCAAAGCACACGCCAAGAACAGACACGCATATTATCGTTCACGCACACTTCCTCGTATCAAAGCATGTAGAAACACACACGCTATGTATGAAATCCTAGCCAAGCATACATAAGCCAGTTTCTCATCCACAGAAGTCGCGTGTAGCGACACACGGTGGCTACTAACAAGTCGTTTTACAATCATGCGCTTGCATCGGTCGAGGATTAAGAAAGCTTTTCCTTGACATGTGCAAGATGATTACTTCTACAAAGAATGAAAAGTAAATTACTTTATTACCAGTCCGCGCATAGTAATTACTTACATTTGTGACCATAGGTCGCTACCTATGCATACAACGTTAACCCTCTTGATTGTCGAAAATGGGAACATTAAACGCGCGTTGTTTTCAAGCACGCATCGGGGCCACGACTTTTGTCTCAAAAACGACTTTGTGATATTACTTTTAAAAAGAAAATTATTTGTGTTCATAATTTTCTCATGAAGGTATTTTTAATTCACCAATACAATTGATATTTTTATATTATACAACAAAATATATAATTATAACATAATACTGTGCAATCGTTTTTTAATAATAATATTTCGTGCGAAACATTCCTAAACATGGGTAAATATTTCCAAATCGAGTTCTCAATGATGATATCTCGTTTGATGCTTTTGGCATTAGGAAAGGGACAAGTACCACACATTTTTTTATTGAATTTTGGTTTTTGTTTTGTTATTCACAGTTTTAAATCATTAAAAATATATTGCAATTGAAGAATAATACAAAAGAGTCAAAAATATTCAGTTATACCTTTATGATGCTGTACGTCTGATGTATTGTTTATAGAAATTTAATATAATTATATGTTTGTGTATGTGTTAATATGTATGTTTCGTTCCTCTCCTTTGAATCATCAGACTCCCAACTGATTGAGTATAATTATACATTTCAACCCGTAACCAAACAAACAATAATGAAAAAAAAAAAAAACCCATCGCGAAAAGATTAACAAGTTCCTCCTTTGATGTTCGCAAAAGAGGCGCCCTTCAATCCACCGAATATAAAAATTTGAAACTTCTAAAACACACATAGTTGCCCAAAGTTCAGTACCACTATAACAACAGTTTTGGGATAAAATAAAGAAGTCCACCATCTTAGTCTTCGAAAATATTTCACCATTCCTACATCAAACATCAAAAGCAGACACATTATTGGCCAAAACAACCAATCAAATGCATAAAATAAACAAGTCCCTCCTTAATCTTCGAAAATATTTCAACCCACCGAACATAAAAATTTGAAACATCTAAAACACACGGTCGCACAAAGCTCAGTACCATTATAACAACAGTTTTGGGATAAAATAAAGAAGTCTACCACCATAATCTTCCAAAATATTCCACCATCTAACATCAAATATCAAAAGCAGACACATAGTGACCCAAAGTTCAGTACCACTATAACATCAGTTTTGGGATAAAATAAAGAAGTCCACAATCTCAATCTCCGAAAATATCTCACCATCCCTACATCAAACATCAAAAGCAGACACATATTTGCACAAAGTTCAGTACCACTATAACAATAGTTTTAGGATAAAATAAAGAAGTCTACCATCTTAATCTCTGAAAATATTTCACCATCCCCACGACCCCAAACGCATACTTCCGCGCACACCGAGGCACGTACTAAAGACACTAAGAAAGGGTTGGCTAGTGACTCGCGTAAGTTCGCGTAAGCCGTGCTTCGCGAGATTTAATATCTTCGTTACCGCGACGCCGTCCGCAATATATTTTCGTCGTTAGGGGTGGCGTCCGCGTTGCGCAATTAGACCAGCAAACGGGACAATTTCATCGTGCTCGCACCCTTCCAGCCCCCATGTCCACCCCCTAGCCAGCCTTGGCGCCGTCGTCCTGACTCCCGTACGCGGAGGCTCTAATTCATTGCAACGCTCGTCTCAAAAGAGCAACTCATGCAGCAACTCGCAAACGGAAAAGACAAAAGCGAAATTAACAGCGGGTATTTCGGCCGGCGAATCAGGGCCGAGTGGGGCTTCTGAATATTAACCCTTTCAGCGGGGATTGCAGCGTTTATAAGCGCTCCGGAAGAGGAAAACTAAATTGAAAATGAAATTGTTACACGACGCGAATAATGTAACTGTGAATACCGTCGCGGCGCCCGGACATACGGATACTCTTGACGGACATTTAAATATCCGCGTACGCGCGCAGTTTTGACAGGCGTTCCGACGCGCGGACACTCTCGACGGACGTTTAAATATGCGCATATTTTTCGTTGACGTTCATGTACGCGGATTGTTGCGATCGGCGTCGCTGGGGATAAGTTAAAAAATGTTCGGCACGCGGCTCTATAAATATTTAAAGCGCCGCGCATTTCGCAGCGCCCGGCATCCGGGTGTATTTGTACGCTTGGGGGTAGATTTGTACGTCGGCGGGCGGGCGTGTATTAGAAAAATAAATAAAGCCGCGCGCTGACCGTGGAGCTTATGCAACAAAGCGGGCGGCGCCCGTCTTCGCTGTTTTTTTCAATCCGCCCACGCGGCGATTCGTCGGAAAAAGCGGCGCAGCACTTTGCGCCAGGATACAAGGTATTACTTCATGATATATCCCCGATGAAAATCCGGCCTTTCACGGGGAAAGCGGACGCGGAGAAAGGGCTCGAGCGAGAGAGTGAACATTAAAATTTTACGAGGAGCCCGGCGCAACTACTCGAATAAAGTGCAGACGAGTGCAAATATCGCGGAATGAAGCCCGAATGACAACCGTTCCCGTTCCTCGTTCTCCATTTTTATTCCGCGAGATGCGCGGATTTTCAAATGCGACCCGGCGACCCTTTCAATGCGGCGTTCTTTTTTAATGTCAGCTGTAACTAGTACAACGAGTGTAATTAAACGGACCGGACTGGGGAGCTGTAAAATTTATTGGTGTGTGAATATTGTTTTTTATGCGATCGACTTCTGCGTCCACGGGTTTTTGAATTGAAACACCTAGGCAGTGACGCACGTAGGTATCGACGGATGCAGGTATCGACATGTGCGGGCATCGGCGTATTTAGTTGTCTACACATGTATTAAAATATGCAAGTACGCAGGTATTACACAAAAGAAGTATTGGTATATATATCCATTTACGAAAACTCACATACCTAAGTATTTAACTTATTAATAGGTCTTGACAGCGATTTGTTTGTTTTTCCAATACAAATCGAGCTGTACCTTGTATATACTTAGATGCAGGTATCGATATGTGCGGGCATCGGCGTATTTAGCTGCCTACACATATATTAAAATATGCAAGGAACTATTCATAACTCCAGAAATCCACATAGGTAATGGCAGGTCTAATTATCCCAAAACGCAGCTATCCAGAAATATAAATACTTACATACCTAAGTATTTAACTTGTTAATAGCTCTTGGCAGCGATTTGTTTGCTTTTCCGATACAACTCGAGATGTATATACAAAAACCAATCAAAACAACAAGGTGTAGAAAACTTTTAATTGTAGAGTGATCAAGTCATCAAAGCAATAATATGCATCGGAATACAACGCATAATTTGATACCTATAAAAAGTCTGAAAGCAACATAGTTAAGTTTTATAATAAGTTTTTTACTTTTTGAATATATTCGACATGATTAAAAACTATTGAAAATATGTAACTTGTCCGTTATCCATATATGGGTGACACGGCGTCCAACGTGTTAAACACGTAAACTTTGAAAAACTCAAACACAAATGCCTAAAACGTCATTTTCCGATTTTTCCATTGATTTTTCATGTTCCTCAGAAAATCCCCTAAATATAATCGGTAACTTACTTGGTCAAGTATTGATACAATAACAGAATTTTAGCGTTCTACAAGAGCTTTGTTGGCCCACGACCTTTTTCGGTGCAAGATATCTCGAAAATTTACGACGAGAGAAAGATCGTGGTTACCTGCCGGCGGAAGAGGGTGGAACGGAAGGGGGAAGGGGGTTGAGTGTGTTCACAGTAACGACGACGTTATACGACATGGAAATACCGTGGTGGCTAATACTTGCGTCGTAGAGACGATGTTAGTAAAACCGGAAGTGCTGCTGGAGTGCAAGAGAGAAAGAGCGGGACCAGGGAAAGGGTAGTATAAGGATCGGAAAGTGGGATAGAATTAAGGACTGAGGAAACAGACCATAAAGAGAGAGGCTGGTGGACAAAGGAAGATGCACGAAACGGAAAAGGGTTAATGAGCGAAGAAAAGGAATGCAAAAGTGTGGAAAGTTATGTAAGATGGGCAAAGTATTATTTTTTTATTGGGTAGTGCTATACTAAGTACACGATTAGAAAGAAGGTGCACGAAATGTGAAAGGGTTGAGGAGCACAAAGAGAAGGAATGTAAAATTATGGAAAGTTATGAAGGATAGGCAAAGTATTATTTTTTTATTGGGTGACGGTATACTAATTAAACGATTAGAAAGAAGGTACACGAAATGTGAAAGGGTTGAGGCGTACAAAGAGAAGGAATTGTGGAAAGTTATGAAGTATTGGTATATTATTTTTTTTATTGGGTGGCTGCATATTAACTAGACGATTAGAAATGTGAGGCGCACAAAGAGAAAGCATGTAAAATTGTGGAAAGTTATGAAGGATCGGCATATTATTCTTTTATTGGGTGACGGTATACTAATTAGAGAAAGAATGCAAAAGTATAGAAAGTTAGCGAATCAGTCAGACTATTCCCTTTTTGTATTCTCCGGCAGCACGCTAATTAAACCGACATCGCAGCGTAAAAAGGTCGCGGCATTTTCGCTGCTCCGAAGCGACAGGTACGATCGATTAAGACCGGCCAATTGAAGTGCACTCAACGTACCCCACAAATCGTATCCGCTCGCACATAAAGAAACAGAAACGCGTATCGCTCCAATTCCCCCGCACAAGCGTCCTACGCATCTTCCAAAGAAAAGCCCTGTCAAACGGGAACCGGGCCGCAAATACCGGCGCATAAAAATCCCACCGCCGCGCACAGATCAAAGAGCATCGAACCGTGCCTGGAAAATCAAGCAAGCGCGTCGTCTGCCGTAGAGAAGCACGTGGAAAAAGAGCAGTCCCGTGCAAGATCAAAAACGACCCAAAAGGTCCGGCGCACGGGGGAAAAAGAAGAAAGCGACGAACACGGGATATCGGGGACGAGCTATGAAACCGCGGCATATAAAATTGCATATTCATACGTCAAGTCGGGCGCACACGTATAAACTCACGGGCCACGTACGTCGTACGTGAGGATATCGGCCTGGTGTTGGTTGGGGGTACGAGCAGAGCAGGAGGAACGTTATCTGGGCACTTCAGCGGCATCTGCTATCGAGCCATTTCCAGTTCGGCGAATAGCCGGAGAAGAGAGGCGTCGTCGATGAGTGGCACGAAAAGAGAGAAAGGAAGTTGGCCGGCCTGGCCGGCGTTTCACGTGGAATTCCGCGTTTTCGGCTATCGCACACAGGCGACCCGGGAGGAGGCAAATATCATTTCTGCCCGAGCCAATGATCGAGATAGTCCGGGATCGGTTAGCCGTGCTCGTCCCGAACTCAACCGGCGCGGAATTTCTATTCATTCTGAGCGTCGGGCTTAAATTGGTTGCGGACGAGAGATCTAGATTAGACACGGAAGGGGATAAGTCGGTATTTGTAGATGGTGCTCCACGAGGGAAAGGGAAGTGCTGCGGTAAGGGGTGACAAATGTGGCGAGACACACGTTTTTAATAGGAATCGCAACAAGTCGGTATGAGATACCGGTGTTTGACTGGGTTAAATTAACAGAGATTGTCGGGACTTGTTATAGTTTGTTCTGGTAATCTTTGATACGGTGTGATAATTAATGAGCCTTTGGTGGTCTGGTGTATAGAAATGGGAAACAGATGCCAGAAATTTGGTGTGGGTGTTTATTAACCCTTTTACTGTCAGGCCCATCTACGCGATACGCATGAAGACTGCCAGGACCGATTTGATATTCACGCTTCTATGAATTGCTTTATAAAGAACAAAATGCCGATTTTCTGGAGAAAAGTATTAAAATTTATTCTTTTCAAACTTAAAAGATATTGAATAGAATTTTAGTGAAATGAAATATTTAATAATAAATAATGTACATTTTTATATTTAAATTATATAAAATATACGTAGGATATAGATAATATGAATGTAAACACATAGAGCCGATGCATCGGCCTATGGCAGTTTTCACATAGAAACCGAAGGCTGGCAGCCAAAGGGTTAAAGAAATTATCATAACATTTTATTTAAAAGTTAATTTTATCAGAGTTCTTAGTAGTTTTTTAAAATACGATATTGTGTGAACCATTTTTCCCTATGAAGGGGAACCATACAAAATTTACACATGTATTGTGAATCACTTCGTTTTCCATTGAATACTGATGTAAATATTTAAATAGACAAAATAGATATAATGTTTCAAAGTAAGTGACATCTAAAGATCGGCCCGCTGGCAGCCAAAAGGTTTATAATAATTACTCGTCCGGTAACACAAAATTACAAAGTATCGTGACATTCACAAAAGAATTCACTTATTACGTGTCCAGTTTTTTTTTGACGGGTTCCTTAACCATTTGTCTGCTAAATACTTTCCTTTACTTTACCTACCACTTTTCGCTAGTATGAACTCTATCGATCGATTATATAAGGCGAAACTAAGTTCTAAAGATAATTCTTCGTTTACGCCAAATTAAATAATGCAAGAAAATTAATTGATAAAAAACGCATCTGTATTCATCTCACACATTGATAATTGTGGTTGCATTATGTATATGTAATACTTTATATATTACTAGTGTATTTAGTGGATGACACGTAGAAATATAAAGTTACTTCGCGGTAACGAGTGACAAATGTGGCGGCCCACACGTTTTTAATAGGAATTTCAACAAGCTGCTTTGGGATACTTATAGTTGACTGGCTTAAACTAAATTGTCGAGACTTGTTATATTATAGTTTACCCCGGCAATGTTTCATGCGTTACTAGTGTATTTAGTCGATAACACGTGAGAACACGGAGTTGTTTCACGGTAACGAGTGACAGAGCACAGGTTTTTAATAGGAATTTCAACAAGTCGGTGTCAGGTAGTTATGTTTGACGGGCTTAAATTAGAAGAAAGACACGGAACTGGGAATAGCTAGCGCTGGTGATGTTTTAAATATTACTGATGCATTTATTTGATGGCATGCTAGCGGTAGACAATTATAACGGAGCACAGATTTTTAATAGGAATTTCAACACGTTGGTACGAGGTACTTATATTGAACCAGTTTGAACTGGGAGAAAATGTTTGGACTTATTATAGCTCACGTTGGTAATGTTTTAAATATTACTGCTATTTTTAGTTAATGACACGTGGAAATTCCATCTACTTTACGGTAATGAGTGTACATTTTACCAACCTCGTGTATAATACTTATAATTTGTTTTCCTAGAAGAAGAATAAGTCAAGAAAGGCATATTTTATAATGTGAAATAACCGTACATTATATTATACGATACTGTCCCTAAATTTCCAGAATACGACATCAGAATTAATTACGATAAAACCTCAATTCGTACCGCAATGTTGGCCTACGTTATCAAATGTTTTTCTCAATATGCATTAAACCCGTGAAATAATAGCGCCGTCATAAATCGTTTGGAAAATCACACTTTTGTTTCTGAAATTATTACGTTGAAATACTTTCCACATTTTAAATATTATTTTTGGAGAAATGCCAGGTGATCCGATGACTCTGCCTTTTCACCTATCGATTCAGTTTGAAGTCCGGATTTACCGTGGAAGAGAGACTCGCTGGCAAGAATGTACGCGCACGGGGTATTCCTGAAGTCAGACAAATATTATTCCAGGCAGAAACGCCCGTCGCGATAGTTTCGGAAGAGCTTTCGACTAGGAACGATCGTAAGCGTGAGATTGACGGCGATTTAAGGGTTATCGATATGTGTGCATTTCACGCTGTTGCTCTATATACACAGGAATATGCAGAAAATCGTATACAAAATGGAAGTTCCATAGTCCGCGTATGTGCTAATAACTCTGCGAACAGTAGGATTTCAGTACGGTAGAAATTGCGGAAATTTCGTTCCACGGATCAACAAATTCAGAAATACGAAAAGCTGTAAATTGTAAAATCCGTGGATACTGGCATCCATGAATATCCAGGTCCGTGGACAGTAGCATCCTGAATATTCCAACTGACACACACTAGAATCGAATGCTATCGATATTTGTGAATTTCAAATTCGCAGGTATTTTGACTGGCATACAATAGAATCTCGGCATATTTAGATTGCTGACCTACAATCTCCTATTAAGATTAGCAAATACATGCATTCGCAAGCGACGTAAGCAACGCTTTATTACACACTCTATTAACACGTTCATCGTCCAGCATAAATCCAGTATATTTCTTGTCGTGCGAAAATAGGCGGAGTGGCATATAAGTTGCTGACGATTTCTTTACTTTTTCAATGTAAACCGAGTTGTTCGTAATCAAATTAAAATCACAAGATTTGAGGAACCTTCAGTTGCAGAATCAGTCTGTTGCCGAAGTAACGACGTTGAGAGCTTGCGTCAGAGTATAACACCTTGATTATTAAAAACAGAATCTGGAAGAATACACCTGGATGAATGCTTATTATTCGTTGCTGAACAAGTAGACAAATTCTCAAACGAAAAATAGCTAAAAGAAATTTAAAAAACTGTGGAATATTGTCCGCAGGGTTCTGAAAGGCTATAACTACGTATTTTTCGGAATATGTCATCAAAACAGTTGAGATACACTATGCTTTTTACGTATAAGATACTTAGTGGCACTTGTATAAATTTGTGTTTTCTTATTTTTTCTATTTTTGTGTTCTTACAAATGTGGTAACCTGACCGTCACCCACATATGAGTTATGGCGCTCAGGGTGTTTCTACTATATTCTGCTACGATTCTGCTAAACCGTATAAAACTTTTCGCGTAAAATGTTCCTTAATTGCAATTCAACAGAATACATATTTTTTCGGAACATATCATAAAAATAATCAATATACATTATGCTTTTTACGTATAATTACTTAATGGCACTTGTATAAATTTGTGTTTATTGTTACGACTAAATGAGCCGTTTCTTTTGAAAGTGGCCTAACTCCGTTTTTCAATATTTTCCGGTTACCCTGGTTACATGTACAAATTCATGTTATTTATCAGTAAATGTTATTTATCTCGATTTGAAAAAAACTCAACAGTGTTTCATTCTATGATTAAATATATTTGCTACTGTTAAAAACTCTTACAAACATGTGGTAACCTGTCCGTCACCCACATATGAGTGACACGACTCTTATGGTGTTTCTCCTATATTCTGCTACGATTCTACTAAACCATATAAAACTTTTCGCGTAAATTTTTCCTTAATTGCAACTCAACAAAATACGCAGAATATATTATGAACGAACATCTTAACGCAACACTTCGCCAACATCGGACGTTAGAACGAAAGCGACTCTCTTCTGCGGCTGTGCTCAGGTAGGTATGACGCAAATTACAAGAAGTGTCCGTTGCGGCTTTTAAAAAAGCGTAACGACCTGAAAGAGAAAGACAACGGCCTCGACATGAGAAGGTAGAAAGTTGACGCTACCGCGAGACGTCTCCCAACGAATAACGCAACTGCGATACATCGTATGACATTTCGAGAATCAGCAAAAAGTCCCTTTCAGCGTAAACGAGACGGCGGGAAAAATATAAACGTCCGTCATAAACGCGCTAAAACTTGGATCACGTTTTTGTAACGGACCCCAAGTAGGAAAGTCTAATTACGTAAAGGTACCTACGCGGAAAGGTAAACATTTGGAAACTCGCGTCTTAGTAAGAATTTGATTATCTTAGTGCAAGAAACTTATACTTTATCCTACTTTCATAAAATCTAATTTTAGAACTAGTCACCCACATTAGAACGGAGCACCACTCCGGCGTAGAAACGAGTAGAGAGTGACTTTAACTGGGAACACACTTCTCGACCGTACTCGTTAGTCCTTCTCCAACGCGAGAAGACAAAGCCGCGAACAATTAATGTCTAAAAAATCGGACTCTACCAACCCAGTAACTCCGGCGAGAAGTAAGTAAAATATCGGCGATAACATTCGGACGCGCTATAAACGGAAGTGCAAAAAGTTTTGATATGCAACATCAAAAAGCGCGGAACTGTTAATGACAAGAGGTCCACCGTGAGGGACGATAAAAATAAACGGAATGAGAATGCGAGCAGCTGGAAAGAACGACCGTAAGGCGAATTAAAGGAAAGAATGTGCGAGAACAGAAGAAAGTACGCGTAAAGTTTCATGAAAACGTTGCTCGCGAACCGAAGAAAATCGGTCAGACGAAAGCAAATTAAATACATTGAGAACGAATTTTGACTTAAAGCTGAAAATTCCTCGCCGCAAACTAATAATTCGGCTTTAATCGTATAATACCGAACAAGGACGAAACTGTTCGTGACAAGATTATACGGGACAATAAACGCAAACGGAACGAAAATGTAAACGGGTGGAAAGAACAGCCGTCGGGCGAGTCAGGAGAAAGAATTGACAAACAGTGAAAAAAATTTATATTTAATTTCGTAGAAACGGAATTCGTGTACATTAAAAACAGGTCAGCAGGAACAAACGGAATATAACCCACTGGAGAAACTCAGATCCAGAACCGCAAAATTCCTTGAAAAAAAATAATAATTAAGCTCTAACCTGAAATATCGAAGCTGGGTAAGACCGTTAGCGACAAGACGCGCATTCTGAAGGACAATAAAAACAAGTGGAACGATAATGCGAACGGGTAGAAACAGCAGCCGTGAGGCGAATTACTGGAAGGAATCAGAGTGTGGAATTCCTTCCACGTTTAAATCCGCAAAAGCTTGGTTGTAAATCGAAAAAAAAACTGGTGTAACTGGACCAAACACAACTCGATCACTAACATTAAGCCAAAACTTAATAATTCTTTGAAAAAAAATGATTAGGCTTCGACACGCAATATCGATTAAGGGTAGAACCGTTATCGGTGAAAATTGAAGAAAATCGGCTTCCGATTTCACAAAAGCTTCTCTGTAAACTTACAAAAATTAAATCGACGAAAACAAATAAATGACACGAAACCTACGAGTACTGATCCAAAACTTAAAAATTCCCGAAAGAAATTATTAAACTCCAACACGCAATACTGAGTGAGAGCAGAACTGTTACCAATGATAATTATGAACGACATAAATAAACGGAATGAACATGCGAGTATGTGGAAAGAAAAATTGTGAAGTAATTTAGGGGGAAGTATTGGGATGACACGAAGAAAGTCAACGTTCAATTCCGCAAATCAATGTTCGTGAATCTACAAAAATTAGCCGACAGTACCAAGTGAACTACACTTTCCTACCACCTAAAACTTGTTCGAAAAAGTGATCAAAGTACCCCCGCGTAATACTGAATGGGCGCAAGATAATTAACGACAAGAAGACTACTGTGACGAACGATACAAATAAATGGAACGAGAATAGGAATATGTAGAAAGAAGAACTATAAAGTAATTTAGGGATGACACTAAGAAAGTTAACGTTCAAAGCAATGCTCGTGAATCTACAAAAATCAGCCCACAATACCAAGTGAATTACACTTTCCTACCACCTAAAACTTGTTCGAAAAAGTGATCAAACCACCCCCGCATAATACTGAATTGGCGCAGGATGATTAGCAACAAGAAGTTCAGTATGCGGAGCTATAAAAAGAAACGGAATGAGAATGCAAATATGTGGAAAGGAGAACTGGGAGGTAATTTAGGGGGAAATATTGGGATGAAGCTAAGAAAGTCAATGTTCAGTTCTGCAAAACAGTGTTCGTGAATCTACAAAAATCAGCCGATGAAACCGAATAAATTACACCCTACCCACAATTTCAAAATTGCTCGAAAAAGTGATCAAGGTGCCCTCCGCGTAATATTGAGTGAGCTACGACAGTTAGCGCCAAGAAGTTCATTGTGCGGAGCCATAAAAAGAAACGGAATGAGAATACGAATATGTGGAAAGAACTATAAGGTGACTTAGAGGGAAGTTTTGGGATCACGTTAAGAAACTTAAAGTTCAATTCCGCAAAATAAGGTTTGTGAATCTACAAAAATCATCTGATAAAGTCGAGTGAAGTACACTTTTCTACCACCTAAAATTCGCTCGAGAAAGTGATCAAACCACCCCCGTGTAATATTGAATGGCAGGACAGTTAGCGCCAAAGAAGCTCAGTGTGCAGAGCGATAAAAAAAAAACGGAATGAGAACGCGAGTATGTGGAAAGAAGAACTGGGTAATTTAGGGGGAAGTATTGGGATAACGCCAAGAAAGTTAACATTCAATTCTGCAAAACAATATTCGCGGAGCTACAAAATCAGCCGACAGAAGCACTTTCCTACCACCTAAAAATTGTTCGAAAAAATGATCAAGTCACCCTGCGCATAATATTGAGTGGGCTTCGACAGTTAGCGCCAAGAAGTTCAGTGTGCGGAGCGATAAAAATAAACGGAATGAGAATGCGAACGGGTGGCAAGAGCAGCCGTACGGCGAATTAGGGGGAAGAATCAGAGAGAGGCGAAGAAAGTCTACGCTCGATTTCGCAAACGCGTCGCCCGCGCCATTACGCGGGCACGCTCGCGTAATCACGATTCCATTTCCGGAATTAGTCCATCAGGATTCAACGTCGCGTGAGGACAACCAATTCGAGCCGCCATTACTTTCGTCCTGCCGCCGCTGACGGTAGGACGACGGGGGTGCGATGGGGGCGCAATGGGGGTGCAATGCGGGTGCAAGCTGCGAGCGGGGGTGGAAAGTGGGTGGAAATGGCGGCTGCGGCGAAGGTCGCAGCGGGATGGTATTTTTTACTTGCTCACTCTTCCGCCCTTTTTCAGCCGGCGCTTTTTGTCTCTGTTGCTTTTTTCGCCCCACCGGCCGGTTTTCAGGGACGCAGAGCACGCTGCAAACCTCGCGCTCGGCTGGCTGTGTTTGCGCAATCGTGCCTCTTCGCGTTAATGCCGCGATAATTAATTAGTCGAGCGTGCGACACAGCGCGGACCACTTTCGGCGCTTTGATTTTTCGCGCGGCGCTTATGCCGTCGCTGAACCGTTGAAATGCGCGCAAACGGCAGCGTGGAAAGGCACCGGAGGTCTGTGTTTGTGCGGTGCAGCGGTGATATGTGCATTTTTGCAGAGGAATTTGTTGTTTGATAACGAATTGAGCTGCCAGCGATCTTAATGGGCGGAAATTAATGTTTCGACAGAAGCATTTTTTACTGGGAGTTTAACACTTTGCCGGCCGCTGTCACGCTGGCGTGACTTTTGCTCCCCGACGGTTATTGGCCGGGGTCACATACGTGTGATATTTTAAAGATATTTTAAAGATATAAAAATAAGATTTAAAGATGTAAAAGATTTAAGCTATTTTAAAGATATGGAAATATGCATTAAAATTTATGTAACACTAATTTTAGTGCCACTTCCAATAATGACCATACCCTATGTACGACGGATAGCGTAAATATCACCGTTGGTGGCAGTAGAATTCGATGCGTAAAGGCGATGCGAGAAATAATCGGCCGACAAAATGTTAGCACTAAAAGTATCGGTATTTTACACGTATTGGTCCGACCCAACGGACCCAAGAAGAGTTTCGACCCAGGGATCGAATTTTATTGCCGTTTACCGAAGTCCTAATCCGCAGTAATAGACTTAAAACCCTAATCCCTACACCTCACACACCGTTAACCATCATTAATGAAAAACCGTTTCGCACTCCTGATTAATATTTCAGGTAAATTCCTTTCTTTTCCACATACTACCGACTCTCCGAATTTTAATACCATTGTCACCGCCTTCCAAAACCACCTTCCACCAGTTATCTTCACTCCGTTTCCATCACTCTTCCGAGAATTTCCACTTATAATGCCTACACCCATACCCTGAACGATAGTCAAAGAAGAACATCATCACGAGAATCGCTCGAAAACACACTCATTTTGTATCACACGAATTCTTTTTAATAAAGTATAATTATCATCTGAACAAACATCTCTTATTAACGTCGTTTGTGACCTACTACCAGTCAAGCATAGGAATATCATACTATCTTGTTTGTTCCACGTACCTATTTCCCATGAGGGGTCATTTGACCCTTGATGGAATAACTGTTGATTTTCAGAAAGAAATTCCTAATGTATTAAACTGAAATATTGAATATTCAGACGGCATTAGAATTTACAGAAAGTTAAATGAGCGAAAGAAATAACAATGAATGTACAATTTTAAAGTAAATTTTGAAAGGGTTCATTTGACCCTGCTTGGTACGTTTAGTGTTAATGCAAAGTAGGGTGAAGAAATAGACGTAATTCTTAGGTTACGCGCGATTTTGTCACAGTTTATACGTACGTTCTCACACTTTATACATACGCACTTCTATACGTAGGTTTTCATTATTTGATGTCTTTCTAATCAATATTTTGGTGGGGTAGTTGACTTCTATTCGAATAGTCGTAAATTAAGAAATTAAAGATCAAATTTAATTTAAAAAATAATCCAAGCTGTATTGTAAGATGAATAAGTATGTATGTGTAAAACATTGCTTGATACCAAAATTAAACAACAAAAATATAATGTACTTATTAAATATCAATATTTCAATTCAAAATAATTCGCTTATCGTTAATGCTCACAAAGAATTTTTGTATACCATTAACTGCATCGCTTTGCCAAGCACCTAAATCCGACCAGTCCCCACATCGTCGAATTCGGCGTTCAAAAGGGACTTCCCAAGCGCTTCAAAATGTCCGCCAAACATAAATTACCCCATGCGTCTCAACTTCCTAATTTGATCTTTCCGAAAGGTTCCGCGCCGCAAAGCAATCGCCACATAGACCACCCTTAATTTTCGTGAGCTTAACCGTCGGGCACGCCGCTGAACAAGCGGGCATTAATAAAAACTGCAAATTTCATCCATCACGCGACGATTATAAGATGAACTCTGCCTAACATAGCGCGCGCGCCGTACAAATTTTCGAGCTCCGACGTCGCATACCAACTAGTCGGAAAGTTCGACGGCGTCAAAGTCCGGCGTATGTCGTTGGCGTCGTCGTTGGCGTCGTCGTTGAACACCGGAAGGGAAACTTTTTCCAGCGCCGCGTACGTGCGCCGGGCTGAATCAACTTTGCGCTCCCTGTTATCGCGAATTCTCATATTCGCAGCTTCCCGAGGGCAGAGGACGCAGAAGTAGACTGGGACAGAGATGGAGAGGGTCTGTATGAAAGCACGAAAGGGACTGTTCCGTCGGCCGTACGCGCTTTTTATACTTTAAGTATGCTAGTGACGATGGCTATTCGTCGCTAACATGCTTAAACCATAAAACGTTATTAAACCATTTGACGTTAATTCGTCATTGAAGAACTCAAGCATTAGCATAGTATCAAAAGGGTTGTAGGGAACATGTATAATTGATTTAAGCGCGTTTTTCAAGGTAGAAAGATTACAGCAGGGGATACAAATGGAGAAAAAATTTGTGCCAGAAGACCAGTGCCCCGTTTTTATAGTTTAACATGTTGAACTTTCCGTTTGGTCAACGACGGTCTCTGGAGACACAATGAAATTTTCGTTTGGGGAGCGTCGATCCCAGGGACCGACATTGAATTTTTCGATTGGGCAGCGTCGGTTCCTGGGACTGACAGTGTTACGGTCAAAATAAATGTAATAATTTTAATGAAACTTACTAAAAGGTAATAACGTTATTAAACCATCTGATGATAAAGCATTATTGAAGAATTCAAGGATTTAAGAATTAGCATAGTATCAAAAGAGTTGTAGCGAATATATATAATTGATTTAAGCGCGTTTTTCAAGGTAGAAATATTACAGTAGGGGATACAAATGGAGAGCGTCTGTGCCAAAAGACCTGTGCGCCGTTTTTATAGTTTAACACAAACGCGGCATCGGTCCCTGGGGGCCGACGTTGAACTTTTCGTTCGGCCGGCGATGGTCCCTGGGGACTGACAATGAAATTTTCGTTTGGGGAGCGTCAGTCCCTGGGACCGACAGTGAATTTTTCATTGGGCACCGTTGGTTCCTGGGACCGACAGTGTCACGGTCAAAATAAATGTAGTAATTATAATGAAATTTATTGAGACACCATAAGCAAAAATATGGTTCGTCTTTACACGTAAGTCACGACTTTTGGTCACGACGAATAGTTTCGCATTTCTATTATAACATTCCGACCGTCCTCGGATTTTATGGACGTCGCCTTCTTTTTTTTCACAATCAATGATCCCAATATCTTTATGATCTCCCATCCCAAAAACCTCTTGAGCGCTTGTTGTTAAGTGCTCGCTTGATGCCGGCTGAAAGGAAACAGCAGCAAAATCGCAGCCGTACTCAACATGTTAACCCCTTGACATTAAATTAAATGGAACTCGATGCGACCGAAAAATACTATTTCATTTCGCTCAACTGAACAGTTACGTGAAAGCTGAGAAAGAGTACATTGTATTTTAAAATTTGGGTTTTTATTAATCAGATTGATGTTAACAAAGAACATCTAAATAACATTAAAAAGTAATAATTTAATAGTTCTGTACAGTATGGAATCTTTCGAAACATTTTGGAACACGTAAAGGAACTAAACATTTTTTGCGCTAGTATGTTGTTTTTTATACAGACGCGGCACCTCTTTGTAGTTGAGAAGGTGGTAGCGTGGGTCACCTCGAACGTTACAAACAAATGAAAATCGACGCACGAGTGAAGCAACTATGTAATCTAATTGTAAACTGCACGGCGTCCGCCGAAAAAAGCGCTTGACGAATCAAACTCGTCAAAGCCTACAGTGGCCCACGAAATTAATGACGAGTCTGACTCGTCATTCCATTCCAAGGGGTTAAATATGTAAGCGACACTTCGTCATTGTCATGTAACCCTGAGCCAGAATTCTGGGACTCCAGAATTATTACTGTATTACATATTATTATATGTATACAAACGTAATTGTAATGAGTGTGTATAATTGTAGCAGGAGTTTTATTTTTCAGGATAGTTTGGACGCAAAACGAGACAGATGTGTATAAAAAACGGGAGGAACTGTTCTGCAGTATGAGTACCGTTTTTATAGTTTAAGAATGTTAGCGACGGTTTGCCGTCATCATGTGACGTTGAGACGTAATTCAGGGATTCAAGGATTAGCATACCTTTGTCTGAGGAGAGTGACGGTGAGCATGTATAATTGAGGCGAGCGCGTTTTTGTGAATCCAGAAGGTAGAGCATGGGACAGAAATGGAGAGCGTCTGTGTGAAAGGACAAAAGAAACTGCTTCGTCATTTCTATGGTGTTTTTATGTTTTGAGTATGTAGTGACGGTTTGTCATTGTCATGAAATACAGCGTAATAATTCCGGGATATTTTGCGAATGACACCAATGTGGTGTCACCGGACGGCAAAGTGTTAATAATACCTAAAATACTTCCAATTATACAATTTATGAAAGTTTCACAAAAATTGCTTCATAAATAACAAAGTAATGATTTGTTGTAAGGTACAAGTTTCTCAAAAACTTTGTTTTGTAATCCAAAGTTATCTTTGTTTTGCACGATTTAATTATACTCTGCAATACTTCATCGCATCGCGGTTCTAACATAGCAAAATATGCAAAAGATTTTACTAAAAATGCAAAAAATTCGCAATGAAGTCTATTTGCGTATTTTGTAAATGCAATTGATATTGGAACGGTGTTCAATACGTTGGCTTCTAACACCTCTGCGTTACTTTCATTTTGCACGATTTCAGCCGTTTATTTTGAAAGTGGCCTAACTCCATTTATCCTCAAATCAAGATAAATAACATGAATTTTTACATGTAACCATGGTAACCGGAAAATTTTGAAAAACGGAGTTAGGCCACTTTCAAAATAAACGGCTCATTTAATCATGCTCTGCAGTATTTAATTGCATCGCGGTTTTAACATAGCAAAATATGCAAAAGATTTGACTAAAAATGCAAAAAATTTACAATGAAGCCTATTTGCAATCTTGTAAATGCAATTGATATTGGAACGGTGCTTCAATACTTTGACTTCTAACAACTCTGCGTTACTTTCATTTTGCACGATTTAATCATACTCTACAGTATTTCATCGCATCGCGGTTTTAACACAGCAAAATACGCTAGGTAGTCGACGTGTTAAAGTGTTAATACCTACACTTATGAAAAGATCCCTGTCAAAATCTTATCAGAATATCCCCTACAGAAGAATCTCCGCCGAACTTACAGGCGGCAGAAAAGGCAATATATAAAAACTTAACAAAGCGCGCAGGAAGCATCGTTGAAAAGTATCGAGAGTCCGGACGCAAAAGCAACAATCTCTCCGCCGGAGTCAATCCGCCTTCAACGAACTTTAATATCTACCTTGTAAAGTGTTACGAGGTATATAACGGGCGCTCGCGATGTCGAACTTGGCCGAGTAACGTTACGAAGTGTCGAGTACAAGCCAAAGGACCTGCGTCGAGAGCAAACCAGGCAAGCGCACGAGCATCCAGAAAGGGGCGAACGTTTGAGCGGAAGCCAAAAACGGAATGCGAAAGTTCGCGGCGGTCGCTCGAAGGAACTTCCGTCGGATTATCGTGACGGCCGCATTTTTAATCAAGCCCTCGGCTAATAACAGGAAACCATAACGCGGCTCGGAAACGTATCCGCTAGGAATTTCGTAATAATTGTAAACTCTTCGCGGTCCCGGATATTGATCGTTGGCGGGGAAAAAAACGAAACGCAGCGGGGCGAGCGAGAAGGCGGATGGAAAGCAGAGAGGGACGACCGATTCGGTTGAAAATGTTCGAGGCAGCTACTCATGGCCCGGCGAAGCTTTTCATCGGTCAGCCGACAGGCCGACAGAGTGGAAACTGTACGAGCCTCTTCCAAAAATAAATTCTTCACAGTGGAAATTGCGAAGAAACGAGAGGGAGAGGAGCAATAAAAATATGAAGCCTCGGCTGGGAGCGTTTCCAAGAAACTTCCGCTTCGGGTTATGAAGAAGGGAGCAGAAAACGGCGATGGGGAAGAAAAAACGGCGGATATATGTATGTAGATGGGGAGATAGACAAATATAGGGATACTTGAATTCCGATTCATATAAATTGGTATGCCAAATTGACTGAAAGTACTTAAGGGATATTCACTTCTATTTTTCCGTATTTGTAGATGTGGGAATCATACGATTTTTCATGGGGTATATCCATATTCATGCTTGCGAGTCAACGGTCAATGCGTTGAATGTATTTTTTATATCGTAGGATTACGTAGGTGTTAAAACTTATTATAACTTGAGAAGTAAAAGTTTCTCAAGGTTCGACTCATAGCATCTGAAGAAGCAGAAAATAAAGTCCTAATAAGGAGCTTTCGTTAAAATCAGGAATGCCTTAGTTGAGTACTTTAACTTTCACGAATTGTTTGGGGCTGGGAATTCGATACAATGCTTAAAACTTGCTTTTAACAGACGTAAACTGTACAAAAAGAGTATATATGGATAGAAAACTCAATTCTTCG
This sequence comes from Cryptocheilus praepositus, assembly GCA_033815515.1. NCBI lineage: Eukaryota > Metazoa > Arthropoda > Insecta > Hymenoptera > Pompilidae > Cryptocheilus > Cryptocheilus praepositus. The sequence continues at coordinate 828,651 of JAWWQZ010000064.1, read as the reverse complement.
CTTTTTCATATACATATATATATATATATGAGCGCCGTTTCAGCATATGTGTTTGACCTAAGTCTTATCAATATTTTGCAGAGCCGAAACCTAATGAATTACGAAGACACACCTGGACTCGATAATTTACGTGTTCCTAGAAATATGTAAAAATGGAAACAAAGTCCATTTTGTGTAATTGTCCCCTGTATTCTATTCCTTTCATTCCGATCAGTACCGTAAGCAGTGAAAACTTTACATTAACGCCGCAACGCTTATTGCGTAGCTAATCGATTGTCAAGTCGATCGCGCAAGAAAGTTTTTCGGAAAAACAGAAAGACGCCAGAGGCGTGACCAGACTAAACGCGGACGTACGAAAAAATGTTTAAAACGCCAGCGCTTTCGGTTTTCCTCGAAAAACTTCGGTCAGCCGCCGTTGGTTGGAATATAAAAAACACACAAAGACTCGTAACAAAAATCGAGGAAAAGAGTGAAAAAGCTTGGCGCGCAGTGGACTACAGCGACTTCTTATTTTTCTTTGTGTATAACCGTTTTTTGTATGAACGAGGAACTTGAAGTGCCTTTTTGTGAAAGGAGCGTCTGCGTTTTTCCTTCCTTTCTTTTTTTCTATCCGGCTTTTTTGCGGTCCGCGGAAATGGACTCGACATCCCCTTCCAAGAGCAGACTGCGCGCAGTTTTGTATATGTGTCCATGTATGCACATACAAGGTGGTCCGGTAAATTGAAATAGTTTGAACACGCGCGCAAACGTATTTTCTCCCGCTGAAAAAATTTCTGAATAAAATTTTGCGTCGAACGGACACTATTCTTATGACACAAAGATTTTCATACAGGATTTCTAAACAAATCGATCATGGGTCATCGTCGATATCCGCTTTCGTCAAAATCAAAATTCGCAGGACAAATCTGTGACAGTTTACGGACCCAAAAAATACTTTTGTTGCATAAATTATATGCGTGTCCCCTGCTTTTATATTAATTCCACGATCGTGCGAGCCGTCGAAAATTACGCGAGCACCGCGTAGCAGACAACCTTTTGAAAAATCCGCGGGCGCGCGTTTGATTCAGAATCGCGCATAGCCGCATCGCGTTTCAAAGGAGTGCGGGAGAAAAAAGTCGCGCTGAAGGAGGGCGGATAAAGAGAAAAGGGGTAGGTAGGTGAAAAATCAAAAAAAGACGGCCTGTATCTGTCAAAGGGTAAGTCTCGCGCGGCAGCGAGGTTAGGAGAGAAAAGCGAGAATCTAACAGAAAGGAAAACAGAATAGCGTAACGGGGCAAAATGGGCGAAGGCCGCGAGACGCGGGACGCAGAAACCGTCCCGGGGAGTGTGTGAGAAAGACAACGAATCATATGAATACAAGCCTGTCAGCGTTTTTCTCTTTGTCCGGCCGCGTTTTTGTCCGCCCCCATTTTCGCGCTTTCTCCCATTCGGATTCAGCGAAGGAGGAAATGACGGGGGAGGGGGAAGGAGTTGTTAGTCGACGCTTTGACGGGGAGGGAAACATTTTTCCGCGTCGATTGTTACCCGCCGCCCACCGGCCCGCCGCCTTTTGTCGACTTTCCACGCTTCTCGCGCCCGCGATTTTTTCTTTCACCCGGCGGTGCGCGAAAAAAAGGAACGTAATTATCGCCGCGGATCGACTGGGGTAACGCGCTAACGCAATTGCGCTGGCGGTTTCGAGGCGGCGCTCGTAATTACTGTGCAATCGCGGTAAATGCGTTGCGGCGCGTTGTGACACGGATGTTCGTCAATAGTTGTTATTACGGTAACCGTTTTGTCGCTTGGGATGGATGTTGCGGTGAGAGTCTGGGCAGCCTTATGAAAGCGAGGGATAAGATACTATGGCCAGCGAGGCGTCTGGTTTTTCTCATTCGATCGGTAATAGAGACGCACTGGAAGAGGCCATAAATCCACATTTCAATTCACAGGAATATATACGTGTCGGGAAATATGTCGAGATATGTGGCGTATAGAATTTGGAAATTAGAAGACTGAGGAAAAAAGGCATTTGGATATATTCGATATAGCAGAAACTTCTGTTCGGTCATGTCAAGTTTCAATATGCATGAACGTCTTGATTTGAGACAAATGGCTACCTCTGTTTACCATTATATTTTTATGTATGCGTTTTCCTAAATTTTCCAAAACGCTGATTTTGGTATATCAGTATTATGCACTGAAAACGTGTTGTTTTATTTTAATTCAAGAACGAACAGACCTTTCCGGTATTCTTATTGTAACGTCTGGAGAGAAGGGTTAAATGGTTGTGAGATACACCAGTATTTCATCCAACAAGACAAATTTCAGTATTTAATAATCAGGAAGACGGAAGAAACGTGCGTAACCTTTACAGGGGGGGGGGCTTCGATTCTTAACTCTCTCTTAAAATTTCGGCAGCTGCGTCACTCGGCTTAGCTGCTCCAAACACGTGTTCACACAAAAGGCACGACACTCAACAACGGCGATAATTTTATTGCCATTTGTCTCAAGTATTGGCTGGCTATTAATAAAAAGCAGCAAAAGTTACCAGAAAATAATAATAAATGTTTTTGTAATTTCTCTCGTGCAACCCACGACTTTTAACGTCCACAAATTTTCGAATTCATAAAAGTACACTATAGGTACCCATGAATCATCATTCGATGCATTTAGATATCTATCATCGTAGGCTTCTATGGATCTCGCATCTAACAACCTTCACATTTATACCGCACAACATCCGCGAATTAACTACCCGCGAAACTATGCACACACAATTTTTCTCCCCCCAACAAATCCACACACATACAAATTCTCCTCTTCAAACACCCCCACCCCTGTCAGCAATCTCCGCATCAAACAACAATTCCACGATATTCCCTCCCGCTTCCAAAATCGCAGCCACTTAATATATTCGTATTCTTTCTTTAATAAAAATAAGCAAAATTTGCCAGAAAATGATGGTAAAGATTTTGCTCGTGCAACCCACGACTTTTAACGTCCACAAAATTTCAAATCCATAAAAGTACGGTATAGGTATCCACGAATCATCATTCGATGAATTCAGGTATCCGTTATCATACCGCACAACATTCACGAATCTCATTTCACGCGAAAGTACGCATACACAATTTTTCTCCTCCCAACAAATCCACGCACTCACAAATTCTCTTCTCCAAACACCCCTATCCCTGCCAGCAATCGCGGCATCAAACACCAATTCCCCAACACCCCTCCCTCTCCCGAAATCCCAGCCACCTTATATATTCGTATTCTTCTATTATTAAATTTCTGTAATTTCGCTCGTCCAACCCACGACTCTTAACGTCGATAATTTTCGAATTCACAAAAGTACGGTATAGGTATCCAAGGATCATCATTCGATGCATTCAGGTATCGGTTATCATACCGCACACCATCCACGAACCCCATTACCCGCGAAAGTACGCGTACACAGTTTTCTCCCCCAACAAATCCACACACTCACAAATTCTCCTTTTCAAACACCCCCACCCCTGCCAGCAATCGTGGCATCAAACATAAATTCCATAACACCCGTCCCACTCCCGAAATCAAAGCCACCTAATATATTGGTATTCTTCCATTAATAAAAATCAGCAAAATTTGCCAGAAAATAATAGTAAATATTTCGCTCATGCAACCCACGAATTTTCGAATTCACAAAAGCACGGTATAAGTATCCTCGAATCATCATTTTATGCATTCAGTTATCCGTCATCGTAGGCTTCTATGGATCTTGTTATCAACAAGCCCCGGCATCTAACAATCTTGATATCCATACCGCACAACATCCACGAATCCAACTACCCTCAAAACTATGCACACACAATTTTTCTCCTCCCAATAAATCCGCACACATACAAGTTCTCCTCTCCAAACACCCCCACCCTGCCAGCAATCTCGGCATCAAACACCAATTCCCCGACATCCTCCTCCCCGAAATCCCAGCCACGGCGTCATCAGGCCGTTAACACCGCAAACCAACCGATCACTCCTTAGCGCCCGAGCACGCAACTCACTCCAGCGCGGCGTAACAACCTTACAACCTACAACCGGAAAATCCCGTCGCCGCTCAAGCACCGATAACGACCCTTAACCGTGCAACACATTACACCGTCGTCTTATCCGGTTCGCCCAACAGGCCGCGCGCATAATCGCCGCTCGTAAAAAGCGCACGCCGGCAAGAACCGACGCAGCGTCGGAAAAAAGGCAGGCTCGCGAGAGAGAGGAAAGCACACTTACCGTGGTGAGGTATCAACGGCCAGGGGTCTAACGGCGAGCCGGCAACCAGCCAGACACATGCCAGCAACACTCCGAACATTTTCACCCCCATCCACTTCGGACAGACGGAAACTTCCCTCCACCTTCCACTCCGCCCCCCTCCTCCTCCTCGACCTCCTCGTCCACGTTGCTGGCTGTCTCCTGCACTGTCCTCTTCACCCCTTGCCCACCCTTTTGTCGCTTCCCTCTTCCACCCCTTTCCCTCTTCTGCTCTTGATTATCCACGCACGCTTTCTTCCCTTAGCGAACCCGCGCGTGCTTCTGATTGTCGCTGGCGAAGATCGTCATGGCACTTGATGGGTTATGTTACGCGGACCGCTTGACGTGCATTTTGGAGGCCGCTTGCAAGGGGATGTTGGCATTTAGTGCGCTTAATACCTGCTTTCGCTACGAGTGGGCTTGGATTGAGTGGTTGTTTATGGGCTTGTAAGATTGCGGCGTGGTGGATTACGGTAGAATGGTGTAGTGCGTTGGTGTCGGGGGGTTATAGTGTTTTTTAGGTCGGTGTGGTGCGAAGGGTTTTTGGGTGTTTTTCTTTTGTGTCCTTGCTCAATATTTTAGTTCATGTGTTTTAGTTGATATGGGATATAGTGCGTTTTATAACTTCGTGTTATTTATGTAGGGTCAATGCAAAGTTGTTTTGTGTATGTTTTTTCGATCTTCTACTTTTTCGATTTTAGCTGTCGCGGGTTATAGTGTTTTTAGTTGGGTGTGGTGCAAGGTTGTTTGGGGTGTTTTTCGTTATGTGTCCTTGCTCGATATTTTAATTCTTGTGGTATAATGCGTTTTATAGCTTCGTGTTATTTATGTAGGGCAATGTAAAGTTGTTTTGTGTATGTTTTCCGATTTTCTACTTTTTCGGGGTATAGTAGATTTTTGGATACCTTCGTGTGTTTTTACTTGAGTGCAAAGTTTGTTTTTATGTGTCCGTGTTTCAATGTTTTTATTTTCGTGTTGAAATGCGTGTCTGAGTTTATGGGTCTTTGTTTGAATCTTCTACTTCTTGTGTTTTAGTTGCCTGCTTTCAGTACGCCGTGTAATGCTGTAATGTTAGACTTTCACTACTGTTCCTGTATCACTGTCTATCTGTTACTGATGCACGCCTCTTCTTTCGGCTCACTATCACTAACACTGTCCTAACCACTACACACTGCACTGTCCGAACAAAACAGTAACTACGCGAATGTGTCCTCCAGTGAGTTTTACCCTTTTCCCAGCAGTTCGCTACCCTAAAGGGGTGCCGTTATTAAAACCGTATCATCATTGTCTCTCTCCGTTGTCATGGCGATCTCCCAAACCGTCCAATAGAACTTTATTGCACACGACACAAAGCGCCAGCGGTAAAGAACGTTTGGGTCCTTTAACAAAATGCATATCGTCCTACACCGTTCGAACCTTTCAAATTCATCAACCGACCACGTGATGATTTATCATTGGAAAAGCACATTTTCCAAGGATCTAAATTTTCTAACGCACGCTATATAATACGTTAGCTTTCCAACACCCGCGTAATGTTCCGTCTTCTTTCCAAAATTTCACTCAAACTGACGCGTAAACAAATTTCTAAATAGAAATTGATGAGAAAACATATACAGGGAAAAATATTTTGAAAAGTTCAGATGTAGAAAGAGTTGTTAAATGTGGCGCGTAGAAAATTAATAGTCGATCAAACTTTTCCATGCACACACGCTACCCGGCTTAAGAGCCAGTGAAAGAAGATTCTCAAGAGTTATTAACGAAGATCGCGAAGAAATGCGCCTTCAAGCCGCAGCGCAACATCGTTCAATTTAGCCGCACAAGTCGGCGATGGATAATTAAGCGACCGCAATTATCATTCTTCGGGTTCCGTTTTGCGGCCAAGTGGGCGTGCTTGTCGGCAAACTCGCGGAAAATGCGAATTCTCATTCATTAATCGACGTCAGGGCGATCGATTTCATCGGTCGAACCCGGCATTTCGCTCGCCGAGAGAAAAAATAATAAAACTAACCGCGGCTTCCGAGTCGACGTCATTGATCCTCGATTTAATTAAAGACGAAAACTCTTCATCCGTCGAAAATAGAGATTCCTGATGTACGGTCTCTCCGGAGGATTTTCGAGTGAACCTATCGATGTACTCGCCCCGCGGATGGATCTTTCCTACGACTCTCGGCGAAGTCGCAATAAAACTTTTTTCTGCACGGGCCAACGTTAATCTTTTCCTTGAACATTCTCGTTAAGTGTACGCCGGGTAATCCATTCAGGCTTTCTTCGTGGCTTTCTTCGACAATAGTTGACAGAAACTTCGAGATAATCCCCGCGAAAGGCACCCGAGAAGTACGGCGCCGACAAATTCGTCCACGAAATGAGAATCTGTCCCTTTCCCAAAACTTGAAACGCCACCGGAACACGTCGTTAACCATTCCAAGCTTCCGAGTAAATTTCCCGGCGAATTCTCATTATCGAACTTCCGCGCTGAAGTTCTTTGACCACATCGGAATAATGCTCGTAAACTTTCCGCTCCTCCAATCTCCGCGCAGATCTTCCGCGATCTTTCGGTTCCGGGCAAAGCAGCCTCAGACATCCAGAATATGAGGCCCCACACACGCGAATCTCCGCACACGTCAGGAATGAACTCTGCGCAGCCACGCGTTCTTTTCTGGCGCCCGCCCGCACGACGCCATTTATACCGGTTTTTACGCGAATCAGCCGCGCGTAAGGTCTCTTCCCATTTTCTCCGGGCTAATCGTCCTCGTTAGCCATTCCGCGGGCAGAGGATACGCTCGAGGTAAACTTCTGCGCGGATTCTCGTTATTAAACTTCCACTCGACGGTTCCGCCCCCTGAGGGGCTCTTCGACCACCGCGAAATTATGTTCGATCGTCCCTCCTCCGGTAGCAACCCTTCCGCCCCCTGGCCATCCCTTGCCGCCCTTACATCAGCCGGCAAGAGTGCCGTCAAAGGGAAATGCCCTGGGGTTTCCCTTGCGTTTGTCGATTCACATCGCAGGAGGGTTGGCCGTTTTCGACTCCTGCCTTCCGCACCCCTCGCCTCCCGGTCGGTTAACCCCCCGCGTTGAAATGGGTTCTTTATTAAAGCACGGTTGCCCGATTATGTTTTGGCGGTGTTTGCCAGAACGCAGTTGTTGTACGTCGCCAGCGTGAATGGCCTTGAGAGTCAGGAGTTGTGGTGGTTAGAAGAGCGAAGGTTACCTGGTGAAGAGAAAAAATTACGGTGTTAGTAGGGACTGAGAGTTAAAGCGTAGATTTGGGGTGCAGATGCGTGGATTGGAGGCATGGGTGTGGAAATGAGTAGGGTCAATTCTTTTGGGATGGTCTGCGTTAACACGTTGACTGTGCGTATTTTAAAATATTGAAACCGCAACCTGATGAAGTACTGCAGAATATTATTATATATTTATGCAAAATGAAAATAAGGCGAAGGTATCGGAGACCAAAGAATTTAATCACTATTTAATATTAATTGCATTTACAAAATTATAAATGCTACTGATTGGGTATTTCTTAATCATATTATTATTAATAATATTCTGTAGTTATTAACACGTCATATATATTGATATCTGATGAGTACTTCATCACGTTGCGGTTTTAATGAGTAGTTGTAAACTGAGACCCGCATAAATGCGGGTATTTATAAATGTAAGGTGAAAGTAAGTAAGATTGGTTTTGTAGAATGGAAGAATGTGTAAATGGTGGTATGTGTTAATTGGAATACTCATAAAACGGTATTTATAAATGTGTATATAATAGTTGTATATAATACAAATTTGTATATAATAAATAGTATATATACATTGGTATTTATAAATGTGTATATAATAGTTGCATATAATACAAATTTGTATATAATAAATAGTATATATAAATTGGTATTTACAAATGGTAAAAACATTGGAATACTCATACTATGATATTTATAAATTTGCGAATCTATATCCATGAATTTCAGTTTTCATATACCTTTGCTTTCACGGACATTGGTGGGATTATTGGTACTAATTGAAATTCAGGTGTATTCACGGAAATAGATGGTCGTAAATTTTAGCATCTGTACATTCAGGTATGCGGAAGTTTGGTTTCTGTAACTATAAGTCATAAAGTTTGGCATTTATGTATTTACGAATGTGTATCGATGAATTTCAGTTTCCATAAATCTATAGTTTCAACGAGTATTAGTGAAAATGTTAGCATGAATTGAGATTCAGGTGTGTCCGCCCAAATAGGTATTGGTCGATTTTCGTTTCTATATATCAAGGTATACATAAACTTCGGTTTTCATGTATGTAGTTTTACGCCAGTTCTAGGATCGATCGATCGAAGTATCTATCAATTATATAACCAACGAACATACATATCCAAAAATTCTAATATTCGTAAATCGAGTTCAAGATAAATTCTACTTTTCCAAACCTCACATATTTTCGACTGCTCGTGAACAAGAATTTCACAAGTTACAAATCTCCATATTCACAAATTTCGGTATCCACGAATTTAAGTCTCCATAAATTACAATTTCCCGGAACTTCAGTATTTAGGAGTACGTATACGCCCAAATTCTCCTCCACATAAACGCCTGCGCCAATAAATTTGCTATCTACGCACCTACGCACGATGAATACTAATTTCCATAAACCCAAACACACTAGCTTCCGACCCACACACCGCCAATATCCACTATTCGCAGATCACCCTTTACATAATCCGCCGTGCAAAAATCTAGCGCACCCACGTTTCAACCAACTGTCCCCATAACTTCAGCAGCCGCAAACTCACGAACTTAACTGTGCTTCGCGTATCAAGGATCCGATATCGGTATATCTCACGGGCGTTCACGCGACTGTCAATACGTTGCCGGCAATATTGACTCGAAAGTCAAGGAAGGGGTTGACAGGGTACTTCTTCGCGCCATTTTACAATACAGCCCCCAGTCGACGTGTCGCCCTCAGGAGCCACGAATCACGCGCATAAGAGGAGTCTCGAGCACTTTTGTGTCGTTTGGGCGGTCCCAAGTGTGAAGAACCTCTCCATCTCGCTCGGTACCTCCCGCGTTTTCTTGCTTTTCATTCACCGCTCACACCCTCGTTCTTCCATGCGCTCAGGATTTTCACCGTGCTTGCACCGTGACGTGGCGGAGAGACAATGTGTCAGGGAATAAAGAGGAGCGAGAGACGAATGAAAACGTAGAACGGTCAACGTGTCGGTGTCAAACGGCAGATAACGTGCGGTTGCAGAGACAGATAGATGTTGGTCGATCTTAGAGTTCCTTAGTGGTTCCTTGTGTAATCAGGTGGTTGAAGAGAAGCGATTGGAGGAGAAGTCTGAGCAGATACTGCTGGTGGGTTTGTAGCGACACACAGATCCCACTAACAATTCGTTTTAAAATCATGCGTGTTAGTGGAAAATAAATTTGCGGCGAAATTCAAAGGGGTCTTAGGTGATTGTCCGGCACTGAAGTAGTCATTGTTGTGCGGAATGCGATGAGTTATAATCAAAATAACTGTGATGCGCACCTGTCACGAGAGGCCCTCTTCGCTACGGATTTTTGTTTGGAAAAAGGAAGGGGAATGAAGGGGTGGTAAAGTGTTGCATTCCCTGGAACCTGGGCATTCCACCGGAGAATTTTAAAGAGTTCGGACAGATTATTGTAAAATAAAGATTTCGCAATTTATTGCTTCGCTTAATTCTAACATGTGCTTAACCTTTTACGGACGATGCACCGCTATAGTGGCTTTCGCGCATGTCATCTTTTTGAACGACGGGTCACTATAGTGGCTTTTGTCGATGTCATCTTAAATTACGACGTGCCACTATAGTGGCTCATTCGCTCACCATTTGAATTAATTGATAGTTTTATATGTTTTGTTTCACATTCATTTTTTGCCTTCACAACGTTTTACAATAGTTTTACAATAGATACGTCCGTGTATTATTTGTATTATTAATTATTAAAGTAAACGATTAAAGTTAAAGTATATGTATCATATCTTGAAGAAAAATTATAATTTAATCATCAAAAACTTCGTTGCAATGTTTCGTTGCAAAATTACAGTGCTGTATCGTTTACGCGTAATTCGTGTTGAACTCTGCCGTACAGAGAAACAGCCCCGCGAAAAATTCAGCTGTGCCTAAGTGGTTAAGAAATCTTTTCCTCGACAAATGCAAGATGATGATGTTTCCAAACCATGAAAACTAAATTACTTTGTTACCAATCCGCGCATATTAATTACGTATATTTATGATCATGGATCGATCCCTACGTATACACCGTTAAGGATTAACACCACCCTCTTGCCAGAGTGACCAGACGGAACTACGAAGAAGAAAATCGTTGAACATGCGGAACACTATACAAGGAGTCCCGCAAAGAAGCACAGACGACAGGAAAAATTCGCGTATGACATGACTTTCAGTGATGTTACTCTGTACCGTTCAATAGTACAACCCGATAGTTTCAAATATTCATGTCTATATTGTCCACAGCCCAAACAGTGTCTGAGCTAAAATTTCGTATGCAAAAAATTCAGCTTCTACTCTACTTAAACACACACTTTCACTTCAGCAGTCATCAAGCTTTCTGCCAATTTTCACCATTGCGTCAGAATACGGAGCAACATTGGAAGAGGTGCACGAAGAATTACAAACGACGAGAAAAATTTGCGTGTAACGTACTATCAATGAAATTAATTCATACCGAAGGGTGTCAGAAACACAAATTTCGTAGGCTAAAAAAATTCACCCTCTACTTTACTTAACATTAAACGTACCAAGTGAGGTCAAATGACCCCTTTCAAAATTTACTTTAAAGCGTACATTCATTGTAATTTCTTTCGCACATTTGACTTTCTGTAAATTCTTATATCATCCAATTATTCAATTTCTCGCTTTAATAAACTAGGAGTTTTTTTCTGAAAATCAACGTTTATTTCCTAAGGGGTCCAATGACCCTTTACGCAAAGAATTAAAGAGTTAAACACACACCTTCATTTCAGCAGTTGTCAAGCTTACTGTCAACTGTCACAATTGGGTCAGAATACGGAACAACATCAATGAAGGTGCACGAAGAATCACAAACGACAAGAAAAATTCGTAACGTGACTATCAAGAAGTTACTCTATACAGAACGGTGTCTAAACTCAAATTTTGTGGGCTAAAAAAATTCACCCTTGAAACTACTTAAACACATGCCTTTACTTCAGCACTTATCAAGTCTACGACCGACTATCACAATTGCGTCAGAATACAGAACAACATTCTAGGACTTATGCGAAGACATCCAAAAGACAAGAAAAATTCGCGAAGTGACCCGACTTCCGGTTGAGCTCGAGCAGCCAACAGGTGGACGACGTGTTAGGGGTGCCATTAAAACGCGGCAGCCGAGCGTTGTAACGGTCGTTGCACGATCGACGGTATCGTTATCAAATTACCGAATTAACCGCGTTAGCCGCGGGACTGCGAACAAGGCGAGCAAGGTGGGCAAGTGCCTTGGCCACGCCGATGACGTCCTGACGTCGTTAAAGGCACGCTTTGATGTTTCGTTAGCGGCGATACAGATTGCACTGACTCTGATAGGCGCCATTATGGTACATATGGGCTGAGGCGCATATAGCGGCAGCTTTGCGGCAGACGCGCTATCGATATAGAGAGGGTGGCAATTAGAAAATGCAGGTTAACGCGTGTTGGGGAGTTTGGCTTTTTCAGGGGAACGTATCAGCCGTCTCTGACTTAATAGCCTTTGATCCTGCGGCACGGTGCGCGTGGGAAGCAACGCATTATTCACCGAAATCTGAATAGTTAGAAACGGGAGTCTCGAAGGCTTGAGATCGCTTGTCGTTATCTTTGATCGGGGAAAATACGTCTTCCGGTTGCAAAAACCAAAGACGTCAGAGAGATTGTGTATAAAAGGCGAAAAGTAAGTAATTACCGTTCGATACAGTTACGAATTACAACTTGTTCAGGATTAGAACGACCACTGCGGGAGGGAAAATTAACAGTTGTACACATCGTTGGGGTAACCATCCTAATCGCGCGGAAAAGTGCACAATAGGTGTAATAAACCTTTGTTTCCGCGCGATCAGCCGAAGTTTATGATTACCAGCAATTCCGAAGCAATTCAATTTAGAAGAGCCAAATTCGATGAACAGCGACAATTGGTTAATTACTTTTTTGATTACAGCTCCAAAGGTGTCTTGAGAGAGATTTCAAGCGAATACAGACACAAATTTTCTTTGTAACAACAGATGCGTGTGCAACTACTCTACAGCGACATTAATTTCGGGAAGTCTTTCTTGTCATTTTGTATTGTAATTTCACTTCATTGCACATGGCCATTCCGAGACCGAATACAGTGGCCTTCTTTTTTTGTAATTAATAAACTATTAAGCAATTTAGTATAAAAACATCCGATGCAGCTGATTTTATTTGCCCAAAAATTACATCTGCTGCCCCCGAACACAACTCATGAAAAACAATGACTGTATATCAGTGACTGTAAGTATTTTTAAATAAATTTGTACTGCGACGGCGTATAAAAGTTGCGTCGAGAAAGAAAGGTCAGTTTCTTGGAAGGCACAGTAATGAATGTATTAAGAGGGTTTGAGAATAGTTACTCTAAATACCACTGTTGCATTGCATATGAACAAGCTATTTACTCTCTCGAGGCAGGATTTACAGATATTCGCTGTATTGCGTGTTTTCATGATTATGATGCTAATGATTAAATTGATTACTCCGACCTTATGACAAATTCTTGGTATATACCGTTGTTGAAAAGTTCAATGGAGCACACTTCTCCATTTTCTTTATTTACGGTGGTTTACGATGTGAAAAGATGGTAACCTGATGAAACTTTTGTCGAATGCATTGTTAATTTCCATTTTACCATCGTGGACATTTATTCATGATCAGGATGCAGTGTATTAGAGTATATACTATAGATAAATAATTTTCATTCGTGAATGAGACGAAAGAATATGATCATTGTCACATACGAGATATTTGATAAATAACTCTGCCATACATAATTATTTATACATACTTACTGATAAATTAATTTAAGTGACTGCGCTTGTAACTACTACCTGGACTAACCGTTTATGCTGTAAATCAATCTATAATTTTTAAAGAACTCCCTTCTAATGCACCAAAACCACCTAATGCGTCAAATGTATATACGACAGAAATTGAATGACGTATAACATAGTATGGACGCGTCGGAAATTTCGACAAGCGGAAATTGGGCTTTGACAAGTTCCAGCATTGGCCAGTTTACAAGTTAAATTCGATTAAATTTCGATATTCCTACATTTTTAATAACCTCGACAACTGGTCGACGAAATGAATAATTTTTCTTTTTTTCCCATCACCGCTCCGATCCTTTCACTTCTGTCCTCTGTGTTCCCACCTTCTCTCCCATTCTCCTCACACAATATAATTCCACGCCATTACTCCCGATACACTCTGCCGCGGCATATCCCCGCATTAATATTTCGCCGGCAAACAGAATGTCATTTCCGCCCGTCGCCAGTTAACCCTCCCACCGGTTCGGATTGGAAATTTGCGAAACCGCGCACGAACGACCTGGCGAACGTGTAACGCGTACAGGAATGGAGAAATTTTTCCACTCGTCACGGACGGACGTAAGTCCCGCGAAGAATGACGATCGGGGTTATGAGGCTGCAAATGGAGGAATATGCTGAAAGATAAACGGGAAGCAGAAAAAATGAACGGGAGGTTCAGAGAAAAATAGAGGAAGTAGGCAAGTTGGAGGAGAATGACATTGGATGAACGATGCTGAAAGATAAAGGGGTAGGCGCGCAAATTAAAGTGCGAATTAAAATGAGAATTAAAGAAAAGAGAGAAACAGAAGAATGACAATCGAGAGTGTGAGGTAACGTTTGAAGGAACGAAGATGAAGGATATGTAGTATGTGAGAAAATGAAAGACGAAATTTGAAAGAAACGGAGAATGCGCGCGAAAATGTCAACCACCCATGAATTTTTAACAGCGGCCAAAATCACAAACAGAACCGCGCCCCACCGTCAAGCAGCCGAAAGATCACAAAACCCCCAAGCAATCCCACAGAAGCCCCATTCAATAACGCACTTCGACAGCGACTAAAGAAAAATAACCCAACCATCCCGTAGCAGCGCCCGAACACATAAAACGACCGCCGTACAACAGCATAAGCCCCCCAGCACGCGAGCTTAACCGAAAGCAGCATATAAACTAAACACCGACGCCGGAGAAACTGACGGACAAAGAAGGACATAAACCGCGCCGCAAGCAGAGAAACAGAGTGATTCGAAGCCACCTGTAGGAAGATATTGCCCGTCTCGCGTCTCGTAAAGCGCGCCGGACGGAAAATAAACCTTGTCCCTCTATGTATTTTCAGTCGGCCGTCGAATGGGGTGCCTAGACTCCAGGGTGGCTGCCCATGGTGGGGGAAGAGACGAAGAAGGGGTTGAAACGAAGGGGTTGCGCGATACGGCGCGCCGGATTCAATTACGCGGGAGGAAGACCAGAATTTTGTATCGTCGTGCCCGGGGTGCACGGGTACAGATTTTAAATGAATCACGTCTGCCCGTACGTGACCGGTAGGCCGATGTAGTTACACGAACGACTCGACCAATTGCTCGATTCGCATCCCACTTTTTCGGCTCTCCATGACTCCGCATTCGGCGCGGTGCAGCGGGCTTTTAATTATGCGCCGCGACGCTCCGAAGAAGCGGCTGCCGGGGGCTGCCTGATTAACACTTTAGGACCGCTAAGGAATCTGGAAGAAATACGCTTGGGATCGCACGACTTGGGGAAATTTGTACGGTAGAAAAAAGCATAACTTCGGTATTTATGAAGAAGTTTTTGTGAAACTTTCAGAAATTGTGTAATTGGAAGTATTATAGTTATTATTAAAAAAGTACTTTTTTTAATAATTATCATAACTTTTTTACTTAACACTTTAGGGCCGCTAAGAAATCTGGATGAAATACGCCTGGAATCGCACGTTTTCGGGGAATTTGTGCGGTAGAAAAATCATAACTTTGGTATTTATGAAGAAATTTTTGTGAAACTTTCAGAAATTGTGTAATTGGAAGTATTTTACGTATTATTAAAAAAATTATGTTTTTTTAATAATTATCATGACTCTATATATACATATATTATATATACATATATTTTATATATACATATATTGATATATAAATATATCACATATGTTTTTTAATAATTATCATAACTTTTTTATTTAAAAAATACATTCGTATGAAATTAGTAGAAATCGTAACATACGATGCATTTAAAAAAAAATTTATTTAATTTTTTAAAGAAATTATCATTACATTTGATTTAAAAGTCGATTTTATTAGAGCTTCTAGGAGCTTTCTAAAGTATTATATTGCGTAAAGCACTTTTCTCTATGATATGTATCGTGATTCGCTTCGTTTTTCATTGAATATTGGTGTAAATACTTAAATCGACAAAATAGATACAATGTATTAAAGTAAGTGACATCTAAAGACAGCCTGTAGAAAACACGAGAAAACTCGTGAGCGGTCCTTAAAGCCTTAAGACGCCGGCGGAACTGCTGGTCATTTTACGGCGCGATGGACTTTCATTCGGCGCGAATTTATTGAGTGTTTCTGACGGAGCAGTTTGGCAGACGGAAACGAGAGGGATGGGGCGGTACTCTATTCGGACGACGCTGGCAAAGTGAGGTGATGGTATTTGTGCAGAGAAAAACCGCGAAAGTCGTTCGTTTTGTCATGTATGCAATCCATTTCCCACTAGTTTCTAATTTCCATTATAACATCGCAAACATACCGTATCCTTATTTTAACACCTTCATGTTCCTTATTCCAATATTTGCAACACTTTTAACAAAAGGCTTTTCCATACTGAGTCCTTCAGTCTGCTGCACATAACCTCGTCTACACTTAAAATATCTCAAACACGCCTAAACCACTTGAAAAAATTGTTCGCAAAATACTACACCAAACATTACGTATGTAAATATTGTAACATTCAACCTGACTGAACACACAACATGCGTCGTCCAGTATTTTAACTTTTCCACTCGCAACTGCGAAACAAGGTCAATTTCCCTGGTACCACCTGAATTCTGTTGAACGCGTGTCGAAGTGCAGGGCGATTTTAAATGGAGCATATTGATATTGTTGTTATATCTGTAGTGGTCTTTGTTTAAATATTTATAGAATTTTTATATTTGTCATGTATCTAATCTATTTCCCGCTGGTTTCTAATTTCCATTATAACCTCGTCTACACTTAAAATATCTCAAACGCGACTAAACCCACTTGAAAAATTGTTCGCAAAACACTATACCAACCATTACGTATGTAAATATTACTGTAATTTTCAACCTGACTGAACACACAACCTATCTTGTCAAGCATTTTAACTTTTCCGCTCGCAACTGCGAAACAAGCTCAATTTCCCTGGTACCACCTGAATTCTGTTGAACGCGTGTCGAAGTGCAGGGCGATTTTAAATGGAGCATATTGAGAGTGTTCGCAACTATAGTAACGCAATCGTGGCCAGGGACGCGGGACAATGTAGAAAACGACGGAAATGCGCGAGCAAAACTGTTTGAGCGTATGCGCTGGCCGCCTCTCGAATTTCGGAGTTTATTACGTCGCCGTTTATACGGATGCGCATTTAACGTGAAGGCAGCTTTGCACAGACCTCCGATCGAACGGCGCCCGTGTTCGGCTCTTCGTGTTTTGCACCGTAAACGGCGGCAGGTTGCCGTTTACGGCGCCGGTTTACATTTCGCTAGTTGCGGCAAACAACGGCTATGAGAATTCGAGACTGCGCCATGGAAGAACGGATTCGTGGTGACGGTATTTCGAAAGCGACCATTTCGGAAAATTTTGTAATGCGACAAAGAGAGACTGGTAAAATAACCGGCGAGAAGGGAGCGTGACTATTTTTTCTATTGGGTATAAGGGAAAGTTCTGTCTAATAGTGAATTAATGCGACGCCTGACGTTTTTATTTCAATACGTACCGATATCCGGAGAAATTTAATGTAATTTGGTAAAGAATGTTTTGCAATTTAAAAGTAGGTACATGCATCAACGTCTCAGGGTGAACGTAAGACTTCGAGAATTTTCTAGACATTTGTGTTGCGTTCCCTTAATGGCGTTGTATGAATATATATCTAAATTAATTTCCATCTCTGACTATTCATTCTGAAATTCTGTATGTCGTATGTCTTTGTCAATATACCCTGTTTTGTACCTCTAACTACTAGTCAAATCGAGGGGTCCCGTAAATCTAGTGTTAAGACAGGGTGAAATTGTCTTAAATGTCGTTTGCCAACGTCGAATTCGTACCATCAGGTGAAGTTGTTGAAGAAATCAGTGTGCGCTTGACTCTTGAAACCCGTTAGCATGGCCAGGTGATATTGTAAAAATAGAAAAATGATAAAAATAGCAAGATTATTTGCGTCCCAGTGGTCTAGTAGTATTTAACAGTTTTAGCGTTAAATGTATGTATGTAGACTCTTTTGCATCCATCAGTTTATGGACCGTTTGTTTTGAAAGTGATGCAAATCTATTTTTTGCTGTTTAGAGAAAAATCATTTAATGTCAATTATGAACAATTAAATATCGGTTGAAATATATTTTGTATTAATGCAAACTGTTGTTTAATATAAATAATAACAAGAAATAAAATAGGAGTAGTATTTTTTATTTTTTTATTTTAACCTTAATTATATTTACATATTGTTAAATGTAACAGAAAATATTGCTATTATATATTTATGCTTTTTATGTGGCAGTGTTTTGAAATATTCATGATACACAGGAAGTATATAAGGTAACAACTGCTACATATCCTTATATTTTTCGTATGTAACAGGTCTAGTATCGTTATACAAATGTCTTCCTCGACACGTAGCTGATAAATCTAACGTCTCCAGTTCTGTGCCCTCCATCGATCTTTTATATAAAATAGTATACGATGCACTTTTGCAAAACCTCATCCATTATATTTCTAGCCAATTTACCTTTTCTCCGTTAATATTTTTTCTTACCCGTTTTTGAATTGCGTTTTGTAGATTTTTTGTTGAAACGAAACGTTCTCATGTCATTTCGCGTAAAATAAACTTATGATTTTTTTCTACATTGTTTCATACCATCATAATAGTTCTCTGGTGTGTGCAAGAAATTCTTTCTTCGCGAATGTCTATGGAAATTGAACTTACACCACTTTTATAAACAATCGCTACACAATTTCCTTGTTGGCCAATTTTTAATTGAACAAAGCATTGGCATTTTTTAAGATATTAAATATTAACTGGTTATAAATAAAAGGTTTACACTAAATTAACCACAAATTATGTGATATCTTATTAAAAAAAAAAAAAATGGATTTACACCATTTGCAAAATAAATGGTCCATATGTGAAAGACTACATACACAACCAATGACACATACCAATACCATGCACAACCCATAACAATAGCCCTCTTAATAGGTGGCACATAATAATTGTAACCAAATTAATATTGTGCCTCTGTAACATATTTATGAACAAGTACGCTACACAATTTAATGATTTTGAACAGAAGTGGGCCGCCATCAAAGGATTAAAAATCCCAATTCAATATGCAGAGTTTCTCTGTCAAGGTACTTTCTTTCGGTACAGTTATTCAAAGCGATTGGTTCAAATCGCTTGGCCCCAACATTTATGTTACCAGTACCTTTTTCGTACAAAGCAAAAGTTCTCCTCTGTGGACGTACATTTTCAAATATAAATGTGAAATTGCTTCCACTGTTGAGTGTAATTTCCTCGATAAATGATGCATACCAAAAGAAATCAAAATTTTCGATCACTCTGTACTGAAAGGAAAAAAAGCAGCCCAGCGGGGAAATTTGAAACGTATAATTGTTCTACTACGATTTGCTCATTGTGCCACTTAAACTAAAGGTTGCTTGTGACATAAACATTTTTGAGTGTTGGAAGACTATTTAGATACTAATGTTTTCTTTTGCGATATTTTCAACATCTGGCGGGGAGTATACATCACAATAGATCGGGATCCATTGTTACAAGGAGAAAAAATAGCCTGGTCCTCGTCTTGCTAAAAATTTTGCGCCAGAATATAATGTGGCGAATTACGTACCAAAATCATGAAAGTTGTATGTTGTTTTTAAACGCGGACAAAATCGTTTGGGCGAAACGACACGTCTGTAAACGGTGGATGTATAGATTGAATGCAAACAGTGGTTCAGATATTGAACAAATATAGGATAGGAAACCCGAATCTAAAAGAAAAACAAGACTTACAAGCACTGCTGTCGAATAGAGGCAGACAAAAAATTTATGTTATTTTCGATAGAAGGCAATAGTCTGCAGTATATTGTGTACAGTATGGTAAAAGGTAGTAGCTTTCTCGGTGATTAAAGCATAATTTCTGCTTCTTTAAAAATTCAATTCAAAAGCAATCAGTGAACGCACAGCGCAGAATTCATTTAAACAATTCACTCCTGGGTGATCCTTATTTTTTTCTGCCACAAAGAAAAGCCTTTTATTAAAGAGGAATTTAAAGCTTAAGAGGTTATCACGTTGGAAAGAATCGTTGACCGTGAAGGAGATTATTTCCAATTAACCTTTTTGTATCACTTTCCGCTATGGTTCTATCATTTTTAAGAGAACAATTCACACGTACTCGTTTCTTCACTTAACAACCAAATTTTACAATGTACGCACTAACATCGTACTAACATACGCAAGCACACAGTGCATCTCCCTCTGTGAACAAATTTGAGGAACAAAAACTGTGTGCAGCGCAACATTCGAAAATAGGACAAAACTGTAAGAGTCGAAAAGAAGAACGATAGAAGCAGCAGAGTGAAAATACGCGGAAGACAAGTTTCTTAACACTAAACGTACAAAGTGGAGTCAAATAAACACTTTCGAAATTTACTTTTAAACCATACATTATTTATTATTTCTTTCGCTGATTTGACTTTCTGTAAAATTTTATATCATCTGATTATTCAATTTCTCGCTTTAATAAATTAGGAATTTCTTTCTGAAAATCAACGTTTATTTCTTATGGGGTCAAATTACCCCTCATGCTAAGAATAGGTATGTGTAAAGTACCGGTATGTTCAGTGTTAAATGATTTTCACTTAAATATTGCTAATTTCCAAGCAGTACCATTAAATCCAATAAATTTAAACATTGTCAATTTTTAAACAAGAATTCCGAATTTTTATGAATGTATTTGCATACCTTCAGACATTGTCGACTATCAATCCGCAATTTGAAGACTAAACGTATCAAGCCGGGCCATTGACCTTTTTTACTTCAAATGCTCAAAAGCGAGGGAGAAAGAGCTTTTGGATCGAATACTTCGGATTCTTGTATTCAATTCAAGAATGTCTAGGACTCTGCCTCGTAAAGCAAAATCACGGCTTACATATGTAATTGGTTTCGTAATATAAAATACTTAGCAGTCCTGTTGGTAATGTAAAGGAAACATACCACCAAATAATATTTTTATAATATTTTATTGAAATTTCAAGTTTTGATAGTCAATGGTAATTTTTTATTTTACACGACGAGTATACACGTCGTACGCACCGCAATAAAGGTTTAGTCGTTTAAAATCGTACATTCATTGATATTTCTTTCGGTCATTTGACTTTCTGTAAATTCTTATATCATTTGATTATTTGATTTCTCGCTTTAATAAATTAGGAATTTGGGTGATGCGTCCGAAACATTTGTAGATCGGTTACACATCATTGTATATACGGTGACGAACATCTTAAAGCTGCTATCTCCTCTTCTTGCTGGTTCTTCGTTCAACGAACTGCCCAGAACTGCCGACCATTAGTATCGTATTCATTTACCCATTTCAATTCATCGAACGTTTATCGAGCTCATGGTATTTTCGTTTAATCACTCTATTACGGGATAGTAAAATGGAGGTATAACGGAACATATGCATTTACTGATAATTAGAACAAATAACTATGCAGTGCTTAACGATTACGCTAACAAGCGTATACACGGTATTGATACTCACGTAGAAGTTCACCTCTGTAGTTTTAGGTGAAATAATAACATTGAGGCTCAACTGCATAATTAACCGTTTTTTGGGTACAAATATACCCTTCACAAATTCGTAATTTTATTTAATACACTAAAATTCTTTGCTTCAATGATGAAAATTCAATTTAAGTTAACATTAGAATTTTCTGGGTATCAACTCTGCCCTTTCCGAAACTGTAATTATTTTTAAAACTAAATTCTTTGGTTCAATGCCGAAAATTAAATTTAAGTTAACATTAGAATTTTCAGGGTATCAACTGTGCCCTCTTCGAAGTTGCAATTATTTTTGAAACAAAATTCTTTGCTTCAATGACGAAAATAATATTTATGTGAACATTATATTTTTCTGGATATCAACGGTGTCCTTTTCGAAGCTGAAATTATTTTTAAAACAAAATTCTTTGCTTCAATTACGAAAATTAAATTTAAGTTAACATTAGAATTTTCTGGGTATCAACTGTGCCCTTTCCGAAGCTGCAATTATTTTTGAAACTAAATTCTTCGATTCAATGACGAAAATAAAATTTATATTAACATTAAATTGTTCTGGATATCAAGTGTGTCCTTTCCGAAGCTGAAATCATTTTTAAAACTAAATTCTTTGCTTCAATGACGAAAATGAAATTTACGTTCACATGAAAGTTTTCCGGATGTCAAGTGTGTCCTTTCCGACCCTGTAATTATTATTAAACCAAAGTTTTTGCTTCATTGCCGTAAAGGGAGTACACGTTACCTTTTACATCGCCGATCACGTAACAAACACACACGACACACACAGAGTTACATAGATACTCATTAGTAACGTTAATTAAATGAATTCTTACGCTGCGACATTCGAAACCTACCAGAAGCTCGTTGTGCCTTTTATTTTTATTAATTATTCAGAATAATCAGGGACCTGCTTTCATGCGGTATAATTCCGATTATTGTAAAATCGCGAGCGTTTAATGTACATCGTAACTCGTTTTATAAAGTGAGCAAGCGATTTTCGGTTAAAAAGGAAGCCACTCGTGTCCGCATCGTACGTATATATATATATATGTACGTGTGGACAGATACTTCCCGGGAGAAAGAGAGAGACGCGAATCACTAATAGGTCGGATTAAAGAGCCGAATAATCGGTTTCCAAGAGAAATCACAGCGCGGCAGCAACGTGGCTCGTAATAAATGAACGGCCGAATAACGATGGAATTTTCAAATTTGCATAACCGATTGATAGCCCGGCTCTCCGGCGCTTTTAATGGAGATGCTGTAACGACGTAGATAAACGAACGGCTAGGAGTGTCTGTGCTAGTCAACGTAAATTTTATAACGCGTAGCTTGCCGGCGTTGTAATCGTCGAACATTCTCAATTGCATATTTATGAGCCGCGTCATTGTAGCTATATAAATAAGGTATGTGTGTCGCGCCGAATATAAATTCAATTTTGCCGCTCTGTATTTTAGGAGTACCCGTATTAATCAATATGCAAATTCGTAAATACTGTGTTTAAGGTTTCAGATGTGTGCAGTGTGAAATAAATCTGAAAGAAGACAACGATCGTTGGCTGCCATGGAGAAATATACGCCAAATTTCACAAATACATACAAATATCAAAAAATAGGAATATATAATTGACACTTCTAACTGACTTGTCCTGTGATGAGACAGAATATCAATGAAAATGTGTGAAATATCTGAACTGCACTAAAAAAAAAGTCCACATTGTAATTGTAATTACATAATTGACTCGTTGTCCTGTGACGAGACAGAAAATCAATGAAAGTCTGTGAAATATACGTGAACTGCACGAAAAAAAAGCATATAGTTCACTGTTTCTCAAAAATGATATCGAGGTTTACACCCATCATTTCGGCCGACCCCATGAATTGATCGTTCGAAATGCCCTCACAAAAATACATTACAAACGTACGCAGTCGTAAAAATTCGTGGACCGCCAACATAATTAATTTCCCCCGCATACTGTATTTAAGGTTACAGGTATGTGCAGTGTAAAATAAATTTGATCGAAGACAACGATCGTCGGCTGCCGTGGATAAATATACGTCAAATATCACAAATACACATAAATATAAAAAATAGGAATATATAATTGACACTTCTAACTGACTTATCCTGTGATAAGATAGAAAATCAATGAAAAATTGTGAAATACGCAAATTGCACTAAAAACCCTACAGTTCACAGTTTCTCAAAAATGATATCGAGGTTTACATCCATCATTTCGGCCTCTCAACAAACGCACATTCTAAATGTACGCAGGCGCAAAAATGCGTGGATAGCCATCATAATTAATTTTCGCAGCATATTCTATTCAAGGTTGCAAATATGTGCAGTGTAAAATAAATCTAATCGAAGACAACGATCGTCGGCTGCTGTGGAAAAATATATGTCATGTATATAAAATACGAATATACATATAATTGATACTTCTCACTGATTTATCCTGTGATAAAGCAGAAAATCAATGAAAGTTTGTGAAATACGTGAACTGCAGAAAAGAAACCTATAGTTCATAGTTTCTCAAAAATTATATCGAGGGCTACCATACCCAACTCCCATCATTTCGGCCGGTCCCATGAATTGGTCGTTCGAAACACCCTCACAAAAGCACATTCCAAACGTACGCAGTCGCAAAAATGCGTGTACCGCCGACATAATTAATTTCCCCCGCATACTGTATTTAAAGTTACAGGTATGTGCAGTACAAAATAAATCTGATCGTCGGTCGCCGTAGAGAAATATACGCCAAGTATCACAAATATACACAAATATAAAAAATTAAGAAAACCATATATAATTTACACTTCTAACTGATTTGTCCTGTGGAAAGACAGAAAATCAATGAAAGTTTGTGACATACCTGAACTGCCCTGAAAAAAGCCTATATTTTAATTATAATTATATAATTGACACTTCTAAATGACTCGTTGTCCTGTGATAAGGCAAAAAATCAATGAAAATTTGTGAAATACGTGAATTGCCCTAAAAAAGCCTACAGTTCACAGTTTCTCAAAAATGATATTGAGGTTTACACCCATCATTTCGTCCAGTTCCACGAATTGATCGTTCGAAACACCGTCACAAAAGCACATTCCAAACGTACGCAGTCGCAAAAATGCGTGTACCGCCGACATAATTAATTTCCCCCGCATAAACCTTTTCGCGCGACTTCCCGCGTTTGTTCCATACCCCGTGCTTACAAACGGCCGGCCGAACTTTTTCGGCCGCCTGATAAATATCGCGGGCGCATCCGGTGCAGCGCGGCTGCGTTTACAGGCAGATAAATATTATATTCAAATCTCCGTTTTCGGGGCGGATCGGCCGGACGGGCGTTTAATTGAAAATATGAAAACCGTTTAGCCGTGAGGGCGGCCTGCCGCGGCGTCGCTAATTTCCATAATAGAGATATTAATTAGTCAGGCGAGAGTGCCGCCGCGCTACGGGGGTGCGATAAATAAAAGCCGTGGGCCGTAATCGCGATCGCCCATTGCCCGTCGAGCCGTTCGTTGCCCGGTTCGTTTTGAACGCCGGTTCCGTTCCGCTGAGAATTCAGACGCGATTCCCTCGTCGCGGCAGCATTTATCTCGACGCTTGCACGTTCGCGGATTAATTGCGCGTCAAGCGGCTGCCGGCGAATTTTCGTGCGAGCCCCAGCAACGTGCACCTTCGCGCGATCTCGAATCGGGGGTGTTACGAACCACACTCGTCCTTCTCAACGAGTCCTTCCGCCTTGAGTCCTGACCCATCCCCAAAACAATGCATTCATATCTGCAATCCGAGACTCTCCGAAAATAGCTTTCAATAGATTCATAATGGTTCCATCACTCCGTTCCCTAATTCTCATTTACCATTTTCGAGCACATTCT
The DNA here is from genome assembly GCA_033815515.1 of Cryptocheilus praepositus. Taxonomy (NCBI): domain Eukaryota; kingdom Metazoa; phylum Arthropoda; class Insecta; order Hymenoptera; family Pompilidae; genus Cryptocheilus; species Cryptocheilus praepositus. Next base: position 803,415 of record JAWWQZ010000064.1, on the reverse strand, counting down.
TTATTTTATTTTATATAACATCATTATTACATATATATATATATATATATATATATATATATATATATATATATAGTAGTTAAGTTGCCTAACTTGAAGTAAATTAATTAATTTCCTAGATATAAAAACTTAAGTTTTATTAAATATTTTATTCTCTTTCTCTCTAGTATTAGAAAACATTCCGTTCCCTAATCTTCAATGACCACTTTCGTGCACGTTTTTTATTTTATTTTATATAACGGCATTATGATATATATATATATATATATATATATATATAGTAGTTAGGCAGCTTAACTACTACTAAAGGTAGCTTAAACCTTAAATTGTTTACTTTCTACCAATACTAGAGTAGTAGCCATTAGTTTTAGTTTTCTAATACTCGAGAGAAAGAAAATAAAACATTTAATAGAACTTAAGCTTTTATATCTAGGAAATTAATTAATTTGCATCAAGGTAGGCAGCTTAACTACTATATATATATATATTATATAATACTTTATATTTATTTTTGTTTAACTATCTTCTATTAAATATTTTATTTTATCTTTACTTTACTTAAATTATACTTAAATATTTAGCAATTACGTTAATTTTTGTTAATCTTCAATAAAAATTTCATAGATAATACTAATGATTAATATAACGATTCTAACTAATATATATACGTAATAATTATATTATATAAAATAAAATAAAGAACGTGCTCGAAAGTGGTAGTTGAGGATTAGGAATATATATATATAAATATATAATACATACAATATATTTGTAGGTTTAATATTTATATAAAATCATTATTACACATATACATATATATGCATATGTATATATCCCACTTTAAAAAGTTATGGCACGAGCCTATATAGTTTACACATTAAAGTTCCGTAAAGCGCAAAATGTCTTCTTAAATCATTTAATTCGATCAATAAAAATAATATTGAACCGTAAAAGTTTCACGCTTTCTAAAAATTGTTCGCAGACCATTTAATGCTAATTAATTATATTTCGCGGGAAATTTCCGTTGATACCTTAACGTCTCAATTTTTTTTATGAGAGCCCTCTGGTTCAGGCTATTCTCTCCGATACCGCAATTACCAGGGTATTAAGCGTCAAAGTGTTCCATTATGACGCCGACCACGGTACGTAAACGTTCATCCCTGCCACTGCACTTTGTAAAATTCATAAGGAACGACATTTAGGACATTTTTATTCAAAACTATTGGCAGCAGTATAAGACAACCTCAGAATTTGCTCGAATATGTCAACATTTTATACGGTATGTATGGGTATATACGTGTTACACGCAAAAAAATGATTATAAGCCGTACGCTTTTGTTTGAATATATGTTTATCGTACGGGGTTATTTATTCAAAACTATTACCTGCAGCAAAAAATTACTATTCCGGTTTGATTGAATACTCGAGGTTTCTGTAAAGTATCTATGGGACGATATGTATTAATTAAAAAAAAAATGATTCAAACTGTATTAATTAATTGTAATATGTGTTTACCATACGGGACCTATTTATTCAAAACGATTACCTGTAGCTGAAAATTACTATTTCAGTTTGCTTGAATAGGCGAGACTTCTATAAAGTATCTATGCGAGGATATGTATTGATTAAAAAGAATTATTCGGAATTGTATTCATTAATTTGCATGTGTGTAACGTTCAGGAGATTTTTATTCAAAACTGTTACTAGTAGTAAATAATTATCGTCACAATTTTTTTCAATATTTCAGAGTTGCATAGAATATTTTCAATAGATGGATATACATTGTCCGCAAACAAAAATGATTGGAATCTATATCCATTAATTTGCATAGAAAATTATGATTTGGAGCTTTTTATTGGGAACTATTACCAGTAGTAAAATTTTACGGTCACAATTTTCTTAAATACGACAAATTTATGTAAAATAGCTGTGGGCGCCATATATTATTCAGAAAAGAACGATGTGAAAGTGTAGTCATTAATTTGCATATGTATTTAAGATTTCGGATCATTTTATTAAAACCAGTAGCCAAAGATTGTCGGCATAATTCGATTGAATACGTCAACATTTATAGGGTATCTTCAATAAAAGGACATGTATTATTCGCAGAAGAATCGTTAGAAACTCTACTGATTAATTTAAATAACTATTGCAATATGATGAATATATAGGGCGTCACTAGATTGTGGTTGATATTACTTAACAGGCTTCAATTAAATTCAGCACCTATTCATTTGCTTTGCTGGTTTATATTAAATAAAATGATACTTCCTGCCGTTGCTCGTTTAACTCGAGGGTTCGCGCAGCCCAGAAATAACAGTAATAATCTATGATTACCCTCGACTCCGCCTATATGAAATCATAAGTCCATTAAGATAACATCGCAGCCATTAGCAACTCTCAAAGAAAAGTAGCCTGAACCAACAAACCGCAGTTATTAGTGAGGTCCGATTTTCGAAATTACCTCGATGATCACCTACCATAAATCCACACCAAACCGCACGTATCAATTTTGATAAACTACTGCTATTACTCTATCACTTCGTCATCAATCAAAATGACACAACCACGTCGAAGTTAAAACCGCTAAAATATAAAGCGCAGTTGAAAATTGTATTAGTATTATAAAAGTATTATCGCGTGTCCTTCAATGTCACAAAAATGAAAATTGTATTAATATTATAAAAGTATTATCGCGTGTCCTTCAATGTAACAAAAATTAAAATTGTACTAATATTATAAAAGTATTATCGCGTGTCCTTCAATGTCACAAAAGTCAGAATTATATTAGTATTATAAAAGTATTACCGCGTGTCCTTCGATAGCACAAAAATGAAAAATTTATTAGTAACGTCCGATTTTCGAAATTATCTCAATGATCACCTACCATAAATCGATACCAAACCGCAAGTATCAATTTTGATAAATTACTGCCATTTCTTTATCACTTCGTCATCAATCATAATGATACAACCACGTCAATGTCATAACTGCCAAAATATAAAACGCAGATGAAAATTATATTAGTACTATAAAAGTATTATCGCGTGTGTTTCGATGTCATAAAAACGAAACATTTGTTATTAATACGGTCCGATTTTCAAAATTACCTCGATGATCATCTACCATAAATCCACGTCAAACCGCAGGTATCAATTCTGTTAAACTACTGCCATTACTCTATCACTTCGTCATCAATCATAATGACACAACCACGTCAAAGTCATAACCGCTAAAATATAAAGCGCAGATGAAAAACATTCTAGTATTACAAAAGTATTATTGCGTGTCCTTCAATGTTACAAAAATAAAAACTGTATTAGTATTATAAAAGTATTGTCGCGTATCCTTCTATGTCACAAAAATGAAAATTGTATTAGTATTATAAAAGTATTACCGCGTGTCCTTCGATGTCACAAAAATTAAAATTGTATTAGTATTATAAAAGTATTATCGCGTGTCCTCCGATGTCATAAAAATGAAACATTTATTAGTAAGGTCCGATTTTCAAAATTACCTCGATGATCACCTACCATAAATCCACCTCAACCCGCACGTATCAATTCTGTTAAACTACTGCCATTACTCTATCACTTCGTCATCAATCATAATGACGCAGCCACGTCAACGTCATAACCGCTAAAACATAAAGCGCAGATGAAAAACATACTAGTATTATAAAAGTATTATCGCGTGTCCTTCGATGTCACAACTGAAAAATAAATTCGTACGTGCTCACGTATCAATTACGGAGCTAATCCCGTTCGTTATCGCGACAATGTTGGCCATAACTCGTCCAATAACGAGCGTCGTTAAGAACGACGTGAAAATGTTCTGGCGACGAGAAAGTTTAGTTAACAATATCTAATCACGCCACTGCCAACACACGAGCCCAGCGAATTTTCCTGCCTCTATCCGCGTCTTTCGCGCTCGCTGATAATGGTCGTCTCGTTACGCGGTACAAAGTGTAAGTGGCCCTTATCTGAAAAAAGTAGTCGCGTGCGCGCCGCAATTCCGGGAAAACGAGTGGACGCGTGACTTTGAGGATGATCGACGACATAACTCGAAAGAGAGAAGGCTGAAGGGTCGTAGGAACTTAGGAAAAGTCAGACGGAAGGAGAGAGAAGCTGGAGTGAAGTTTCGCGAAAAAGTGATAACGCGGGTGCGAATAAAATGAATGATTTCGGGTACGGTGCAAAAATAGTAATCGGCGAATCGTTAGTATAAACTGCTGGTAGAATAAAATAAATAAGTACTGTAAAACATAGCGAGCGAATGGCAGCGGCTTATTATCAATGAATTAGTAGTACAAGGGAATGGACGAATGTACAGAAACGGAACAAGGGTGGAATAATAAAATAAAATAAAATAAAATATTAAGAATGCAGAAGCAGATTATAATAAAGAACACCGAAGAGTTTAAATAATATAAATATCAGTAGAGGTAAAATGACCGTCTGATATCAAGGAATCAGTAGTACAAGTCAACGGATTGAAGGACGGAAATGGGACAAGAATGAAAAGAGGAAATATAAAAAAAAGAAATGAAGAAATGGATGTTAATACAAAGCGCAGAAGGATTTAAATACTTAAAAATTCTTCAAACATAACGAATAACCGCCTCATATCAACGAATTAGTAGTACAAGTCAACGGATTGAAATACAAAAACGTGACAAGGATAGGAAAACAAAATTTGAAAATTAGGAATTAAGAAAAAGATAATAACAGGAAGCGCAAAAGGATTTAAATACTCCAAAATTCGATAAAATATAAACAGTGACCGCCTGAGGTCAACTAATCAGTAGTACAAGTCAACGGACTGATGGATGGAAACGGCGGAAGGATGAAAAGAGAAAATATAAAAAAATAAATTAGGAAATAGATGATAATACAAAGCGCAGAAGAATTTAAATACTTAAATATTCTTCAAACATAAATAATAGCCGCCTCATATCAATGAATTAGTAGTATAAGTGAACGTATTGAAATATAAAAACGTAACAACGATAGGAAAACAAAATTTGAAAATTGGAAATTAAGGAAAAGATGATAACACGAAACGCGAAAGGATTTAAATACTTAAAAATTCGATAAATATAAAAAGTGACCGCTTGAGGTCAACCAGTCAGTAGTACAAGTCAACGGACTGAAGGATGGAAACGAGGGAAGGATGAAAAGAGGAAATGTAAAAAAAAGAAATTGGGAAATAGATGATAATACAAAGCGCAGAACGATTTAAATATTTAAATATTCTTTAAACACAAGTAATGGCCGCCTCATATCAACGAATTAGTAGTACGAGTCAACGGATTGAAACACAAAAACGTGACAAGAATTGCAAAACAAAATTTGAAAAATGGAAATTGAGAAGAGGATGATAACACGAAACGCAAAAGGATTTAAATACTTCAAAATTGAATGAATATAAACAGTGACCGTCTGATGTCAACGAATCAGTAGCACAAGTCAACGAATCGTACGTCGGAAACGGGCTAAGGATGCAGAGAGGAAATATAAAAAGAATTAAGAAATAGATGATAATATAAAGCGCACGAGAATTTAAATACTTAAAAATTCTTTAAACGTAAGCAATGGCCGGCTCATATCAACGAATCAGTAGTACAAGTCAACGGATTGAAATACAAAAGCGTAACAAGGATAGAAAAACAAAAATCTGAAAAATGCAAATTAAGGAAAAGATGATACTTTGAAACGCGAAAGGATTTAAATAATTTAAAATTCGATAAATATAAATAATGAGCGCCTGACGTCAAAGAAACAGTAATACAGGTGAACGGGCTAAAAAAGAAAAACGGGACAAGAATCAAGTAATAAAACATGAAGAATAAAAATTAAGAAACAGTTGACAAGAGAAAGCGTAGACGAATTTAAATATTTTAAGATTCGGTAAAAATAAATACTAACCGCATTACATCAACGAATCAGTAGTACGAGTCAACGACTGAAATAGAACTATGAGACAAGGCTGGAGAGCCAAAATATCGGAGACAGAAATTAAGAAACGTTCGATAACAGAAAGCGCAAAAGAATTTAAGTATTTAAAAATTTGATGAATATAAACAGTGACCGCCTGAGGTCAGCGAATCAGTAGTACAAGTCAACGAATTGAAAGACGGAAACGGGGCAAGTATGAGAAGAAGAAATATAAAAAAATAAATTAAGAAGTAAATGATAATACAAAGTGCAGAAGAATCTAAACACGTTAAAATTTGATCAAAATAAGCAATGACTGCCCGGTGCCAACAAACCGACACCGCAAAGTAAACTACCAACCCGAAAAAAACGTAGCGCAAAATTAGTCGAAGTTATGGGATCTGATTCCTGTGCGATTCTCACTACTTTTTATGGTGGTTAGAATTATTTTGTTGTTGACGGCTGTTAAATGGAAAACGAATTGTTGTTAACCGAAATATATTATCTCTTAAAATATAACAGACGTTGACGGATACCATATGGTATAACACTGGTGTGTAATTGTCAAGTCTTAGTCTTGTGTGGTGTCGGATTGTTAGTTTTTTACAGAGTAATTCTTGTCGGTTTTTTGAAGCGCAAAGAGAACAAGTATTTTTTAACAGTTGGTGGGAAAAAAGGAAATTCCGCAAATCGGGTAATTTTTTGGATATGGATGTGAAATTATTATTGAAAGTGGCTGTACCCCACTTATTGCGGAAAGTAAAAAATTCCTATTTTTCCGCTGAGTGGGACGACATGAGCTGCTGCATTTTCTTACCTCAGCAAAAATCGTTTACTGGTAATTAACGGAAGGTTTATGACGGAAAGCAGCACTGGGTAATAAAGACGTGAGGAACCTGCTCGAACGTGGTCGTTGAGAATTATGGAATGAATTAGTGGTGCAGTTTTCAATTTATTTAGTAATTATTTTCTGAGGGTATCGGCACGCAGGTATGAATGCATTGTTAGAGAATGCGAAAAGAATCCAAGCGGAAGGATTCGTTAAGAAGAATTAGTTTGAGAAAACTTTCCACTCATTTTAACGTTCTTTCCCGCCGGTAAGTTACTTAACCCTTTGACTGCTGTAGGCGCCTAAAAGCGCTTACAAAATTTGCGCGTGTGATAAAGTAGCCGCCTAATGGCGCTTTGAAAAATTGTGGTTATGATACTGTAGGGGCTTATGTGCGCTTAACGCACTTTGGTCCGCTGACAAGAAAGGCATGAAAAAAAGCTTGAAGTTAATGTTACATTTTTAGTGCCTTAACAATTCAATAAATTATGTTGTTTTTGACGCAATAGGATTCAGTGTTTTGATTATTTCAATATGCTCTTTCAGAAATCTACGTCTATGGCCAAACTTTTTTCCTACTTTATATGATACAATTCAAAGCCTGCCGTACCCAAAGGGTTAAGGCCGAGTCCGAACAAGAGACAATATTTTCTTAGAGCGCAAGCGTTAATCTTCATATAATCAGATCCGTGTCCACCGTGTAGATAGTGTAAATAAATGGTAGTGATAGTGAAAATAAAACATAGTTCATTGCAAATAGATCTGGCATTACCGACAACTCTGAACACTAAAACACGAAACACCATAATCAATACATCACAGTACTAAATCGCCCACTTCGCGGCCTTCCCCATCAAACCGCCTATAAATCCACCCGCAACCTTCCACGCGCCAATCCAGTTTCCCGCGAAGTCCTAAAACCCCAGTACAAAAAGTCATCCTACCACACGCCGAAAAATTCGACGAACGTCACGAGTCAACACGTGTTTGCACTTGCGTTAGATATTTTAATTTTTGAAACGCAGGGCATTGCAGAATATTGCTAAAGTTTTGTTCATTGTGTTCAGGCGCATCCGCTTTATTATAAAAAATGTACTTTTCTTGGTATTGAGGCTTTTATTATAATAGAATTCTTGTATTAGAAAGTTTCGAGAACGATGGAAGGTGACGGTGAAGCATTTTTAAATAAATTATACGCGAATGATTTATCTGGTCGCCCAAGTGATTATGAAATAACTTGTAGTGATTTGAATGATTCTTTGATCTTGAAGAAGATTGTTTATCGGAAGACAGTTATAAATCTGATATTAGGCTTAAGGGCATAATGCAGCTCTTTAAAAGGAAAGTCTACAACTACACGTAAATTACTGCTCTACAATAAATCATACGAACAAAATATTAAAAATTATAATGTAAAGTTTAGTTATAGTGTAATGTTATAATAAAATGTTGTATATAGTATATAAAATATATACTATATATTATAAAGTATGATGTATACAGTACATAGTACATAGTGTATAGTTATAGTGTAAACTTTATGTCGAAAGTGTAATTATAATTCATTATGTACAAATAAACTTTATTGCAGGTTATTTAGATTCTTTCACTTGTATCTTCTTACACTTGAACAACAATGTGTTAACTCGCGAAACTGGCTTGCTAATCCGTCAACTGGCGCTACGATTGACAGGGCAAACTCTCTTCATACGTTAATTGCCACGCAAGTTTATAAAAAAATCCCCGTGAGGCCACGCGCGCTTCTATGCCATGCATGAATTGTTTTTTATTGTAGTAGAAAACTATGACATTTTGAACCAAATGCCATCGAGTTAAAAATCTATATTCGAAAATTGTACTGGACCTTTTGTTTCTTATCATAGCAGAAGATAAGCACGTTTACATCGAAACATTTTGGAACATGCATTCGCTTGAAAATCGTTATCAAAGAAAGCATGTGTACTTTGACAATTATTTCTTCTTTTTCAAATATGTTTTTTGTAATGACGCATGGTTAAAGCTACTTTCATAACAATTTAATAGTGTTATTATATCCTGTCAAATATCTTTGCATATACCTACTAACTTACCTTGTAAATACTCAAACGCGTGTCACCCGAATATTGGTGACGCGGCAGTCAAAGTATTAATACTAAACATACCGGTACTTTACACCTACCTATTCTTACCATTTGACCCTTTATGAAATTAACGTTTATTTTCAGAAAGAAATTCCTTATCTATTAGAGCGAAAATTTGAATAATCAGGTAATATAAGAATTTACAGAAAGTCAAGTCAGCAATAGAAATAAAAATAAATGTACGATTTTAAAGTAAATTTTGAAAGGTATGATTTGACCATGCTTGATTACGTTTAGTGTTAACAGTACCGGTACTTTGCACCTATCTATTCTTACCATTCGCGGTCATTTGACCCCTGCGATTTTCAGAAAGAAATAAACAATCAGATAATATAAGAATTTACAGAAAATCAAACGAGCGACAGAAATAACAATGAATGACGACTTTAAAGTAAATTTTGAAAGGTGTGATTTGACCCTACTTGATTACGTTTAGTGTTAAATCCCACTTTGCTTTCAGGGAACCCCATGCGTTTTAGCAGAGCGAAGGATCCCTCCATCGGGCCTTCCTTTATTTCCGCCGAAGGGTATCGCTTATTTTTCCTCCCGCTTCGAGAGCGTCGCCCGCCTTCGCTCAACCGCCTGCCCATCCTTGAGCGTGCTCGAGGGTTAATAAAATGTCGCGTGTGAGAGCGGGACGTCGCTTTTCGAGTGATCGATGAGGTTGTTCCGCCGAAAAAAAGTCGAGCACGCGCTGGGTTCGGGCTAACAAGCTCGTAATAATGTATAAAATTAGAACGTAACGAGCACGGACACACCCCGGCTGATGCATGTCGGCGGGAAGTTGCGCGTGGGTGCGAACAGGGCTTTTTTTAGATGCGAATTGTTAAGAAGCGGGCGACCTTTGACGCCAGTCTGCAGGGGAGTCGGGTTTCTGGATTTTGCGGAGGTGTATCTACGTACCGGTGAAGGTAACACGTATCTACGTACCGGTGAAGAATATGAACAAAACAAAAATAATGCGAAGGTATGGAGACCAAAGAATGCATATTTTATTAATTGCATATATAAATGCTAAAAAATTATATTATTATTAATCCGCAACGTGGTGGTGCCACGTATTTTAGAATATGATGTGAATTTGTGAGCAAAACGAAAATAATGCGAAGGTATCGGAGACCAAAGAAATGAATCACTATTTAATATTAATTGCATTTACAAAAATATAAATGCTACTGATTGGGTATTTTTTTAAATTATATTATTATTAATCATATTCTGTAGTACTTCATCACGTTGCAATTTTAACACGTTGACTGCCACGTGTATTTTATTATATTAAAACCGCAACGTGATGATGTACAGAATATGATTGAATAGAGCAAGACGAAAATAATGCGAAGGTATCGGAGACCAAAGAATTGAATAACTATTTAATATTAATTGCATTTCCAAAATTATAAATGCTACCGATTGGGTATTTTTTGAATTATATTATTATTAATCATATTCTGTAGTACAATTTTCATATATGTATATATTTTCATATCAAAAAGTTAGGAAGTAAAAACGAAAATTTTTTCACCCTCTTTACATTTTTGAACTTGCCACCGATTGTAATATACATTATCGGAATTTTTTGTACTTTGTGACCTTTTAAAAATTCAATTCGTTCGATTATCAGTAACCGATACTCGCCAATAATAAAGCTTTGCTTTCATAGTGACCTGCTGCAATGAACCGGTTTAGTCGATCGCTTCATTGTAATGCCATCACCGGATATGTAAACGTTTACATATGTTATTTATTATTCCAAAACACCCGAAAATTCTACGAAGAAAGCCTTTCTTTCAGTAAGTTTAACCACTGGTGAAACATTATTGCAGTTTTTATGCTAGTGAATGCCAATCATGACAATCGTTAGAAGATGCTCTTTTTTTTTAAACGTGAAATGGTCTACTAACCTACCTTTGTTTCAATAAATAAGACTAATGACACCACTGTATTATACTTCTTTAATATCAAATATGCCAGTGCTATTAAAAATTTGTATTTTTCGTAATACGCATTTGAAGCTTCGGGTTCCTATGTCTGCGTCGCGGTTGAATAAGCATAGAACTCTGTAATTCCTACGAATGCTAATATTTTCGTTCAGGACAACTTAAAACCCATCATTTCAGGAAATGCAAAGAAGAACTTTACTTATTTGGATCCTATAAACCAGCTTATTTCCGCCGAAAGAATGGATTTTCAAAGTACGTTACGAAAACCAGGTTCTGAAACTCCATAAGTTAATAGAAATTACTCAAAAAATACGTCCTAACGTTTCGCATTGTTACATTTGCGGTGCGATCATAATAAGTTTTATACCCTGCAATTATTGCGATGATTAACATTGTCAATTTCATGTTATTTTTTTTAACATGCGTCACGAGCAACAAATTTCGAAAGTGAACAAGAATGGATGTACAAAAATGACTCGGAGAACGTTCTTGTAATTTCATGTTATTATCCTTTCAACACTGTCGCAATAAGCTTCGAATTCCATAATTTTTGCCTATATTAAAAGTTTCCTTCCGAGTAATCCACAGAACATCGTTTTAATTAACGCAAAGAAACCTTTACTTTATTTCTACCCTCGAACCAGCCGCCCCCGTAATCAACCCACTCACAGTGCTAAATCTACTGCCGCAACGCTAGAATTCGAGCTTCCCCTGCGATATCAAACGAGCACTCGACATTTACATCGATTCAACAACTCAGTGCGCGCGATCGAATAAAGTGCCGACACGCATACACGCACGATGGCACAACTCAAATATCGACATGGCGAGTGTATCAGCGTAAAAGCTCTGCTTTACGGGGCCCCGATACAAAGGATAACGAATGTACTGCCAATAAATAAGACGCTCCACTCCTCCGAGTTACAGCGAGCGTCAAAGACGAGACGCACGATGGAAGGTGTATCAGTGTAAAAGCAGACCTTTTACGTGCTGGGCACAAAGGCCGGCGAATGAACTGCCAATAAACAGAACGATCTACTCCAAGGACGGGAAATACGCTTGTTACTTCGAACGATTCTACCGACGCGATCGTGCTGTTTTCTCGTTAAGTGCGACGATTTTCAGCCGTTTTTATCAATATCTAAACAATTATGGTCAGAAACCTTTTAAGGGCAAGTACTCTTACGAACTCTTTCAATAGATATTTTAGTTGACATCTGGTCGAGGTGTAATCGGGAATTTTTTGAACGTAAATGTCAATGTGGTAATTGTAAATGTGTAGGAATAATCGCGTGATTATGTTGAAACGTTTGATGCGGCAGTGAAATTTTGCAGTTTATACGTAGATATAGAGTTTATACTAGATTCTGCGCGAATTGCATTATACCATAGGTTTTTATCTTTTTAATGTAAAGCACAAGAGATTTTGTTTAGTTCAAATTAACCTACGAGATCGTGCTGTTTCCTCGTTAAGTGCGACGATTTTCAATCATTTTTAATCAATGTCTAAACAATAGTCAGAAACCTTTTTAGAGCAAGTACTCTTACGAACTCTTTCAATGGATCATTTTAGTTGACATGTGGTAAATTTGTAATCAAGGATTTTTTGAACATAAACGCCGATGTGATAATTGTAAATGTGTATGAATATACAGTAATAATCGCATGGTTATGTTGAAACATTCAATGCGGCAATCAAATTGTGCAGTTTATATGTATGGGTAGATATAGAATTTATACTCAATTCTGCGCGAATTTCCATTCTACTCTGCCTTTGTTGGGGTAAAGTACCCAGTATTGGCAATATGCAAATGAGCCTCTCGCTTATACTTTCTATTAATTTAACCTAACATGAAGGTCATCGCTTAAAGATTGCACTCCTTATCTTTTTAACGTAAACCACAAGAGATTTGGTTTTGTTCAAATTATCCTATGAGATCGTCCTGTTTCCTCGTTAAGTGCCACGATTTTCAGCTATTTTTAATCAATGTCTATTCAATTATAGTCAAAAGCCTTTAAGGGCAAGTACTCTTACGAACGCTTTCAAAGGATATTTTAGCTGACATGTGGTCAATTTATAATCAGAAATGTTTTGAACGTAAATGTGTAGTAATAATTGCGTGATTATGTTGAAATGTTTGCGGAAATTGTGCAGTTTATATGTAGATATGTGTGTAGAGTTAATACTCGATTCTGCGCGAATTTGCATTATACTCTAACTCCTTTCCTTTTTCATGTAAACGTCAAGAAATTTTGTTTTGTTCAAATTAACCTACGAAATGGTGCTGTTTCTTCGTTAAGTATAACGATTTTCAGCCATTTTTAATCAATGTCTAAACAGTTATAGTCAAAAACCTTTTAAGGGCAGGTACTCTTACGAACTCTTTCAATAGATGTTCTAGTGAACATCTGGTCAATTTGTAATCGGATTTTTTTTTAAAGTAATCGCCAATGCGGTAATTGTGAATGTGTGTGAGTGTATAGTAGTAATCGTGTGATTACATTGAAACGTTCGATGCAGCAATGAAATTGTGCAGTTTATATGTAGATATAGAGTTTATACTCGATTCTGTGTGAATTTGCATTCTACTTTGGCTTTGTTGGGATAAAGTACCCAGTATTGGCAATATGCAAATGAGCCACTCGCTAACACTTTCTATTAATTTAGCTTAATGTGAAAGTCATAGCTTAAAGTTTGCACACCCTATCTTTTTAATGTAAACCTCAAGATATTTTATTTACTTCAAATTAACCCACGAGATCATGGCTTTGATATTTTATATTGATAACTGACACACTTAATTTGAATAAATATTAATCTTTTTATGCTCTAACCAAATGTTCAGTTTTCTTCTGTTATAGATCGAACACAGATTAAAAATGTAGAAGCTAAATACTTTGAGAAAAAAATGTTTATTTATTACACATGTTTCAGATGTAAATATGTTTCAGATGCAGATTTGGCCTGCGTATACCTGTTATTACGCCACTCATGGTGCAATTTTCAACATAAGCAATACTAGTGCGTGTTTCCGAAAACACGAAAAGTAACTGAGTCATCAGGTAAACATCGACAATGAAGTTTGCTCGACAACTCCATCGTAGAGACACGGCCCACAGTTGCGTGGGTACGTCAACAGCAGACACGCGATCTGATTACAAGCGAAAAAATGAACGATCCGTAGAACGAACTGACGTAAACACTGGAACTCTGAACGCTAGATCCGCGGTTCCGTTGTATCGCGGGAAGTTTCTAACGCGTGGATGCCGCGGCGTGTAAATTCGCCCGTGATGCGAACAGGGCGCGGCGTGGAAATGTGTGCGTCATAAAAGGCGGTTGCCAGAATGCGTGGATTATGTCGGATGTTGCGCGCGTAATAATATTTTTATCTTTGCGCTCGGCCGGCGGATCTGCCGCGTTTAGATTCCGTGCGATCTGCATACGCAAGCGTCAGACTGCAAATATTATCATATGCCGTACACGTACTCCGAGCCACTCGAGTACGCAGACGCAGGGAACGTATGATCTACAAATATTAAGTCCCATTATGGCGAAGCCGCCGTAAATTCTCTGAAAAATATACGCCCAACGAGTGAATGATGCTAGACAGGCACACCTATCTGCGCAGCTAAATTTTCTAACACACCGAGACTTCGCCGTTTACACGGGGTACGGCATAAAATATAGACCCCGGTAGACCGCATTACACGCACGCACCCACACGTGTGTAAAACAGGAGCAGAATTCAATTGGTGTAACTTACAACCGCCTACGCCAAACTTGGGGAGCCCGGTGTCAGACGTGCGTAGACTTTGTAACGGAAACATTAGGCAATATACTGTCACATGCTCTGAAACACGTAACGCCAAGGAAACTTTTAACCGCACATGAAGCGCGCCACAAAATTTCGTGGCGAATGCATGCCTATCAAATTCTACGGAGCGTACCACAGAACGATGACGCACTGTAAGCTGCTTACGAAGCAACGACTTGTGGAAGACGTTAGGTGAATAAAGAGCATGCGAACAGAAAATTGGTAATAACTTCGGTTATTGGTAGTAACATCTTTTCTAGTACTTGTATGTGTATTGCTTCCTCCGTCTTATCCCTAAGAACTTCTTATTAACATTAGATTTACCGGCTATTTAAGTATACCTATTTCTACTAAGACCAGTCAGAATAACTGGTCTTTGGACAAAATGCATAGTGGTGTTTCTAGTCTTTATTTACTTTTAAAAAATGACGAAAAAGGTTGAATAATATTAATTGTAATACAAAAATAGATTTATAGACATTATCGATTAATCAAACGCTTAACTGTTTTTCGTTCATCGGTCACAATTTTTACATATGTACATTTTGCTCAATGTACACTTTCCGCATACACTTTTTTGTGCATATATTGCCTTCGTTGGAAGTCATGATATCATTTGGGGAAGAAAATGTTACATGCAGTACGAATTTTTAATTGAAACTGTAAGACCAGTCATTTTGACAGGTCTAGTAAATCTAGTATTAATACTTTAAGGGGCACTAAGAAATCTGTAAGAAATACGCCTGGGACCGCACGTTTTTGGGAAACTTGTACGTTACAAAAAATCATAACTTTGTGATTTACGAAGCAATTTTTGTGAAACTTTCAGCAATTGTATAATTGGAAGTATTTTAGGTGATATTAAAAATGATATTTTTTAATAATTATCATAACTTTTGTACTGAAAAATTAAAATATGGAAAAACATGAAGGCAATTGATTTTAACACTTTGACTGCCTTAATGGTCACCGCTGACCGGCGCAAGAGATTTGATTGAAGATCCAAAATATTCGCAATGGGTGGGAATAATTATTTTATAAATGTAGTTATTGTTAGAATAGTGATGCGATCCTTTGCTTTCCAATACCTGCAGATTATTTACATTTTTCACAATTTGGTCAAACGCTGTAGTATTTCATGGCGTCGCCGTTCTAATATAATGATAATGCATTGAATATTGATGTAAATACTTAAATAAACAAAATAGATACAATGTATCAAAACAAGTGACATCTAAAGACAGCGTGTTGAAAACATGAGAAAACTCGTGAGCGGTCCATAACTTAAAGTGTTAATTACTTTTTACTTTTTGTGTATGTGCCACATACGTATTATATGCATTTAAGTTAAAGAGCGTGACGCGCAAATATGAATAAACTGAATTGAAATAAAAAGTAGCGTAATAGAAATACCGTTAGAGGGAGTATCGATTTTTACCTAAAACTCGACATTTTTCTGCGCCGGTTCTCTGCTATCAGCGCGAGCCAACGTTTCCCATGGTTATAGCGTGAGAGAACGTGTCGTCTGATAGAACGTAGTATCGATTTTTATCCAGAACACGATATTTTTCTACGGGAATTCTACACAATATCGTATTCGTATCAGCATAAATCAACGTTTTGCTTCAATATAGGTTCAGAGAGTGTATCTATCGATAAAGGGTAGTATCGATTTTATCTGGAACTCGATATTTCTCTACGACGATTCCGCACTGTTTTTCACTACTGTCAGCACAAGTCAACTTCTTGAGCGTATATATTTTTTTGAGAAGATATCGACCGATGCAATATAGTATTGGTTTTGTTTAGAACTTGGCATTGCTATACGATGATTCTGCACAATACTACGCCTGTGTCGGTGTTAAGTTAATATTTATAAGTTATATTAAGTTAATTCTAAATATGATTGTTGCTTTAGACAGGGTACCGGCTGATAAAACATAGTACAAACTTTTACCTAGAACTCTACATTTTTCGGCGAAAATTCTCTATATTTCGGTGCCTCTATCTGCACGAGTCAACGTTTCGCTTGAATATAACCTGAGAGAGCGTATCAACCAATAAAACATAGTATCGGCTTTTTACCTACAAATGAATATTTTTCTAGGATGCTACCATCCAGTATCGCGCTTATACCGATATGGACCGATCAAATGTACTATCGATTTTTACCTAGGCTCAACATTTTTCTACGAGAGCTCTACACATTACTGCGTTGCCATCAACGCGTATCAATGTTTTGCAGGAATAAAGATTTAGCAACGCATCGACCGTTAGCACTAATATCAGTTTATATCCAGAACTGAATTTTTTTTTACGCAAGTTCCCGACATTCTCCACTTTTATAACCGCTTATCCACTACTTGCCTCAATACTTTCCTCATAGAACGTAATACTAATTTTTAACAAAACATTGACGATCTTCCCCAAAGATCATACACAATATTCCACTTGCACCTTACATGAACATAGCCTGATGAACGTATGAACCAATAGAACAGAGTATCGCTCTTTACCTAGAATTTAGTATTTTTCTGCGATCCTGCCATACACTATCACGCTTGTATCGATATCGACCGATCACACGTACTATCCGTTTTTACCCGCACTATTTCCTACATGGGCCCTAGCCACTACTGCGTTAGCATCAGAGCTATCAAGGTTTTGCACGAATACAGATTTAGTAAACGTATCGAGCGTTAGCGCGTAGTATCGGTTTTTAGCCAGAACCGGATATTTTTTGACGAAGGTTTGAGATGTTCTCCACTTTTGTAACCGCAGTCTATTCAATACTTGATATATATTTGCCTCAATACTTGACATATAGAACATATTTGCCTCAATGCTAGATATATAGAACACATTTGCCTCAATACTTGCCTAATAGAACGTAATACCGATTTTTAACAAAACCCTGACATTCTTCCCCAGAGATAATATACAATGTTGCGCTTCCACCGCCATAAGTTAACACCTTCCATGAACGTATCAACCAATAAAACATAGTATCGCTCTTTACCTACAACTAAACTTTTTTTTTCCACAATCCCCCCATACAGTATCGCGCTTGTATCGATCACGCGTACTATCCGTTTTTACCCACACTCTTTCCTACATGGGCCCTAGCCACTACTGCGATGGCATCAGGGCTATCAAGGTTTTGCACGAATACAGATTTAGTAAACGTATCGAGCGTTAGCACGTAGTATCGGTTTTTAGCCAGAACCGGATATTTTTCGGCGAAGGTTCCGCACAGTTTTCCGTTCCTATCGGCGCGAGTCAACGTTTCGCATGGATCACAAGGCAGCGACGCGATGGAAGCATAGCTTCTGACGGAACTGTCAGCGAGTAAGCTTTGGGCACACAACGCACACTCGAGTCGCCTGTCGAAGCGTGTTTTCGAGGTATCGCGCACACGAAGAACTGTCCGTCACCGGCGACATCAAAGCCCGGCCAATTCGAAATCAGGTTGGCCCGGTATGTACACACGAATAGTTTCATGCGAAAAGGGCGACGCGGCTGCGTGCTCCGGGTAAACAGAAACCGAAAGCGCAAAAAAACGACAAAGGTAAATCTTAATAAATAACCGAACGCGGCGCAAACGAACGCGCGCAGAGTAAAGGGAAGGCCGGATGAAACGAAGAGTACGAAAACACAGACGCAGATAGCAGGGGCTTGCACGTAAATGGCAGGCCGGAATGAGGGAGTAGGCCAGTGCTTTTCAACCGGCCTGTCGTCAGAGGATTTTATGTACGCCACGCGCAGTTTTGAAGATTGTTTGGTCAATCGTCGTTGAAATAAGTCCAAGGCGCAATAAGTGTACGTGGAAAAATTAAAACGTTTTGAAATGAAAATGTGAATATATCGGTGGTGAGATAAATTGCTTTTTTATCAGCGCAATTTCTTCGGCGGAGATATGGATTTCACCTATTGACTGCTCGCCGAAATTTATTGGTGATGACTATGGGCGCATATGTACGTCCCCAGTCGTATCGATTTCTTACCTATTGCAATCACAATTATCAATGTACGAGATGCATAATTTTCTTGCATTGTTTAATTTGGCATAAATGAAGAATTATCATTAGAATTTTGTTGCGTCTTACATAATCAACCAATAGAGTTCACACTGGCGAAAACTGTTTCATCCTCAGCGAGCACTTCGGCCGGAAGAACTCAGCAGTCAAAAGGTTAATAGGGTGCACACTGGTTATAACAATTTGAAAGAAAATTTGTGAAATTGTACGAAAAACATCCTCCAAAAGACATGTTAATATTAATTACCTCTTCCTTGAGGATCAATCATATGCAAGCAGAATTGACTATATTGCACAATATGTCGGAAAAATAACGGAACTTTTTAAATTTACGGAAAATTACTAACGCTACCTTTTAAATTGTTATCAATTGTTATCAATTGTTCCTGATCATTGTTATCAATCAACGGATTGTTAGATTATAGCGCTTAAAGTCAGAGTACCTTTTGTCACTCCGTATGCCCCTGATTTGTTACCATGTGACTACTCCTGTTCTCGAAACTCAAATTGGCTATGAAAGGAAAGTTTTATGACGATGTTACACAAGTCCCAAACGCCGGACGTAGGTCATTAAGGCGATTCCGTAAAATGACCTAAAAAAATCTATGCAAGCATTGGTTGAACGTGCTCAGCGGTGTATCGATGTGGAAGGAATGTATTTTGAATAAGAATAAACAAAATTGCCAGAATAACTAATTCTTTTTTCTTTAATTTAAAAAGCTCCGTCATTTTCCCAACATACTGTATATATATGGTGTCACGACGTTTTCACGAGTTTTGCAAACTCTACAACATTTCTCTGGATATTTTTATTTCTCGGATTGCGCCGACTAACACGGTTACGTCAGCGGTCGCGAATGTGTTAACACAACTAGTAAGAACATATAAAATTACATTTTCTTCTTTTACTTCAGTGCCAAAGAACTTGTCCGACGCCTACCTTATTATATTCAAAATAAACGTCACAATTCTTATACCAGATTTAATTGATTCAGTTCGTTGCTTCTCTGCACTCCGTCCATCAGCAGCGTATTTACTACAAATTACGCTGTATCGAAAGGGTTAACTACATTTTCACGCGTGTCGTGAGATAAAATTACATTTTCACGCGTGTTGTGAGATAAAATTACATTTTCACGCGTGTCGCGAGATAAAATTACATTTTCACGCGTGTCGTGAGATAAAATTACATTTTCACGCGTGTCGTGAGATAAAATTACATTTTCACGCGTGTCGTGAGGTAAAATTACATTTTCACGCGTGTCGTGAGATAAAATTACATTTTCACGCGTGTCGTGAGATAAAATTATATTTTCACACGTGTCGTAATATAAGATTACATTTTCACGCGTGTCATGAGATAAAATTACATTTTCAAGCGTGTCGTGATATAAAATTACATTTTCACGCGTGTCATGAGATAAAATAACATTTTCACGCGTGTCGTATGATAAAATTCTTTTACTTCAGTGTCAAAAAACTTGCCCGACGCCTACCTTATTATATTCAAAATAAACTTCACAATTCTTATACCAAACTTAATTGATTCAGTAAATAACTAGCTTCTCTGCACTCCGTCCACCAGCAGCGCATTCACTACAAACTACGCCGTATCGAAAGGGTTAACTACAGGTTCACGCGTGTCGTGAGATAAAAAGGCGGAAAACGCCGGAGTAGAGCAGAATGATAGACAGTAGTGGAAAAGCGAAAACGAGGGAGAGAAAGAGCGGGATGGAAATGTGAGTAGGCAATGAAGCAGTGAGGAAGTGAGGGCGGCGTGGAGGGCTGCAGAGAAAGGGGAGATCGACAGACGACCATTAATTCCGCTTGTAACGACCGGTAACGGCGGCTATCACGCGATTGCATCCAATATTCCCAACATCGTTCGCGTCCCTCGAAAACGGCAATGTCAAAGCACGTTTCGACGTCCCTCGTGGAAACGTGACGCACTGCGAAGGGGTGGATGCACATGTGCAAAAGTGTTCCGGGAAAAAGAGGAGAGGAACAGAATGTGCGAATGGGTGTAATAGGAAAAGGAAGGGAAGCAATAACGGAGGGGGAGTAATTACGGGAAGCTTAAAAGAAGCAGAGCGCGAATGTGTGCCATAAAGCAGGTGTAACGGAGAAAATGCGGGAGACGGGACAAAAGAGTCCGCAGGCAAATAAGGAACACAAGAGAACTTGACGTAAGGAGCACTGATTCAGGCTGGAAAAATAATAAGTACAATAAAGCGAGTGGTGAGAGCGCCGATTAATGAGACGTGTTGTGCATTGTTTTATAGAAGCTGCGGGGGAAGAATAAAATGTTTCTGCACAAGATTTGATGAGAGATGATTTGTTCTTTGGACAGATAGTGTACCGTTTAACACTAAACGTACCAGATGAGATCTATTTTCATGAAGAATGATTTATGAAATAAACATTGATTTTCAGAAAAATTCCTAAATTATTAAAGTTTGAAAATGAATTGCGATTTTATATTAAATTTTGAAAGGGGTCATTTGGCTTGCACGTTTAGAAAAATCTGGTATTTACAGAACTGCGTAAAGTACTACGGAAAAAAAAATGTTATCAACTGTTTTACAGAATGTCGACAATTCGAACCATTCAAAACGAAGAGAAATTAAGAATTTAAGCGAAATTTACGAGGAGGATTGCCGCCGGTATCACGTAGCGCGAGAAAAATTGAATTTTCCTGAAACAAAACAAGTCTAAAGAATGAACATCGTATTTTACTATATTCCGCGCTCCAGAAAATTCTTAAATTTCAGGAAATAACCTTGCTCGAGGTAGAAGCTATACACTCCTCTGAATTTATACGTCGAATTTCAAGTTGACCGGCTTAACTCACACGTTGCCCCGCAACTACGCGGGCGCCGTCCAAAAACTCCCATTTAAAAAAAAATTATTATCAAACGTTTTGAAACTTTTTAACCACCGCGAAGCACAGACGTCACCGGTCGCCTCGTATTCCGGTTTATTCCTCAAATTCCACTTTAACCTTTTGCGCTCGGACGTTTTTCGGACGCAATAGTGAATAGCGCATCATTTCGTAAAAAATAATACAGTTTCGGAAGGAATTGCGGTATTCAAATTATATTTCGTATCAATATATACGGGTTATATTTGATGACATCAAATTTAAATGTTATATCTTATATTTTTAAGGTGTCATAACATGGCAGATTCGATCGAACATGTAACGCAACGATAAGTTGCTCGTTGTCTTTCATTTAACGTTTTGCTTTTCGAACATACAATGCAATCGTATTTACGTTCAAACGTTCTTGTTTGGCCCAAAATTACGATCACGAGTACGGCTCGTGATATTCATGTTTAACATGAAATCAAACAACGACTCTGACTCGTGATATTCAAGTTTGGCTTGAAATGTTGATTACGACCGAGACTCGTGAAAACAGTGAAAGGCGTTAATATCTATAACAGCAATGTAAAAAAAAAATCGGAAAACAGTCCATTTTTTGAGAGTCTAAAGTGAAATGATCCCTTAACCCGTTGACTACCGTGAGCACTTTGCTGTATTAGAACGGCTATGAAATACTATGGCGTTTGACTGAATTATGCAAAATGTTAATAATGTGCAGGCATTGGAGACCAAAGGATTGCATCACTGTTTTAACAGCAACTGCATTTATGAAGTAACTATTGCTACTGACTGCGAATAAGTTGAATCTTCAGTAAAACCTCTTGTAATGTGCGGTATTGGAGACAAAGGATCGCATCACTATTCTAACGACTGCATTTATAAAATAATTATTGCTGCAGTCAAAATGTTAACACGTTGACTGCAGTCAAAATATTAACACCTTGACTGCCATGCGCATTTTGCTGTATTAGAACGGCGATGCTATAAAATACTACGGCGTTTGACTGAATTATGCAGAATGTAAATACTGCGCAGGTATTAGAACTGCCACGCTATAAAATACTACAGCGTTTGATTGAATTACGCAAAATGTAAATAATGTGCAGGTATTGGAGACCAAAGTACCGCATCACTATTCTAGCAAAAACTGCATTTATAAAATAATTACTGCTACCCATTGCAAATGTTTTGGATCTTCAGTAAAATCTCTTGCGCCGGTCACCGGTGACCATCACGGCAGTCAAAGTGTTAAAACAGCGATAGGGCCCTGCGGATGGACATAAAACGTGACAGAAGTAAAAGAAGCGTATAGTGTTCGGCGTGCGGCGCTGAAAAATTGAAAGCCGCCCCGGTAGCAAGCGTGCGCGCGCGACACGGAAAGAGTCGCAGTTATTTCGCGGTTATTTCGCGATACCGGCGGGACGACACACGTGTGTCCATCAAACTACAAAACGCGATCCTTCGGCGTCAGTTCGCAACTGCCGGATCCGCGCGTGTCGCCCGCTCGTTTAACGGCAATTCGACAAAATTCCGCTTCCTGACGCGGCGGCCCGACAATGGATCTCTACTACTGCGCGTCGACGTCTCAGTTGACAACATTTTAACGTCGACCCCATTCCGCCGGCAGCGCCGGATTTATTATGGAACGCGATTCGGATATCGCATGCACTGCCGGGCGCCGAGATTTAATTTTTCAGCCCGCGGATCGCGCGAGAAAAATTAATCGAAAAACGACGCTCGCCGACGCGTGTGCCGCCTGATGATTCAATTTCCGATTTCGAGAAGAGCGAAAGAGGACTGGTCGGTGCGAAGTCGCGAAGGTTGATTATGTGAACACTTTGCCGGCCGCTGTCACGTATACGTGACTTCTTCTTGTCAATCGTTATCAGCCGCTATCACGTACGCATGACTTTTTTTCTCCAGCGGTGATGCTTCATTTCCATGTTTGTGTAGGGAGATACATTGTTGCAGGGCAATGTTTCCCGAACAGGGAACTGTGATTTCAACAGTCTTGCCCTCCCAATTTACCAGATTGTGTTTTATTGAAATCTGTGCGCATCGCATCGAAGCGGCGGCTTGTTTGATTAGTTTGACACTGTCTTTTGCTATCTTCGCATATCGGAAGATTACGTTAAATTGATTAAACATTATAAAATATCCATATATAAAAATAATAATAATTAAGGAATTATAATGTTTTTTCATTCGTCTATCGCAGTTTCTGCTTTCAGATTTTGAATAGTTTCGGACTTTATTCTTGGTATGGTTATGATGTTAGGAATAATGCAGAGATAGCTTTTCCAGATATATCGATGTCAATCATCATTAGAAACTAAATCATTTTGGCGCTGTACCCATTATAGAAATTCAGGAAAATATGTAAAATATAGGTGTACGAATATTTTCTACCCTAACTGTATTAATTGGTATGGCCAGTTGACCTTCTTCTTCTTCTTGGTTGAGATTGGATTTATTTTTCAATATTATTATACAATAAGGGGCGAAACAAATAAGTAAAGCATCTTTAAATATAATAAACTACACAACTTTTGAATAACATGAATTGAAAATAATTAAAAACTATGAAAAATGAACAATTGCCGTGCTGTGACTGAATTTCGATTATTTATACCGTTATTACAAATTAGTTCTATAGTCCAAACAGGAAAATAACGATCACTTTTGTAGCCAAATAAAAGAATCGTTTCAAATAAAAATGACATTGTTGCTACTTCGTTCTTTAAAACAGAACCGCACGTTTTTCCTTAGAAGCGCGCAAAGCCCAATCTGTGACGAATTCATTGACCTAGAATGTATTGATCTTCCAATGCCATTCAAAACTTACCTTCGTTGAATGTCCTCATGATTTCGTTTATCGCAATATTTCATCGATCCGTCGCTATGGGTTAGCCCGGTAAGTTTTCACCACGAAATTACCTTAAATGACATCCGATAACTTTTATACCTGCCATCGTTGAATATGTTTTATCGCAACAAAGACATTAACCCCGACGTAGAATCACAAACGACTTTGTCCTTAAATGACATTCAAAAACCAGCATATTAAAAGTTCACGAATTCACCAAAAAATAAATTATACATCTGCACCCTAAAAATTTGCACTCAAAGTTTACATTCATATTATTGTTTCTTTGTCGAGTTTGTTTTTACTCATGCTTGGTCGTTATCTTTAATACATTTTCGGGGTCGTAGGGATGGTGAAATATTTTCGAAGATTCAGATGGTAGACTTCTTTATTTTACGGCACAAATGTAATATTGAAAATATTATGCCGCAAGATTAAACATTTGCTTTACATTTTTTAAACAATATGTGAAACTAATTTCAGAGATATTACTGCGAAAATAATTTTCCACGTATATCCTATATAATGTAAATATAAAAATTTACATTATTTATTATTAAATACTTCATTTCACTAAAATTGTATTCAATATCCTATAAGTTTGAAAAGAATAAATTTTAAAACTTTCCTCCAGGAAATCGGCATTTTGTTCCTTATAAAGAAATTTATAGAAGCGTGAATATCAAATCGGCCCTGACAGGGGATGGGCCTACCCTAAAAGGGTTGAAAACCCCATGCTCTCCCTAAAATTTCAGAGGAACGTCCACCTGCACGAGACTTCAGCTGATCACAACACGCGTGCATCAAAACCAACTAAGTCCCGTTCGAGACATTTTTTCCCATAACTCACACTTCCGGCCATAATTTCTCATAAAACTTCAAAGGTGCTCCCTGCACAGCCTCGTCCCACAATTAACGCCCCGTCCTTTTACTTTTTACTCGGACATCCTACCCCATTCGACGAAGTGTCAGTCGGCAGCGAGGCAAACGTGTTTGAAAGAAGATCGCCTCGTCCCGGACTGCGTATTAATTATCGCAATCGCTAATTACGCCGCGGCGGCGACAGCGGTAAAACGCGAAACGGCAGAAACGATCGGCGAAGCCGTAAAATAATCGCGCGTGCGGCAGCGGCGCAAAGTTACACACAGGATCCCGGCTTAATTACTGCGCATTAATCACATTACCTTAATCATTTCTCGCGACCGGCCGCGCGACGCTTTCGGCAAAAAGCGAAACGGCAAGCGGAAAAGCTGCCGCGTTGCGGAAATCGCGTCGCTGAGCTCGAAACGTGCGGCGCAGCTCACGTGTAAAACACGTGTCAACGGTGTGTGGGCACGCGAAAAAGAGTCGAAAAATACGCAGCCAGGGAAAGCGCGGTCTCCGCCGGTTGTTGTGCGCGAAAAAAGGACGCCGGTGAAAAATGCTAGACTGCGGACAGTGGGAGCAGTGGAGAATTCTTGCCGAAGCGGCTGAAGAAGCGGAGAGTTGTAGTTATTTAATCGGAGTCCTGTTTGATGGCGCGTAAACGGTTATGCGGGAGGAACGTAGCTTTCAAAAGTAGTCGCAAGTTCAAGCGATCACTAGTAAATTCATTTACTGTAATGTCAGAAACATAAAAATCCTTAGGCGAATATTTATATTACCGTAGTTATTTAGGTTACTGTCTCGTAATAATGATGTTCTGTTATTTAAACATAAAAATAGACGTGCTAACTACTATTTGTTTCCACTATACTTTTCGTGTTAACTCTAAATACCCATTCAAGCTGTTGTAATTGTTTAATACGCACTCCAAATGCTTTCAACCGTTATTTACAGTTTGTAGAACAAAGAGAAATCTTAGAAATAGAGAAGAGTTCATACTTTCACTGGTAAATACTACAGCAGTAGTATTCACTATTATTACTTCAGTAAATAACACAGTAGTCGTATTTACTAGTATTACTGCAGTAAATACTACAATAGTAGTATTCACTAGTATTGCTACAGTAAATACAACAGTAGTAGTATTCACTAATATATACTAATGTTCACCAGTAAATACTACAGTAGTAATAACTACATTCGATGATATCTGTAAGACACCTGTTTGTTCCGCAAATTCTAAATAATGATCGAAACGTTTAATATAGATAGTAAACCAATATAAGAACCAGAATGCACTGTAACATTCTCAATTGATTGATATTTCTAAGACACCTGTTTGTTTCGCGGAATACAAAGTTTTTCACTTCGTGAAAAAAGCGGTAGTACGCACGTGTATTTCATGTCAAAATGACTAGAACGGATGGATTCCATAATTGCAGATTTCAAATTTACTCATTTTTTTAAACATCAGTGACCGCGTAGTCATTCCTTTTTATGCTGACCGCGATCCATTGCATCTAAACATTGCCAATATAAGAACAATAAACTAAGACGTATGGTGTAAGAAGATATTGTGTGATAGTACAGTGTTCAAACATTAGAACGCTCAAACAATGGCTGTTTGGAAACGGGTGTATTTGCTGTGCTCGATATTGTACACACACAACTTGTAACTGATCACTCCGACTGCATTTCGTGATCGCCGACAGACATTTCCGTTATCCTCGAATCATCACTTGCTCGAAAACACCCAAACAACCGCGTGCAATCGCATATTATAACTTTCCCAGCACATTTCGCTCAAACAATTACAATTTTCTCATTCAGAATCCGCGTCGCCAAGTTCTGCAGACATTTCACAATTTGACGTTATTGTTATGGAAATTCTCGAAACGCCTGTTTCGGTTAAATGTGCTCTATCTATGGTTTTCTTAGGCGAAGAACTGAAATGCGAAATAACATATTTCTGTTATACATTACATTATACATTAAAGATTACGCCCTACGATCTTAAAACACGTCCACGTTTTACCTTAAGAAAACCATAAACAAAGCGCACTGACCCAATCGCGCATTTTAAGAATTTTATCAAATCAAAGGTTGAAGACAAATAAAACCGATTAACCCCACATTGCTATTATTACAGTGATTCGATTGCCAACAGTAATTTATTGGGACGATATTGTTTAACACACTGCCTTTTCAACGCAATACGTTACTGCACGAAAACCCATCGTAAAATTGATTTCCCTTACATTCCATACGAACCATTTTACACCGTCGCCCTTTAGTTTCCCGCGAAAATATCAGCCGTGCGTTTTGTCACGCATTCGACGCCCACACGTTCATTTTATCAACTCGCTACCCTTTTCGCATCGCGTTCTCATAGCGCGACATACGTGTACACGCCATAAAGAATTCCGTTTCACACAGTCGCGAAGACGTGCCAGCTTCGTTAAGGCGCATAAAGGCGGTCCTTATGCTCGACGTCTGACAAAATCCGTACCGGTGCAAATTTTGCACTGCCGACCATCTCCTCGCGCAGAAAGTTAGTGCAAAAAGTACTGCACCGTTCAATTTCGAATACTTCATGAAGTCGTATGTTACTAACTAATCCATCACGAATAATGAGTTTGCGAATATTTCCAAAAATGTGTTTATAGAAATTCCTATTACAAGATGCAGTATAAAAATTGAGCTGGCCCAACAATTAGGGAAGTTAGCAGGAAAGTATATAATATTAGGTGTACCGGATGTTTGTCCGTTCTCGTATTAAAAGAAAATAACTCGTAAAGAAATTGTTTCAGCACATTTAGAAAAATGCATACGTAGAAATACAGTGGTAGATAGAAGCAACCATATACGTTTCAAACGAACATATTCATACATGTTGAAACTTGAGATCATATTTCGAACAGAACTTTCCGGTAAACCTAATATTTTATTAATGTATATATTTTATTATTCCATAAATATTTTATTATATGGAATTTGATGTATATGATAAACACCTTATTTTGGTTTAAATGCAGTTGTTATAGTAATTTTCTTTGAATTTTATCTGGAGAATGTCGAATAACCGGTAAATTATAGGTTCACATAGTCTATGTTGTACTGTATAAAATAAACAGAGCCACTTACACAAATGTTGACATTCACGCATGCACTAATTGTCGACACACACATTGGAACATGTCGAGAAAATCAACAAAGTAGTAAAAGTATTCGATCTTTCAGAATAAGGTTTCCTGTCGACATTCATCAAAGTCAAAAGGATTCAAACGTCGACAGAAAATAGAATAAGTAAATTATACACGTATTCTATGTTGTACTGTATAAAATAAACAGAGCCACTTACACAACTGTCGTGTCCACGCAGGCTCCTGAAGGGGAAGCCTAAAGACATTGAAACATGTCGAGAAAATCACAAAGTAGTAAAAGTACTACTAGAATAAGGTGTCCGCCTGAATACATCAAAGTCAAACGGAAAACGCCGACAGAAATGTAAGAGCTATGTGTATTCACACAGTTCTCATGTCCACTTATTTATGGGAGATTTTAAGACATAAACAGATCACATTATTACTCTCTAATTATGACTGACGTGATCAGTATGTTTGGAAACGGTATACTTCCGGAATATCTAATGTTACACCTCCACAATCAGTGGAGTCCGAAACTTTACGCTACTGAAAATGATCGTAGAAAAAAATAGAGGGAAAACGTGTGTAAATATTTTTTTGCACCGCACTAATTGTAACGATTTCCGAGAACATACGCAAACTCATTATGAATAAAAAAAACAATTCGTCAACTCGTTCGGAATTAATCGATGTACGAATCTGTACTAACTGTATGTGCAGGTATGAAATTATTCGCGTCGTATGTTGCGACTGATCGGCGATAAATTATGTATTACGCATCCGACGTTTTTCGACAAGCATCACCGTAAACGCTTCACTCGTGTTTATTTTGTATTTCTGACATCACCTAACTTTGTATGAATGTCTGCCGGAAAGAACATTTCTTGTGCTTGCAAACGTGATTTCATATCTGTTAATATGCGTACAGGTGTTTTCTGAACGAACTCAACGCACACACGTGGCGTGTGAAGTTTTCGGTAGGTCAACGTGGAAGCGAACTTTTGTATTTCAATGCTGAATCGTAAATCGCCACCTGCGCGAAAGAAACGAAACGAATCGACTGCAAAACGTTTAATACCTTCGTTAGGCATTGGTCGCATTGTTTCCGAATAAAACACACATTTCTCACATTATCGTTCACTTTGTCCGGCGCTTTTGACGGACAGCGTAAAATCTGCAACATATCGACTTACGTGCTTTCACAGACACAGACATCGTTTACGTTATTCCCGCATAGAACTCGTTTCTCAAATTACAAATCCCTGTGCTCGAACGTGTCTGACGAATACTGAAAATTCGCGAGACTCGCACTTACGTGTTTATCGATACACGTGGGCACAACTTAACATGACACTTGTTTGCACACGTTGCACGTCAGAGCTTGAAGAACGTCACTTCGCTGACATTACTGAATTTCGTTCCACCCTTTCGACAAATACGTCACATTAGTCCGTAAGACGAGAAGAATGTGTATATAAGACGTACGTATATTAGAAATTATTTTTGCAGCGTCACGTGGGTACTGATAGAACAGTATAGAACATGCTAGCGTATAGTTGATTTCGAAAACTGTAAAACATCTCGCCATATTAAAGCGATTTCGGGTAGGTGTACTACTTGGACGAATTTCCTCGGCGAAGCTGTTTCCGGACACGCGCGCGGTCAATTTCCACCGTCTGCCCAAGCTGTGGATCACGTGCCGACAGAATTACTCGACGACATATGCTCGCGGAAGAGGAATTTGTACGGCGAAAGAGCGGGTGTTTCATCCGGGAGAGCTTCGGAAAAATAGCAGAAACAAGGCAAATGGAGATACTGAAAAATTCGTGACTCCTCTGTATGGTGGCTCGATATAATCTCTTTGAAATCGAATTTCGCATGCTCGCTAAGCAAAGTTGACGTTCCTTTTGAAACGTCCGGCGCATACGGAATAGTGAAAAAAATGTAAAGATGGAATTATTCAGCAAGTCACAGACACGCGGAAATGTACGTCCAGCGCACGGATCGATGTTTGCAATATTGCATGACGTTTGATGTATCTGAAATCAAATTTACTACGCATATGTTCGTCTAATAACGCGTTGCATCGACTCTTGTATTAACGTTACGTTAAACAGGAACGTTCCACCGAACCATTGTTTCCACCCGCATCATCGCAACAACACTTTTGAACTTATCAACGCAAATCGCTTATAGCAAAAAAACGTCAGCGCACCCACGTGAATCAAGTCTTTCACCACATGTCATCGAAGACGTCAAAAATCTCGCGTTCTGCCATCTCACTACAACAACACCATTATTTTGAACTTATCAACTCAAATCGCTTATAGCAGAAAAAAGTCAGTGCACCCACGTGAATCAAGCCTTTCACCACATGTCACCGAAGATGCCAAAAATCAAAGTATTGCATATCTCAATAACACCATAATTTTGAATTATCGTTACGTTAAAGCAGAAAAATGATCCGTCAACGCACCATTCTTTCCACCCGAATCATCGAACAACACCAAAAATCAAATTTACTACGTATATGTGCGTCTAATAATGCGTTACATCGACTCTTGTATTAACGTTACGTTAAACAGAAACGTTCCACCGAACCATTCTTTCCACCCGAATCATCGCAACAACACCATTCTTTTGAACTTATTATCGCAAATTGCTTATAGCATCACCCACGTGAATCAAGCCTTTCAGCACATGTCACCGAAGACGCCAAAAATCCCGCATTCTCGCATCTCACCACAACAATACCATCATTTTGAACTTATCAACTGAAATCGCTTATAGCAGAAAAAAGTCAGCGCACCCACGTGAATCATGCCTTTCACCACCGCATGTCACCGAAGACGCCAAAAATCCTGCATTCTTCTATCTCACCATAAAAAACCCATCATTTTGAACTTAAAACTCAAATTGCTTGTAGCGGAAAAATGACCGGTCAGCACACCCACGTGAATCAAGCCTTTCACCACCGCATGTCACCGAAGACGCCAAAAATCAAATTTACTACCACAACAATACCATCATTTTGAACTTATCAACGAAATCGCTTGCATCGACTCTTGTATTAACGTTACGATAAACAAGAATGTTCCACCGAACCATTGTTTCCATCCAAATCATTGCAACAACACCACCCTTTTGAACTTATCAAATCAAATCGCTTATAGCAGAGAACCGGCACCCACCCACGTGAATCAAGCCTTTCACCACATGTCACCAAAGACGCCAAAAATCCTGCATTCTTCCATCTGACCATCAACAAACCCATCATTTCCACCGCATCCACCGAAAACTACATACCCCACATCATGCATCCCCCAACAAAACGACCAACGTCCCTAAGAACCCCATATCACCCACTCAATCCAACAAACGCATCTCCATCCAAATTCCTCCAAAACCGTCGCATCTCCCTAAAACTGCCACTTCTGATTCTCCGACACAACCCGTAGACGAAAAGAATGAAAACCACCCGCACCCCCATATGTCGCCGGACCTTTCCGAAACATTTTTCCTCCCAAATACGCGCGACAGCGATTGCGCCCAGTATCTAAGGTAGTATCACTAACCGACTGATTCCCGCGACGTGAATTCGGCGTGACACGCGCGACGATCGCAAACGACGGCTTATGGGAATGCAGAAGGAGCGAACGCGTGTTGCCCCGTGGAGCGCGCTCGGCGCACTGCTGCGCCGTGCTGTCGGAAAGCAGCCCGAAGGACTGCGGCCACCCCTGGCAGTGCTAGTGATGCTCCGCCGATGGTGGTGCCGTCGTGGCGGTGGGGCTGCCAGTGGTGGTGGCATGCAACAAACCCCACCAGCGCGCACGCCACCCACGCCGAGACAGACCAGAAGGTGGGAAGGAGGAAAGTTGTCTGCCGCGTCGTTCTACAAACGAACTCTGCGCGATCGACCTGACTAAATGCTGTTCCGTTTTTCCGGGTACTTGCGGAGATCGGGTACTTACGGATTTTTTCGGATGAGAAGGAAGATTGTTATTAACCGCAATTACGGTGGAATGTAAGTTGGGAGGAAGGTGAAGATCTGTGAATGTTGAATGTTGAATCACGGGTGTGCATAATGCTTCCGTTGCGGGATGAATTTCAACGAAAGGTCGCGGTTGATGTTTGAAAATTAGTGATACATAACAAACGTCAACAACCCACGCCGAGACAGAGCAGAAGGTGGGAAGGAAGAAAGTTGTCCGCCGCGTTCTTTTAGAAACGAACTCTGCGCGATCGACCTGACTAAATGCTGTTCCGTTTTTCCAGGTACTTGCGGAGATCGGGTACTTACGGATTTTTTCGAATGAGAAGGAAGATTGTTATTAACCGCAATTACGATGGAGGCTGAATTGAGAGAAAGGTTAGGATCTATGAATGTACAAAATCCGGCGATTTTAGTAAAAAGCACGGATCTGGATAATGATTCTGTTGCAAGATGAATTTCAATGAAAGATCGCGATAGAGGTTTGAAAATTAATGGTGTGTAACAAACCTTTCGATGCACGTAAACATACTTGGGAAGGAAGATTGTCATTAACCGCAATTACGGTGGAATGTGAGTTGGGGGAAGGTAGGGACTTGTGAATGTTGATAATCCGGCAGTTTATCGTGAAAAGCTTGGACCTGCGTAATGCTTCACTTACAGGATAAATTTCACCGAAAGATTGACAGTATGACAAGGGTAATCAGAAGGTTGGAAGGAGAAAAGTTTGGGGAAGAAATAGAGGACCTGAGAATGTTGGATATTGAACCACGGATACACGTAATGTTTCTATTGCAAAATGAATTTCACCGAAAGATTAAATTCGTTGTTTGAAAATTGATGATGTGTAACAAACCAAGTCGATGACGTAAACAGATATGCCAAGGCTAACCAGAAGATGGGAACAAAGTTATAATGGAGTCTAAGTAGAGTATATTTTGAAAGTAAGTTGATGAGCAGTGACTATGTTATAGAATGAATTTCACTGAAAGATTACAGTAGTTGTTTGAAAATTGGAGATATGTAACAAATATCAACAACGCACGTAAAAACCCACGCTAAGACAAACCAGAAGATGGGAAGAAAGAAAGTTGTTTGTCGCGTCGTTCTACAAACGAATTCCGCGATTCTTCATAGCGACAAATGTCTCCACGAAATTTTTGTGTTAATATAAAAGAATTCACAATAAATCTCTTATCTGATAAACCTGAAATTGTATTTCATAAACGAACTCACACCTACCCACCTTCCTCTACTCTATATTCTGCATAACAGAATATTCATACGCATCTCATCAAGCCATAAATATCACAAATCCCTGTACCCACACGCCTAAAATCCCACCCCAAAAATGTCTGGCGTCAAGCTCACAACTACCGTCAACAGGTCCCGATCTCCCAATTACTTCGAAACAAAATTCTTCATCAAGCGTCAAGTAGCACGCGCGCACAGCAGAAGCTCGAGAACGAAAAAAGACACGAGAGGGTTGAAAGAGGAGGCAAAGAGGAAGGAGCATGACAGAGTTCGCCTTCGGCGCTTCATCGTGTCTTGCCCCCTTGAGAATCTTCTGGCAAATACGGACGCGTACAAGTCTTAGGTTCCGTGGTTACAGTTGATAGTTGAAGGGCGCGGGTCGGAGGTTGGAAAAGGAAGCAGTGCGACGAAGAACGGGGATGGAAAAGGATGAAGAGGAACGAGGAGAGGCTAGCAGACGTGGGTAGGGGTCACGTGAGGCGAAGAAGCGTGGAAAGGGAAGAGAAGGGAGGATCGGCAGAACGAGAGCTTTGGAGGATGTATTACGAAGGCTTCCTGCTCTCCAAGTTGCTCTCGTTGTCGAAAGCGTTCTCGAGCGGCCCAGACTTACGTTCGATGTTTGCCCTACGCCCTACCGCCTTCACCTTTCCGGTAAGTATGTACGATAAGTATATGCAAAGGAGCAAATTGCGAAGCAACGCAAGACGCGCGATTTCCGAGAATTGTTCATCGGCGAGTTCGCACCTTGCGGAGAAAGGTCTTGCACGCGGTGGAGAATAGTGTAATTGGATGGCGATTAAGAGCTTGGTACGCGAGAGTAAAAAGATTTCCAACGAAATCATTTAGAGTGAAGAAAGTGATGAGATAAGCTTAAGATTTTGCTGGCTGTGTAGATACTACCTGACTATACGCCATCTGTGCTGCGTAATTTAACACGTTGAATGCTGTGGTGGTCATCGATGACCGGCGCAAAAGGTCTCACGAAAAGTTAGAAAAATACCCAATCGGTAGCATTTGTAATTGTGGAAATGCATTTAATATTAAATAGTGATGAGATTCTGTTTTAGAAATTAACACTTTGGCTGCCGCGATGGTCACTGCTGACCGATGCAAGAGATTTTACTGACGATCCAAAATATTCGCAATCAGTAGCAATAGTTGTTTTATAAATGCAATTATTGTTAAAATAGTGATGTCATCCTTTGGTCTTCAATACCTGCACCTTATTTACATTTTGCATAATTCAGCCAAAGTAGTAGTAGCTGTAGTATTTCATAGCATCGCCGCTCTAATACGGCAAAATACGTACGATAGTCAACGTGTTAAAACAATACCCAACCGGTAGCATTTATGATTTTATAAATGCAATAAATATTAAATAGAATTATTAAACATTAAATATTATATATTAAATAGTATGTATAATGCAATAAATATTAAATAGTAAATATTAAATATAAAATAGAAATTTCTTGGTCTCCGCATCCTTCGCATCATTTTCATTTTGCACAATTCAATCATATTCTGAACTACTTCATCACGTTGCGGTTTGAATACAATGTGTTAATGGCGATTAATCGTATTTTCGCGATATCAGAGAGAATTTCATGTCATGGCATTTTTAAAAAGTGATAGGACGATTTTAATATTTTGGCGACCGCGTTAATTCTAGTTGACTATATTTATTGAACAGCACATTTTTCGCGGACGGTGAATAGAAACATTCTTAAGTTTAATCACCAGTAAAGCGCACCCGATTCATTGGAAGGTACACCAATTCGTGACTGACTAAGTAATAAAAAAAAATTAAATAAGGGAACGTGCAAAACATTACTAAATTAAATGGGATATCTGCGAAATCGAGCGTGCGGCGACATATTACAACGTACGGTGATCTACGGAAGTGATTGTG
The DNA here is from genome assembly GCA_033815515.1 of Cryptocheilus praepositus. Taxonomy (NCBI): domain Eukaryota; kingdom Metazoa; phylum Arthropoda; class Insecta; order Hymenoptera; family Pompilidae; genus Cryptocheilus; species Cryptocheilus praepositus. Next base: position 767,794 of record JAWWQZ010000064.1, on the reverse strand, counting down.
CAGCGACATCCTGCAAAATGAGTGTATCTACCGCATCGGTTGGTAATGTATTAATACAAAAATACATGCACGGATAATGCTACGACCAAACAGAATTACAAACTCTATGCCCGCACAATTGTCGGATGAAAGATAACTGTAGACACGCATGTCGCCAGAAAGGGATAACGTAAAGAAACGTATACGATACAGAATTATAAATTATGTAGGAAAAATTATTTTCAATGTTGGCGTATACCTATCACTGATAGGCAAATAGGCTACATTGCAAATTTTTTGCATTCTTAGTAAAATCTTTTGCGTACTTTGCTCAAGTGTATTTTGCTATGTTAGAACCGCAATGCCATGAAATACTGCAGAGTATGATTAAATCGTACAAAATGAAGGTAACGCAGAGTTATTAGAAGTCAAAGTATTGAAGCACCGTTCCAATATCAATTGCGTTTACAAGATTGCAAACCGACTTCATTGCGAATTTTTTGCATTCTTAGTAAAATCTTTTGCGTATTTTGCTATGTTAGAACCGCGATGCGATGAAATACTAGAGAGTATAATTAAATCATGCCCAATACAGGTAACGCAGAGTTGTTAGAAGCTAAAGTATTGAAGCATGGTTTCAATATCAATTGCTTTTACAAGATTGCGAATAGTTATCCTTGCGAATTTTTTGCATTTTTAGTAAAACCTGTTTCGTATTTTGCTATGTTAGAACCACGATGCGATAAAATACTAGAGAGTATAATTAAATCGTCCCAAATGAAGGTAACGCAGAGTTGTTAAAAGCCAACATGTTGAAGCACCGTTCCAATATCAATTGCTTTTACAAGATTGCAAATAGGCTTCATTGCGAATTTTTTGCATTCTTAGTAAAATATTTTGCACCAGCACCGGTAACCACCGTGGCAATCAACGTGTTATAAAATAACGTCGAAAACGGATACAGACAATCGTCCGAAGTTTCTGGTAGTAAAAGAGACTAACGCAAGATACTACCGCATCGACGAAGTTGTATTCCGTAATCGATGAGAAAGAGTGGTTCGATCGTTCACCACCGTTGTCTGTCGTGTTTTCCCGGTTAACAAGAGCCACCACCCTGGAGAGTCGACATCAGGGATCAACCGTGTTACGTCGAACGATGCCGCGAATTACGAGAATCCTCTCGGCGGTTCCACGTTCTTCCCGAGTCTCTCTTCTCGCCACTTCAGTTCGCCTTTGTGTGCCCCGACGAAACGACCACTTTTCACCCTTCGGTACACACACTCTGCCCGCACCCTTTACGGACGTAGCACTCGAACGACAAAGAACGCGAGGAGTAGCCGACGAACGGGCACCGAAACAAAACGTGGAATCCGCGATAGAGAACTTTTCAAGATGGATCACTGCAGTGATAGGAGGGCAGAGTTGGAGTCGTTCGACGTTTTTTGGATCGGCGATAATATGCCTCAGACAGGCGCATTCGGGAATAATGTGGAATATCGGTAAAAGTCGAAATTTGTGCATGTTCACGAATGCTTATCAATGAAAGCATAAATTTGTGAGGGAGTTCAATGTAAATATACGAAGCTTGTGTGTATATATGTGCGCTGATGATAGTTGTTTTTATAGAGTTTTGGTAACTTTGTACTGCGTAATGTGAGTGCGCGAATTTAGTAATACGGTGTATAAAATAAAATGTAATTAATAGTATAATTTTTATATGTCAGGGTAATACGGTGTATAAAATAAAATGTAATTGATAGTATAATTGTAATATGTTAGGGTAATACGGTGTATAAAATAAAATGTGATTAATAAAATTCGAATTTTATGCACGTATTTAATTGGGTACCTGTGAATCTGCGAATACGTAGTTAGATGAAGGAGCCGGAAATGTATTTTGTCGAGATTAATTCTCATAGATTTTCGGTGACTGTTATAATATTACGTGGATACGCGAATTCGGGAGTAATATGATATGGATTATCGATAAAAGTCGGAGGTGAATCTGTGTATTCATAGATTTATATAAAAGTCCAAATTGCCGACATTTATTTTTATAGACTTTCTATGGCTCTGTACTACATCACGTAGATACGGGAATTCACATTGGAATATTTGATTTCTCGAATATGAATGTACAGGACCGAGTATCGGCAGAAATCGAAATTCGCTCGTGTCTTTCGAAATGTAGATCAGTGAATCCACGAATTCGTAGATCTACGACAGGACAGAAAACTACCGACGTTCCCAGAGTTTCGTTACCGGCTATTCGTATGCAAGCATCGCACGAAATAGCATTTTCGTGAAAGGAGAAACAGAAAAACGTGCCCGTGCGCAGCTTGCGCGTTTGTTAAATATGACGAAAACATTTGGAGCGCCCTGCGTCGTGCGAGTTTCACGTTAAAACATATTTCCCACGGGCTTTTATGTGTCAATTGCAACGGACAATTAGGAGGGATCCGCGTTTTCTCTTGTATCAGCCAGCAAAACGTTTCGTAAATTCGCGTGCAATGAGGCTGACAGTATAATCAATAATACAAAAAGCTCACCAACAATGCCGCAATACGTGACGCAGAATGTTAGATACACACGTCGCTGCCAGCAATTATTGTCGAATATCATAAAAATCCAATCATCTATTTACAATTCTTCCTCATTGGCTGCTTTATTTTCCGCGATGATGAAAATGTCTCCGTGCGACCTACTTCCGGCGAGCGGAACATCTTAAGGACGTATTGAAAGGCTTACTCGTGAATAGATCATACAGCGCAGTGAACGTGTTAATAGTGTTTGAGCTTTTGCAATCTGAATTACGTGCCATTTGCCGTCAGCCAGCAATCTGCTTGTAATTAGATTAGCCAATGAATCGGTCGCTTAAAACCTCATCACGCAGCTGATGGCGAAAGTGGAACGAGATTAACATGCGTTACCTATGGCTCCGGCAAATTCTAATATTCACAATTTCCCACGTCCACCTATCACGGCACCCATAATTCCTAATACTCGCGTATTTAAACGCTCCCCGATCACAGGACCGACGCGTACGAATATAATATCACAATATCCTGGTACTCTGGATTCTACTAGCCACGAAACTAGATACCCACGAATCCCAGTTTGCGCATACTGAGCAATCTGCGATAACAAATCTGCACATCCACAAACGGCACCCACATTATACCCAAATACGCCACACTGCCGCGTCAACGGAAATTCTCAACTTCCCCTGATCCGCGTAACTTCATCGCCGCATAGAAAGCAAGCGTTATCAGATTCGGTATCTCACTGACGGATGTTCCGCGCAGCATATCGTTATAATGCGACCGAGTTGATCGATGAGTCGAGCAGTCTGTAAGACGAGACTGTCTCGTTTAATATATCGTCTTTCGCGATGAAAGAGAGGCTCATTAGCAAGAAGCAAGATCCGTCATGTCGTACTCGAAGGCGCCCCTCCTTATCGTTTCCCTCCTATCAGCATGTTCCCGCGAACTTTCCAACAAAATGCAATAAAATCAACCCCCAACTTCCTCGCACAATTTCATGCACCGAGTAACTCGAAAGTTTTTAGCGTCATTCCTATAGTTGTAGAGCTGGCCCAGACGAGAGTGAACCTTCTGGACGGTGTACATAATGGCGGAGGAGGTCCCAGACGGAGCTTATCTTATCCCCACCACCTGCGTCTTTGTAAGTTTTCTTCTCACGCGGAGGAAAGAATTTGATTGAATAAGCCGGCGACATACCGGGTGGGTGACGACGGTGGGAACAGAAAGCTGGCGCCTAATTATAGGACTCAAAGCGAAAGGATAGATGGCTGAGCTGTGGGTGAAACACTCGAGAAGTGCGGTTTGTTGATAGCTGCGGCTGTTGTGACAAACATGTAAAGACAGTACTAGCGCCTGTGTCTCAGTCGAGAAATATTGGAGTTAGAATGTAAACATGTTAGTATGCTGGATATTTAGGCATTCAAAAACGCGTTGCGTGTTAGCAGTATGTCAACAATATTGGGAAGTAAGAACTGAATGTGTGGTTACCGAAAAGCAGGAACAAAGCTAATTCAGTTGAGTTCTGTTAAGAGTAGAGGATAGTTAAAACCTTGCCGTACTTTGATGAGCCTTACTAGAGATGAAAATTTCGGACCAAACATGAATATCACGAGTCTGACTCGTGATAAAAATTTCGGACCGAACATGAATATCACGAGTCTGACTCGTGATAAAAATGTATCTATTGTATCAAAATATAGTACATGAAAAAACATGAAAAAAAATTAAATTACTTTTCAAAATTGTTGGTCTCAAATTGATTTCAATCCCACAAGAGCATCATCGCATGGAATTAGTAAGCAGACGACTACTTCAGAGGCAATCAAGAGGTAAGATTTTATCATAATCTTTTGCAAGAAAGCCTACGATTGTAAATAGTGTCGGACGTTCTGATGGCAAATGGATTTAATCTGCATATGATCAGCGGAATTTTACGTATGTATTTAAATAGCTTTAAGACTTCATTAGGTATATAGATTTAGTTTAAGATGATACGTGTAACAGAATGAGATTAGGATAAATACATTAAACCAACTGGGTCGATATGTTATAAGACGAAGGAATATGAATAACTGTAGGTGAAAAGGTTGGAGTGCCGAAGTCGTGGCATACTACTAGTTACCAAGAACTGCGTGCGCGGATTCGACCGCGACTGAGGTCGAAACGTCTGGCAATATTTACATATTTGCATTGCAACTTTAATATTTCTTGGCCAAGCCACGTTGCTGCTACTTTCCTTACCCACTCGAAAAGTGGCGGAGGCGAAAAATTGGAAATTGCGTGGAAGTAGAGGACCTCTTGAGGCGCAGACCGAAACTGGTGAGTCCTACTTTTGCATGACCAACATGCAAACCAACCAATATATGTATTTTACGATCACAACGTTTGGCCAAAAAAATATGGCAAAAGACCAGATTATTTCTATCTTTAGCTCGATGACGATTTTTTCCGAACTTTGTATTTTCACGTCGTTCAAGTTATCATGCGTTTTAACTAGTCAAGAGCACTAGAGAAGGAATTGTCGTGGAAATTTAATTTGTGGTACTATTGTGTCTAGACTACTTGTTTGTATCTTGATTGGCTACCGTGTTTACCGGATTACGTTTTATTAGTGGTACTACAGTGTCTAGACGAGTCGTTTGTGCTTATTGATTCGTGGAATGATCTATGCGCAAATTATTGACGCCTGAGTGCAAAATGAAACGGGAGCACAACAGTTTTGAGTGGAACGTTCTTAATTGGCTAACGTGTTCATCGGATTGCGCTTTATTAGTGGTACTACTGTGTCGGAATGAAACGTTTGCGTTTACTGATTCGCCGAATGATTTATGCGTAAATTATTGACGCCTGAGTACAAAATTAAAAAATGGCATAACACTATTGAATGAAACGTTCTTAATTGACTGTCGTGTTTACCGGATTGCGTTTTATTAGTGGTACTACCGTATTTAAACGGGTCGTTTGTGTTTACTGATTCATAGCATGATCTATGCATAAATTATTAACGCCCGAGTGCAAAATGAAAAGGTGGCATAACAGTATTAAATGGAACGTTCTTAATTGGCCACCATATTTACCGGATTGCGTCTCTATTACTCGCTGGTGCGTTTCCAATCCTTTTGCGATCAGAATTTTCTTATCAACCTGCCTTTCGAACACCCTGAGCGACAAGACGGCCTTTGCAGCGTTCGAATCAATTTTCTTCTTAGGACCCGCGGCAGGAATTAGGGTCAGATTTACACCCGGCATGGTAATTCTCGATTTGCACCTCAGCATGGTCGATTTCCTAAACCAGTAACTCACTGACGCCCGCGCTCTGGCGGGCGCGCTTAAGCACTTAAGCCTCCGCAAACGTATTCTCCTATCCGGAACTTCCCCCGCGATATGTCACAATAAATGGAGTAACTTCCGGCTGTCCTTTCTTAGCGGCTGCCAAAACTCCGCGACGTTACTTCCTCCTTATCTCCCGCGCGTAATGAGGAAGCCCAGAGTCTGGCCTCCTCTGGAAGCTCCGTCATAATGACGGCTTTTGACGGAAATAAAGTGCTTCGACGAGAAACGACGCGCGCGTCTTCGTTCAGATTACGAGATAGACTTTGTGTGACTGAGCGTACGCGAGTATAGATTAGCGAGTTATTATACAGATGCGATGATCTGTGAGATGTGTACAAAGGCAGTTAAGTCATAATCCCATAGTGAAATCTGGCGGTCAAGTAGTTAACCCTTTCATTACTATGGGCGACTATAGTCGCCTGACCAAAGTCCATTTTGGCACATTTACGAGGCAGAGTCCTAGACATTTTTTAATTGAATACAGGAATACCAAGCATTTGACCCAAAGTCTTTGTCTTTCTCGCTTTTGAAGCATCTGTGGTAAACCTGCGTATTTACACAGTTATTGTCAAAATAAACCGTGAGGTATGAAGAATAGCTAAATATGTATAATATAATAATAATGTTAATACAATAAATTGCTAATTTAGCCTCCAAATGGGTGATTCAGACAGGAGTAGTAGCGAAATTTATAATACGACCATTTATGCTGCGTTCGACATGTGTACACGTCATTGCTTGATTTTAATTCCGCACCAGCTGAGGGATTTCTAAAATTAAATTCCGCGCTTAACTGGTTAAGACTTATGTCGGATTTTCAGTGGGGATGCGCTGCTGCGCGTAATTATTCAAACGTCAACATTCTGTGGATTTAGATCTGATTAATGGGAAAAGTTTATTCCAGTCAGTTGAGTTATTGAGAGTGAAGGATATAATTGTAATTTTTCGAATTCGCAAATTACTCGAACAATTATGAGCTGCGCTGTAGACGTCACACGATCTACATTTAAGGAATTTGCAAAATAAACAAAATTTTGTATGCGAACCTGAAATGTGGAGTTATTAATTTATGTGTCCTTATTGAAGTCAATAGTCACTCACCAAACTGCACCGGCTGACGTAAACTACTGTCGTCACAGAACCCATCCATTTCAAGATTGCCTCGACGCATCGCAGGACACCGCATTCTCGGTCTGGAAAAAGAAGTAGCCGCATGAAAACTTTTCGCGTCCAAAAAGCAGCACCACGTTACTCTCTTGACAAGCATCTACATACGCACCTTACACAAGCCAATACCCACTCATCAAAAAGGCCAGTTCACGTAAACTTCTCCGTTCGCAGAGTCCATCTATTCAAAGATTGACTCGCGTAGAATATCGTATCCTTCTGGAAAAAGAAGTAGCCGAATTAGAAATTGTTCACGTCCACACAGCCACATCACATTTGCCGCTTTGGCAAACATGTACATGCTTGCTTTATATACACCAATACTCATTCAACCAAAATGCATCAACTTACGTAACTTTCCCCCACCACAGAACCGATCCATTCCAAGATTGGCTCCGTGCAGCGCAGGACCACGTTTCCAGGACCTGGAAAAAGGGGTACCGAAATTAGACATTTTTCACGTCCACAGAGCAGCATCACATTTGTCCTCTTGACAAGCATCTACATACGTATTTTACACAAGCGAATGCCGAGTCACCAACTTACGAAAACTCCTTCCGCTGCAGAACCGATCCATTCCGAGATTGACTCTGCGCAGCGTGGGACATAGTACCCTTGACCTAGAAAAACAAATGGTTGAATTAAAAATTGCTCACATCCCCACACCCACATCACATATGACCCAATGCAAGCATATACATGCGTAGTTTGCACAAGTCGAAGCAGATTCACCAAAATGCACCAGCTTACGCAAACTTCTCAAGCTACAGAAACCATATAATCGAAGTTCCACGTAGGACATCATATCTTTCTGTAAAAGAAATAGCCGAAATAGAAATTGTTCACTACGTATGTCTCCTTTTCAAGCTATACACAAGTCAAAGCCCATCTACCAATTTGCACCAGCTTACGCAAACTTCTCTCGCCACAGAACCCATAACCACAACACGTATGTCTCCTTTTCAAACATACATATACATGCGTAGTTCACACAAGTCAAAGCCCATCCCAAAATGCACCAGCTTATGTAAACTTCCCCATATAATCGGAGATCAACGTAGGACATCGTATCTTTCTGTAAACAGAAGCAGCCGAAATAGAAATTGTTCACATCACGTATATACATGCATAGTTTATATAAGTCAAAGCCCATTCACCAAAATGCACCAGCTTATGTACACTTCTCCCGCTACAGAACCCATATAATTGAAGTTCAATGTAGGACATCGTATGCTTCTATAAAAAGAAGCAGCCGAAATAGAAATTGTTCACAACTACAAAACCACATCATGTATGTCTCCTTTTGAAGCATATTCATGCGTAGTTTGCACAAGTCAAAACTCATCCACCAAAATGCACCAGCTTACGTAAACTTTTCCCACCACAGAACCCATATAATCGAAGTTCAACGTAGAACACCACATCTTTCTGTAAAATGAAGTAACCGAAATAGAAATTGTTCACAACTACACAAAGACAACACGTATGTCTCCTTTCTAAGCATATACATGCGGAGTTTACACAGGTCAAAGCCCATCCACCAAAATGCACCAGCTTACGTAAACTTCTCTCGCCACAGAGCCCATCCAATCGAAGATTCACTCCGCGCCGCGCAGGACACGGTGTCCTCCTGGGAAAAGAAGTAGCCGAATTGGTAGTTTTATACATCCCCACAACCCCTCACATTCGTCCACTTGGCAAGCATGTAGATGCGTAGTCCATACCAGTCAACACCCACCCCAAAATGCACCGGCTTACATAAACGACTCCCGGCACAAAACCGATCCATTCGAAGATTGACTCCGGGCAGCCCAGGACACCGTCAGTCCGGAAAAAGAAGTAGCCGAATTAGAAATTCTCCGCGTACGGAAGGCGGCATCAGGATTGGTGCTCCCGATAAGGAGCCCTCCCTTGGCCTGGGCTCTTTTCGGACTCGCCCCTCACCCCTGACCCTCGAACAGGTTGGCCGATCTCCCGTTGAATTATTCAAGCGAAACCGGAGGTCCGGCATTGATTAAAAGGCGCCCTCTTGTCCGGAGCGGTCTCGATTCTTGTCAAGAGGTTAGGGAGTGGCAGGGGGCGAGAGGGGTGAAAGTGGGGTGAGTGAAAGGGCCATCCTTCGCCCTCCTCGCGACTGCACTGGCCTTTGATTAACGGCGACCACGTTGTGGCCGGGTAAAGGTTCGGTTTAAGAGGGTGCACAACGGGGTCGCGCGAGTTCTCCGCAGGATTCGTCGATCGAGATCGGGCGATAAGGACGAGTTCCCGCTTCGTCGTACCCGCATCCCAATCGCTACGGACGAGATAACGTGTCAGAAGGAGAGGCGGATCTTTGCGGAAGTCTGTCGTGGATGGGAGGGTTGGTGTACTGAAGTCACTGGGCTGTTGACGGCTAAGGTGTGAGCAGGGCTGGCGTGTGATAATATGGAGCACCGGGAAACTTGGGGAAGGATTGATAGAACAACGCGGGAATGCGGTGTAGTAGGTGAGAATGGAAATTTCGTGCACGGGTTTTCATATTCTTTGAGACATCCGAAACTAGTGAGGAGCGAGGAGGAATTGTGGGTGGACGTGTAACGACACACGGTTGCCACTAAAAATTCGTTTTAATACGTTGACGGCCGAGCGGATTTTGCTGTATTAAAACGGCGATGCTACGAAATACTACAGCGTTTGATTGAATTATGCAAAATGTAAATAATGCACAGATATTGGAGACCAAAGGATGGCATCACAATTCTAACAATAACTGCATATATAAAATAATTCTTGCTACCAATTGCGAATATATTGCTGTATTAGAACCGTGATGCTATGGAATACTACAGGGTTTGATTGAATTATGCAAAATGTAAATAATATGCAGGTATTGAAGACCAAAGGATGGCATCACCATTATAACAATAACTGCATTTATAAAATAATTCTTGCTACCAATTGCGAATATTTCGCTGTTTCAGAACGGCGATGCTATGAAATCCTACAGCGTTTGACTGAATTATGCAAAATGTAAATAATGCACAGATATTGGAGACCAAGGTGTGTCATCACTATTCTAAGAATAACTGCATTTATAAAATAATTCTTGCTACCATTTGCGAATATTTTGCTGTTTTAGAACGGTGATGCTACGAAATACTACAGCGTTTGATTGAATTATGCAAAATGTAAATAATGTGCAGGTATCGGAGACCAAAGGATCGCATCACTATTCTAACAATAACTGCGTTTATAAAATAATTATTGCTACTCATTGCGAATATTTTGGATCTTCAGTAAAATCTCTTGCGCCGGTCACCAATAACCATCATGGCAGTCAAAGTATTAACACGTTGACTGCCACGGTGGTCACCAAAGGATGGCCTGTGATGTGGAGTACCGGTAAAATTGGGGTAAGCGTTGATATAATTTGTATGTGAATGTAGTGTAGGGAGTGTAAATGCAACTTTCATGTAAGTGTTTTCATGTGTTACAGTGTTGAGAACTGAGTTTTTTTAAATATATGGGGGTAGTGGACGGAATTTTGCGTGTCGAAATATTATGAACGGGCGTACTGACTATTTTAGGTATTATGGAGTACTGACACAGGTGACGCATGATATTGAGAACGTAGAATACAAATGAAATGAGTGTAAAGGTTCATACAAGATTGAATTGATTGTTAGCGTATTGCGGTGGCCACGGATCAATCTTTTATATGGATGTTTACTATTGTACAGATAATATGCGTATAAATAAAATAAAATCGCTGTTGCCTCTACACCTGTCCGGTTCGTGTGTTCCTTTTATTCATGCGAAACGCTTTTCATTTATCACAGCTTTCAATCACACAGTCGAAAAAATCGATTGAAAATCCACTGTCTTACGGGCACTATTTCGCTCAAAGTTTACTGCTGCGAATAAAAATTACAATCTAAATAGAAATAAGTCTCCAAAAAAAATAATTAATCCCGAATATATTGTGTGCCCCGTTAATTAAACAATCACACGCGTACATTTTTTCGTTTTAAACCATTTTCCGATTCTCGATCGAATCAATATTTCCCTTTTTCACAGTAATTCACTTCCGAGTGAAAGGAATCGGAAAGAATAGAAAGCAAACACAGACCGCGAAATCCGTCGAATGTGGACTTCATGGAATATAAAGTCTATCGGGATTTGAATTTTTCGCTGATTTCGTCGGGGCACAGGCGAATGTACCGACGGTCAGGTCGGGACAGCCGAATTATTTTGATTTGATTCCGACGAGATTTCACATTGTGTGCTCGCCGTGAGTGCGAATGAACACGAGATTCGATTAATGCGATTAAAAGTGGCGGGGATTAAGGGTGGGTGGGGGCAAAGATCGTAGAGTGTTAAAAGCGGAACTTTTCTCTCTGGCCGACGCGAAACGAGGCGATCGTGAATTCGCATTTTTTAATCTTCATCCCCGTTGTTCGGCGCCAGACACGTTCGTATAAAAAAGGTCGAGAGCGACGGATGGGGGAGTAAGCGAGAGGACGGAAGCGGGGAAACACGGCGTCGAAAAAGAATAAAACGGAAACCCGCGATAAAGACAAAAAGGGGCGTAAAAAATTACGGGAACGTGGCAATGAAATTAATGTGGTATGCGGAAATCTGCAAAATATACAGCAGCGTGCGTAAATGAAACGTCACCTTTTCGCGAGCGTTCGGCTTGAAGGGCAAGTCGCGTTTCTTGAGACTCCCGCCCAACGACTCGGAAAAAGTTGAGCAAGATAGATAAGTAATGAGGGACAATGTGGAAGGCTGAAAATGAGATGAGCGATGAGAGCGAATGATAAAACGGCGAATGCGCGGGAGAAACAAACGGCGGGGGATGCAGAGGCAAAAAGTGTAAGATTTATCAAGGGACCTCGTAAAACTCGATTTTACAGGAGACTATGAAACGATCACGCCGGTTCACCGGGCGAGAGCGCAAACGTATAGACCAGTGCTTCGAATGCAATCTGAATCGGCATTTAAAGTCAAACTTAAGCCCGCGCTCAGTAAAAAGACGCGCGGGCCCGTTTTAAGCGCCGATAAACCAGTCAAATCTCAAGAGCGGCCGATATTTCCGCGCTAGGACACGTCTCTCTCTTAAAATCTCTAATTTCCACTCTGATATACGTTACATTAGTAAATTTCGTTCGCCCGTAAACTCGAACGTTTCTCAGTTATGTAAGGCGCATTACTAAGAAGCCCGGTGTTTCGATTTTAAACTGTAAATTGTGTTAAAACCAACCTTCCTGTGATAGTATATTGAAAACTAAAGTCCTTTTTATCGGTTATTTAATTCATTGCCCAAAAATAATTTGTAGTTCAGATGTTTCGAAACCAAATAGGATTTGGTAGATAATTGTTTTTAATAAATATACTAAACAACCAATAAAAAGGGCTTCAGTTTACACTCTGTAGTTTAAAACCCAACTTTATATGATAATATATTGCAAGCTGAAGCCCTTTTTATCGGCTATATAGTTCATTAACTAAAAATCATTTTTAGTACAGATGTTTCGGAACCATATATGATTTAGTAAGTAATTGTTCTTAATAAAAATTGTTTTTAATAAATATACTAAAGAACCAATGGGCTTCAGTTTACACTCTGTAGTTTAAAACCAAGCTTTATGTGATAGTATATTGCAAGCTGAAGCCTTTTTTATCAGTTACTCAGTTCATTGACTAAAAATAATTTATAGTTCAGATGTTTTAAAACCACATAGGATTTAGTAAGTAATTGTTCTTAATAAAAATTGTTTTATTAATTCAGATAATTCATTAATTTCCGCGGTCGCTTCAACGATTGCAAGGATTTGGTTGAGAGAGCAATGAATATATTGTTGTCGTGTATATTTTTAAGAATAATACGAAATCAAACAACTGATCATTAATGAACGTATGTCACCTTCCACGTGATATTAAAATTTTTACCGTAGCCAACGTTTGTTATACCTTACGTGATATAATATGATACGTGAGCAGAAATTTAAGTATTAGCATTTATTCGAAAAATAGTTATATTACACATTGTAATTTTTTGTGAAGGTGTCAGTATTGCATAACGAATAAAATGTATTTTCACTTCAAGCGAAGAGTTAAAGTTTATTCGAGAAATAGTTACATCACGCGTTGGAAATTTTCGCGATGGCGCTTTAATGTAAAAAGTTGAAGTTTACTCAGGAAATAGTTATATGACGCGTTAGAAAATTTCACGTAAGCACCACAATATCGAATAACGAAGAAACTGTCCTCACGTCAAGTAAAGTATTAAAGTTTATTCGTCAAATAATTACGTCATGCGTTGTAGGTTTTCGTGTAGCCGCTATAATATCGCATCGCTCACACATTGTGCTTTCATTTTAACTAAAGTATTAAAGTATTAAACCACGGTTACATGTACAAATTCATCTTATTTATCAGTAAATGTTATTTATCTCGATTTGAAGACAAATGGAGTTAGGTCACCTTCAAAATAAACGGCTCAATTAAAAAAATAACGTAAATATACGTAAATAACGTAAAACATAAGGACAAATATAACATAAGAATAACATGGTTAAAAAAATATCCAATCAATAGCATTTATATTTTTGTAAATGCAATTAATATTAAGTAGTGATTCAATTCGTTGGTCTCCGATACCTTCGCATTCTTTTCTTTTTGCACAAATCAATCATATTCTGAAGTACTTCATCACGTTGCGGTTTCAATATAGTAAAATACGCACGGCAGTCAATGTGTTAAAATCGCAACGTGATGAAGTACTACAGAATATGATTCAATCAGTAGCATTTATAATTTTGTAAATGCAATTAATATTAAATAGTGATTCAATTCTTTGGTCTCCGATACCTTCGTATTCTTTTCATTTTGCACAAATCAATCATATTCTGAAGTACTTCATCACTTTGCGGTTTCAATGTAGTGAAATACGCACGGTAGTCAATGTATTAAAATCGCAATGTGATGAAGTACTACTGAATATGATTCAATCAGTAGCATTTATATTTTTGTAAAGGCAATTAATATTAAATTGCGATTAAATTCTTTGGCCCCTGATACCTTCGCATTCTTTCCATTTTGCACGAATCAATCATATTCTGAAGTATTTTTCTTGTAGTATTCAAAAAATATCCAATCGGTAGCATTTATAATTTTGTAAATGCAATTAATATTAAATAGTGATTCAATTCTTTGGTCTCCGATACTTTCGTATTATTTTCATTTTGCGCAATTCAATCATATTCTGTAGTACTTTTCCTGTAGTATTAAAAAAATACCCAATCGGCAGTATTTATAACTTTGTAAATGCAATTAATGTTAAATAATCCTTCAATTCTTTGGTCTCCGATACCTTCGCATTCTTTTCATTTTGCACAAATCAATCATATTCTGAAGTACTTCATCACGTTGCGGTGTCAATGTAATAAAATACGCACGGCAGTCAATATGTGAACACCAATACCCACAATTCGCCTTAACATCAATTAAAACAACGACCTCCCAGCCAGTTCATCTGACATCCGCAAGCTCCCAGCAAAAGAAATCGCACTTGAAACTTCGCACCGCCCCCGAAAAATTCAATCCACCAGCGCGTGTCGTCGTTTACGCTCGGTCCCGTTAAAAGCTGCCTCAGCTTTCGTACCCTTCCACTCTCTCGGTCGATCGTGCATTTAACATTCGTTAAGCCGACGATCCACGGCGCTAAATCGACGTCCATTTCTAGACGTCGTCGGCGTCCCTCATCGGCCGTAGCTGCGTACGCTCGCAATAAAACGTCGGCTCTACTACCCTTTCCATTCCTGCCCCTCGCCGACTCACTCAAACCTACGCCAAGCCACCCCCACGTTCCATTCCTCTTATCCCGACGTTGCCTCGAGAGAAAGGTCTTAACTTCAGCCCGAACAAATTCCCCACGGGGTGAATTCTCTCTCTCTCTCTCTCTCTCTCTCTTTCTCTTTCGCTCGCTCGTCCTGTCCTTCTCACAGGTTCCTTGCCATTCTCTGTAATACGTCGCTCCCACTTTCTATCTCTGGCTCTACATTCGTGTTTCTTTCTCTATTCTGTATCGCTTGAAATGGACTGACGAGCATTGTTTCTTTTTACGAGCCCCATCCTGCGCGTGTATCAGTGCACAGTGCGTTCCAAAGGGCACGGTCGAAATGTTGAGTCTTACGTGGGAAGGTGAGAAAAGTTGTTGATTTTTGTAATAGTTGAATCAGGTGCCAGGAGCAATCAAAGTGTGGAGTGACGCGGCTGTGTTCTGGTGAGGTCAATAGTTTTTCGGCTTGACGTGCCGTAATAGTGACGCAACAGTTGTTTGCTTCTAGCATCCGCTGCGAATACGTTAATTTAGTTTTAATTGAGAAAGTAAGGATTTACGGATGCTTATAAACAGTTAGCTGTCTCGAGTAGGTAAAGGGAACTGACACCGTAAAGCTCAGTGGACTGACATACATTTAGAATAAAAGTACTTCAACAATTGAGGACAATGTAATGCAAAAGAAAGCTTTTGACACACTACGGCTTAGGTTCTACTGACTTTTCTTTCGCATTACTCATTATTTCATTCTTCACGCAACTTGCATACTTTCATTCAATCGCTTGTGCCATATCTCTAGCCTCTAGTTTTTTTTCCAAACACATACCTTTCTCACTTTACTCATGCTTTCATGCGGTAATTCTTCATGGACATAAAAAGTTACCTCCTTCTTGACATGCAGAGCTCAGTCAAACTTTGAACTCTTCTTTTTGAAACGTCCTGTACACGATTGTCTAGAACCGCACCACTATACATTTGCGAATATGTGTGTCTTATTGTGCGGGTGGGCGCATGTCTGCGAATTGACGTGTACATGCAATTGCGCGCAATTGTGTGCAATTGTCTGCAGTCGTGTGCGCACGGAGACCCTTCGGCCGTTCAAATACAATGGCGCATTGTGCGTCGCGATTATTTCGACGTTGCGGAAGTGCACGTCGCGAATTGGTCGGCGAGTCCCTGCATTCGCGGGAATAAGAAGCAGGATTGTTTATTTTTGATTATCTCCGCGTAATTTTAATCGCCGCCGTCTACTGTGCGGAGAAAATGTGGGATGGCGGAGAAGTAACTGTAAAACTGTAAACTTGATATAAAAGTAACTGTAAAGCTGTAAACTTGATATAAAAGTAACTGTAAAACTGTAAACTTGATATAAAAGTAACTGTAAAACTGTAAACTTGAACTGGATAGGGTGGGGTACTAGAATATAATCAAAAGAGGTAAAGCCGAAACAGAAAGTGATGTGAAAAAACAATCAAATTTTCATGAATTTAATTCGTTCGTAAATCGAAATATTCGTGAACCGGAACTATATTCCCAGTAGGAATTAGTGTAAATCGATTAATACTCCTGGATCAGAGATAAATGCTTATTTAAACTTTTGCAGCAGTGTTTTGTGCAGGTATGTTTAAGACAAAATCAATGGAAACCATTAAAGCTGTCATAAAAAGATAAACACGGCACATAGCGAGTCAAATATAAACGAAAAGTTAAGTGTACATAAGCAGAAGGTGAGGAAGTGAAATGTTACTATTTCGAAGGTGACTTCTTTACTTCCTTTTCTCTCTTGAAACCATTCAATTCTACTTCAGATCCACTGAGACTCAGCCTTAATTGTCCAGTGTAATTTGATTTTGTCTATATTTAGAAATGTTTTTAAAATTACACATGGCATTTTCATTGCAAATGTTTATGCTTTGGCTTCTACTCCTTTATCGAGGTGATATCATTCCACGAAGCTTTGCACTTTACCCCATGTTGTACACATTTCCTGGGTCAAAATAATACGGACGATCTCCATTGCTTCCCGTTTCTCTGAAGACATTTGGAGAGAGACAGGACAGGACTGCGTATTCGTAACTCGAGATACAATACATCAAGCGAAACGCTTTGTGTTCGGAAAATTTGTTCGTAAACCAAATTGTTCGTGTTCCGAGGCGTTCGTAAACCGAAGTTTGACTGTATATATTTGCACACTCACCCTCGATCTCTCCCTTTTCACACACAGCACTTCGCCGTTCCTGTTTCACTGTCTCATCCATCGGTCTACGCGTTTTCCGAGACATTTGCACTACACAGGGTGAACCAATAACTTTTAACCGTTTTAAAGCGGTCAGATAGAAAACTATATCAAATAGTACGGCGCAAAATTATTCGATATAGCTACAGAAAATGCCAAACAGCGCTATCACGCTATTTTGTTCCTGTTTTAAGAAATTCCAGTCGGCGTAATGCAGATTTTGTATCGCCAATTTAAAATGTATCTTAAACATCGATTTTCCGATTTTGTTCAGTTATTTATTATTCGTATATTACTTTAAGGGTTTAAAAGTGTCAAAAACGTGTGTCAAAATATGGAATTTTGAAAGTGTCACTCCATTTATCTTCAAATCTAAATAAATAACATTTACTGATAAATAACATGAATTTGTACATGTAACCATGGTAACCGGAAAATATTGAAAAACGGAGTTAGGCCACTTTCAAAATAAACGGCTCATATATGCTTCGAAAATAATAAGTGTTAATGCTGGTCATTATAAAACTATAAACTGGGAGTGGTCGTTTAAAATAAAATATGGAAATATATACACACGACTTAATTTAAATAGAAAATACACTATTTGCGTGATTGTCAGGACCACCCTAAACGAAAGCCACAAAATGAACAACTCCTTCTGTACCAAACTTCCATATTCTCGTCCTCTCCTAAACTCCAATTAAAACTATTCAGCTCGACTCTTCATAACCGCTCTCGCCAGGTAAGCAAAAACCTGTGATAAGCGTCACAATTCTCTTTTTATCCGTTTTTAAAACGGACATAAAGTCTATATTTCTAATATATCTTACACGGTGCTTTTCTACACTCAAGATTTCCGTATTGCGCCAAACGGGCGTTATTGTTCTTCGAGGCGTGAATCGTTCATTGTGTGTTGCGGTTAAACCCGTTATATGTGTGATATGTGGGATTATGCCAAGTAGACTGGATGATTGGACGCCGAGAGCAGAAGCAGATTACAAGAAGTGAGAGTTAAGAAAGTAGTGTTCTTGACTAACGGCCGGGAAGCTTATCGGGGAAATTGGAAAGCGATTACGTGTGCAAGCAGGAACGGATTCGGCGATTCTATATTCGTTGTAACGCAGTAATCTGAAGCCGTGTAGTTCGTATACGGCCGGGCTACGTTCGACAAAGCCGGACATCGTCGATTCCACGTGCGCGGTTACAGTCTACATATTGTAAAGTCTGTCGAGTGTACAGTTCGCAGAGTTCAGCGTCCTGGAGAGTCAACATATTGCAAATTCTATAGAATATACCTAACCCAGATCTAACGGTCGGACATTATGCATTGCCGATGTTCTCTGTCGACTGGCTCACATTCTCGTTCTCAGGAACGTTTGGCAAACGTAATGAAAACTGGAATATGGATTCGCGAGTGAGGCTCGGCGGAATATCGGAGGATAACTTAGCGCACGGCTCGAAAATATGACGGAGAGCAATAGTTGGATAGAGGAGAAACGCAGGGATAAAAACGGGCTAGGTCTTTGCTCTGTAATTATGCAGTCTGTCTAGTGTCGAAGAAGTTTTTCCTACGTAATCCTTCGTACTGTTACGTTATGGTAGCAATATACGGATCTAACGTAATAACTGAACCTTTGAGAAGTATTTGATACTCAGCGCTGATCCAGTAATTTACACGTTTTTGTAGGTTATACTTAATACTAACTTCCGCCGATATTATTTAATGCAATGCGGCTTGCAAAATTAAAAAACCTGTACCGTAACTGATGATACAACTGATAAGATAGGTTTTTGTAGGTTATACTTAATACTAACATCAGCTGATATTATTTAATACAATGTGGCTTGCAAAATTAGATAACCTGTACCGTAACCGGTGATACAACTGACAAGGCAGCAAAGGTCTATAAAAAAATAAAGGAAAAATGTAAATTAACATTTTGTATAACCCATATCATACCCAGTAGGAATTAGTGTAAATGCTTATTTACACTTTTACAGCAGTGTTTTGTGCATGAATGTTTAAGACAAAATCAATGGAAACCATTAAATTTGTCATAAAAAGATAAATACGACACTCAGTGAGTCAAATATAAAAGAAAAGTTAAGTGTACATAAGCAGAAGGTGAGGAAGTGAAATGTTACTGTTTGGAAGGTAATTCCAACATGATAACATTAAACGTACCGGTTCTTTACACTTACCACGACCTAAATCTATAAAGAATTTCTAGGTCTGTGTCCGCATACACTGTCAAAGTACAGGACACCTCTGATTAATTGACAGACAACAGACAGCCTCGTTCTTGCTTGAAATTATTCGGCGCAGCACAGAACAATCACTAAATAACCCATATCATACCCATTACTCACGTTTTGTCGTAACTTTTCGGCATTACTCTCCGTCGCATCGGAAAACGCATTACGCCGTCGGCGCTGTGCCACGTCTCTTGCCCCCGTATATCAGAGAAACACAAACGAAGGGAAGAGATGTAGCCCGCATTAACAGCCACTTCTGCAGCGGCGTCTCATCTGCATTCCGCGCGGACCGTCTTTCGCGGTAAACGTCAGTTGACAGTTTCGCGAATTAGTCGGCGCGACGAACGTGACTCGAACTCTCGCCCGCCCGTTTCATCCCCAGGAGTCGGCGATGAGGGCTGAAGAAGGACGCGAACGCGCGCGGGCGCATGCCCTTTGATTGGCTGCCGAATGAAACACGTGACGCAATTTACAAAGCTCTCCACTCGAAGTAATTCCTCTCGCCCTCTTTCCAGCCACCCACCCACGCTCGCCCACCGGCCCGCCGATGTTTTCCAGGACGAAGCTCCAGCGGTGCGCAAAGAGGCGGGGGATAAGAAATAGCTTGATCCATTCGGCACGTACGCGTTCGATTTGTCGGAAAGTTTCCGAGGCTTAACGTACGAGGCGGAAAAACGTTCTTCCCATTCTTGCACCGCCACCCCCGCCGTCTTATACCCTCTGCAGCCCTTGGACCACGGCACGCTGGCGTCCATTTTCGAGACATCGAATCACCGCGCGCCGAATTAGTCGATAAGGGAGAACTCGGGAAGTTTGATCGGATTCGAGGGTCCCGAGGAGATACGGCCGATAGTTCTGGAGTTGTTCTTTTTGTTTGCAGCTTCGGCAGCCTCGGCTTTCTTTGACTCCGCGTCTTCGGGGGAGTTCTTTGGAAAATTGACAATTTTGCTTAAGCGGTACGTGACGAGCTGCAGAAGTCGGAGCGCTGCCTTTCTGCGCGCGCTGCCCGAATATTTTTCTTCAGGAGAAATATTTGGCGCGCGCCACGACGGGTGAGTGGGTTATGAGAAATTTCTTTGCCGCCGATGGCTTTGTGGGAGGGCAAACGTAATGACTTGTTAAGGGGGTATTCCAATGTGGATGCTTTTTAACTAACGGTAACGGATTCGCTAACGGTATTTCTATTACGCTACTTTTTATTTCAATTCGGTTTATTCATATTTGCGCGACACGTTCTTTAACTTAAAGGCATATAATACGTATGTGACATATACACACAAAAAATAAAATGTAATTAACACTTTAAGTTACGGACCGCTCACGAGTTTTCTCGTGTTTTCTACACGCCATACTTAGATGTCAGTTATTTTGATACATGTCTTTGGGGGAGTTCTTTGGAAAATTGACAATTTTGCTTAAGCAATACGTGACGAGCTGCAGAAGTCAGAGCGCTGCCTTTCTGCGCGCGCGCTGCTCGAATATTTTTCTTGAGGAGAAATATTTGGCGCGCGCCACGATGGTTGAGAGGGTCAAAAAATTTCTGGAATGGCTGAAGAGCAAATCAAGCTTAAATGCCACGTTGACTCTAGGTATATTAATTCAATGACTATTTGAAAATTATGCAAAATGTAAATAATACTATTTAATATTAATTGCATTTACAAAATTATAAATGTTACCGAATGAGTATTTTTTTTAATTTTTCGTGAGACCTTTTGCGCCGGTCACTTTTGCTGTTTTAGAACGGTGATGCTATGAAATACAACAGCGTTTGACTGAATTATGCAAAATGTAAATAATGCGCAGGTATTGGAGACCTGTCACTATTCTAACAATAACTGCATTTATAAAATAATTATTGCTACCAATTGCAAATATTTTGCTGTATTAGAACGGTGATGCTGTGAAATACTACAGCGTTTGGCTGATATATGCAAAATGTAAATAATGTGCAGGTATTGAATAGGCTAGGATATTAATTCTATGACTATAATCTATCAAAAAATGCAAAAAAGTCGATTTTTTCGACCCGTCACATTGGAATACCCCCTTAAATGACACACAAGTTCCTGTGTACGTTTATGTGGAGGTGCATACGATTCTACACGAGTTTCTTAAAAATTTTACAATAAACCTAAATGATAAGTTCATTTAGCCGATCTATGCATCTAAATAAGAATGAGCGACGATATAGTTTAGTTGTGGTATGTTGACATTTATTTTGCAGAATAGAGTTCTATGAATGGGATTTAGATGTAAATGCAGCGGTAGAAAATTGAAAGTATCGAAATTATTTTATACCGATGCTGTCATTTAGGAAGAATTAAGAGGAGTTTGCGATGATAGAGTTTAGTCTTGAAATATTAACGTTTGTTTTGCTAATTAACATTTGTTCCTCCGTTAATATTTTAAGGCGAACTGCATCGTTGCAAGCTTGTCTTAATCACACTTCAATAATGCAGTAATACAGTTCGGGCTTGAAATTTTAATGGTTGCTTTTAGGATTACCGATTGTTTTAATTATTGACATTCGTTTTCACGTTAATACTTTAAAACTGAACTGTACCATCGCAAGCTTGTTTTACACACTCCTAAATAATGCTCCGATGTAGCGCAGCTTTGACATAAATGTTTATTTTGATAATTAACGTTTTTTTTTTAGATGAATATTTCAAGGCCGAACTGTTCCGCCAAAACTTTTCTCAAGCCTTGAGACATTAACGCTTATTCAAAGCATTGCTTTTTATTTTGCTAATTAACATTTGCTTTTTTGCAAATATTTATAGACCGAACTGCATCGCCGCAAACTTCTCTTGACCAGACCCAAATAACGCGTCGACGTAGTTTGGCCTTGAAGTACTAACTTTTAGTTCATTCGACTACCAACATTCGTTCGGTCGACATCTCGAGATCGAACTCTACCGCCGCAAACTTCTCTTATTTACTTCCAAATGACAGCGTCAGCATAAAGTAGCTTAAGCACTCCCTCCACTCCGATTCCATTTACAACCGAATCCAATTCACAAATCTCCATTCTGCGCGCACAAAACATGCCTAAGTACACTTTCCGGCAGGAGCATCCTCCGCTCAATCCATATCGCGCGCGTGTAAACCTATTTCTTCGCCGTTCCGGCAACGTTTACATCGGCTTTGAGTAGCCGGCTCGGAAAAATATTTTCCCCCGCGCAACCTCGCGTCGACGAAAACGGGAACAGCCGGATCTCTTTATGCGGCGCACTTTGTACGAGAATCCTCGATAACATAACAGTAGGGTTCCCGATACCGAATATGCATCCTCGTTGTACGTTCTCTTTCAACAGGACGCGGATAGTCAGAATGTACGTATCCGTTCGGACGTTTCTTTCTTTCCGACCTCGTTCTTTTCTTCCCTTTATCTCTCCTCGTCGCTCTTCATTCGAAACGCCGCGTGAATGGCGTGAATGGAAAATGTGTTGGACGAATGGCAGAGTCTTCGCGAAGTTTTCTACGATTTCCGAGAGTCTCTGCTCATGTCCTCGTACGTCAGAGACCCTTACGCTCCGAATTCTGTCTGCGGATGAATGGTGTTCGTGTGTACAAGCGATTGCGTTGACTAGATGTTTCCGGAAAACCAAGCGCATGCTCGAATAAACGTAACGTGGCAGGTACGGTTGTGACGGTGATATGCATGTAGGATTTAAACACGTGAAACTGGAGTGTATAATATTTATATACAATAACAACACAATGAAGACACTTTAGTCTTATTTCCTATTATGTTTCACAGCTTCATTCTCTGCGATTTGTATTTATATTTACATATTGTAGCAGTGCCTCCTATGCTACAGCCTTGCACGGATTCTTAAAGAATATATATTATTGCTATATATATCACAAATATTTACAACTTATTCACGCTATAATATGTGTATGAACGATATATCACATAAACCCATCACAAAATGTGATGCATATATTTATATATTAGTTTTTCCAAATTGACCGTAGAACCGTACGTGTCAAGTCATCAGACCCTTTCGAGGCCTCACTTCGTTCGACACACATGTCAAGTAGTGATCCAACAAAATTCCGCCATTACTGAGCATACACTCCGTCTCGAGGACAGCAAACAATCGCTTCCCGCCGAGGGCTTCAATAATCCGTCGCCGACGCTAACATATCGCGTAGCAGGGAAAAACATTAGTGCGCGCCGAGAAAAGCCAGCCGCGCGACGTCCGTCGGATCTATTCTAATGATTAGTAGAATCGACGGCGATCAATTTGCCCGTCGATGAACCGACACGTGAAACAGATCGAAACCAGCCCACCCCCTTTCAGCCCACCTTTCACCCCCTCGTCCGGGCCCGCGACGTAGTTGGGAGCGCTTGACAAATTATAAGATTAATCGTAGGGGATTTCGGTCCCCGGGGATATCATCAATTACTTTTTTTCACGACCCTTGCTCCAATTACTGGACCAAGGCGTAGCACGTCCGTTCGCAGTCGGCGTCGGTTAATGGTTCCTCGCCTTTTCTTGCACGAGGCTGGAACCCTTCGAGTCAAATTGAACCCCTACAACTCGGCCATGTTACGAGTACATTACGCTGTAAATGACAAAAAATAGGCATTGCGGAAAGTGGCGGTGGAATCGGTGTACATTTGAGGGGAGGGGTGGTGCTGAGAGTAGTGGAAAAGTGTGCAACGGTGAATGTAAAATGCTGATGCACAATAAGGATAGCACGAGGAATTGATGGAAAATTGCGGAATGTGTGAAAGGCGGGAAATAGTTGGGAGTGATGTAATAGTAAACATGATAATGAATGACGAAGATAGAGGGAGAAATGTGGAAAATGGTGGAAAGAACAGAACATGCGTAATAATGGCACATCAAAACATGAGGAATTAGTGAAAAATAGGAGAATGTACTCAAAGCAGAAAACAGCAGGAAATGAGATGATAGTGAATATAATGATAATTAATGAAGAAGATAGTAAGATATGATAGTAAGATCGGTGTACATTCGAGGGGAAGGGATTGTGTTAGGGGTAGTGAAAAAGTGTGCGACGGTTAATGTGGTATGCTGATGCACAATAAGAACAACACGAGGAATTGGTGGAAAATTGCGGAATGTGTGAAAGACGGACAATAATTAGAGGTGATGTAATAGTAGACGTGATAATGATTGACGGAGGTAGAGGGAAAAATGTGGGAAATGCTGGAAAGGACAGAAAATGTGTAATAATAGAGCATCAAAACATGAGGAATCAGTGAAAAATAGGAGAACGTATTCAAAGCGGGTAATACCAGAAAATGATGTAATAATGAATATAATGGTAATTGATGAAGAAAGTAGTAAGGTATAATAGTACGAAGTGACGGAGGTAGAGGGAGAAATTGGTAGGAGGGGAGAAATGTGGGAAATGCTGGAAAGGTCAAAAAATGTGTAATAATGGAGTACGGAAACAACATGAGGAATTAGTGAAAAATTGGAGAATGTATTCAAAGTAGAAAATAGCAGGAAATTATGCGATAATGAATATGATGTTAATTAATGAAGAAAGTAGTAAGATATGATAATAAATGGCTGAGCCAGTGAGACAAATTTCTTAGAACATAAAAACGATGAGAGACAGGATGATAATGAATTATGGAAACAGCACGAAAAATTAGTGGAAAATTAAAGAATGCGTGATAGGCGAAAAATGACACGGAATGATATGGTAATGGACGTGACGATTGTTAATAACGAAGAAAGTAATAAGAGAACCTGGTGTAAATCCGAGAAACGCGTGAAGCACGAGATATAGTGAGAAACGGCGAGAAGCAGAGAAAAATGCGTGCGAATTTAAAATTCTTGACTGAGCTGACACCTGGTCGGGAATGAAAAATTGATTTGGAGAAACGATCGCAATGGTTTCGAAGAAATTAAACTTCAAACGTCTTAGCGATTTGACGCCTGGCGTCGGAAAGAAAAATGACAGTGGTCCGGAGGAAATGAAAGTTCAACATTCTCCGAACACGCGCCGGTTGGGAAAAATAGCTTGAACATTTAATGTCTTGCTGCGCAGAAACATCGTGTGATCTGAGGAAAATTAAACTTCCGCCGTTTGTTGAATATTTAACGTTTCGTTTAAAAGAAAAATCGCAACGATAAAAGAGAGATTAAACTTCGTGTTTTTTCCCAGTCCGATGTTTGACGTCTGCTTCGAAAAAAAGACAGCGACGATCAAAGAAAAATTAAACTTCCACGTCTGTTATTAAAGATTGTCCGTCGACGAGGGGGAGGCGGTGAGCGCTGAGGAAGAAAAATTTTACACTTGTACAAGGAATCTCGAGGGTGGTTGACATACAGCTCGCGGCAAATGCGTCGGGATGAAAGAAGCGAAGATAAACTCCTATACTCTCAAGAAGCGAAGGGGGAAGGAAAGGAAGCTTCTGAAATTGAACCTTCTCGTCGGATACGAATACATTACTTTGAAACAGAACAAACAGGTTGCCGCGGGAGAAAAATTGTATCCATCGACAGAACCAGAACACCGCAGACCTTTTTTCATTATACACCGATCCGAGTTGGAAGTAGCTTCCACTCTCGAGTGACCTTTCATCAATTCTGCAAAGTTTCGTCGATAATATAATATAGAAACAAAACTAGTCACAAACTTATTACGGATATTATAAAGTAACGTTAAAGTCGTTTGCAGATAGCGCAGAAAGTATTCGTGCACCAACCAATTCTGAGTGACATTTCGTGAAACTGTAATTTATTAAGTAAGCTTTAGTAAACAGGAAGTTCATACATATCTTAGGCAATCTCAGTGATACATGCAATGTGCAATAAAGTAATTATTTAAAGAATTTTCGCTGTTAAAATACAAGTAACAAAAAATCCTTATTTTCTGCAGTCCTTATTTCCAAGTGTTATACCTAACTTTAAGTTTGTAGAATAGTCTCAATGATGTAGTAACTCAGTAGACATAGACACTTTGTATTATTGAAAATTTTCGTTAAAAACGGGGTCAAAACGTCTGGAAAATGTGAAAGAAAAAATAAAATTTGAATTAATTCGCAATCAATTTCGTTTGCACTGCGTGAACTATCGAGATTTTCTAGAATATATACAAACTTATTCATTACAATTGGTTTTTTTCTTTTGTATCAACTGTATTTTGATTGATCCTTTTATCGCTTATAGTTTTCCCGAAATTTTTCGAAACCTTTCTGTTAAACTACTTTTATACAGTCATGCATAGGGTTCCTTGAACTGTAATTACATTTATTCCATTACCGGAATACGATGTACTTTGCATGTTAAACTTTTATATTACTTTTATACAGTCTTTGAAAGGGGCAGAGCAACTTGCATTAAAAGTATATTAACGAAAATACGTCGTTGACCCGAACACACAAAACCCCATAAAAAATAAGTTAAACCATAATTACATTTATCCCGTTACCGGAATATTTCGGCACTTAACACTTTTATATTAATTTGTTTCATTCAGGCGATACTGTTCCAAACGTCTTTGAAACGTGTGGAGCAACTTACACTACAAACTGCAATTACAACATAATTTATTGCAACTTGCAATAAAAGTATATTAACCGAAATACGTCGTTTACACCCGAACACACAAAACCCTATAAAAACTAAGTCAAACTATCACTCCTTAAAGTATTATTCCACGTTCATCGATGTACGAATACTTTTTCCACGAACTATAAACGACTATCCTCCGCTCTTGTCTTCCAGCAAACAGCCCGGTTTATTGATTGACCGCAGCAATCGCTGCCACTCCAACATCCCCGTACAAGCACGCGCCAAACATCCTGCCGCCACATCCGCTCCTTCTACATTTTCTCGTTGTACGTCTCGCCGGCGTCACATACATCATACCGCAAACACTCCCAGTGATTCCCTCGCCGATATCAAATCACAAGACAAATAACTCAAGCCATCCTCCTCACCGCCGCTATGAACAACATCCGCCGATAAGAAGACCATCGCTCGAGAGCCGAACAAAAAGCCGGCGGTCTCCGATAATATTTTTATCCGACCCCTTTCGATCCGCCCCCGCACCTAAGGTCACTCCCTTGACTTCTCCGTAAACTCGGCCGCCCCGAAGTTCCGCGCAACTTTGACAGCACGACCGCACGGGCTTTAATCGTCGAACTTTCGGAGATATAAATTTCCTGCCTTATCGCGCTCTTTCTTTCTCTTTCCCTCTGTCTCTTGCCTCGCGCGCGTGTGTGTGCTCGTCTCGAAACGGAACGGCCGAATTCCGGGGGCGCCATCGGTATTTCATAAAGCAGTTTGCCCTCAACCGGCGCCTGGTTTCCGGTTTGCGGACTGCTTCGCAAATATGCCGGGAGACGTGGCTTTCCGGCGAGCGTGCACGTCGACGCTTTAAATCCAACTTCCATCGGCTAATTCCTAGTAGCGATACGACAACGCTGAGGTGTCTTGCGTGTCGCATTGTTGGGATACGAGGTCGCAGGCCCTTTCGCGAGATTAATGTTGCTTCGATGTCAATTTCCGCTGAGCCGTAGTGACGTATGGCGTTGCGTGCCGGGTATTTCGGGTTCACCTTGTTATTGATGATCATTTGCGCTATTTCTGCTGTTATGATAATTGCGCCGGTGTGTGTCGTAAGAGATCTCATCTTGTTATTGATCGTTTATGCTATTTGCGATGTCGTGATAAATACGGTGAGTTGGAACAGGGCTCGTGGCGGGTGTTGCGAGGATTTTAGATTATTATTTGTCAGTTGCGGTAGTTATGATGTTATAGCAGTTACAGTCATGTTCGTTATGGGAATGTTTACAGTTTTTGTTGTGAGAGATTTGAGCTTGTAATTAATTATGCACACTATTTATGCGATTATGCCAAATTCTATGGTATTAGTTGCAAGAATAATTGGATTGATGCCATAATAAATACAGTTCATTGTAAGAAGGCTCGTGGTGTGTGTTGAGAGGATTTTAGATTATTATTTGTTAGTTGCAGTAGTTATGATGTTATAGCAGTTACAGTGATGTTCATTATGAGAATGTTTACAGTATATCTCGTAAGAGATTTGAGTTTGTGACTATTTATGCGATTATGCTGATTGCTATGGTATTAGTTGCAAGAATAATCGAAGTGATGTCATGATAAATAGAGTTCATTGTAACAGGGCTCGTGGCGTGTGTTGCGAGGATTTTAGATTATTATTTGTCAGGTGCACGAATTATGATGTTATAGCAGTTGCAGTCGTGTTCGTTATAACAATATTTACAGTGTATGTTGCGAGAGATTTTACCGTGTGACTATTTATGCGATTATGTTAATTGCTATGGTATTAGTTGCAAGAATAATCAGAGTGATGCCATAATAAATACGGTTCATTGTAACAGGGCTTGTGGCGTGTGTTGCGAAGATTTTAGCTTGTTATTTGTTATGATGTTAAAGCAGTTACAGTCATGTTCGTTATGACAATGTTTGCAGTGTATGTTGTGAGAGATTTGAGCTTGTCACTGATTATGTACGCTGTTTATGCGATTATGCTAATTGCTGTGGTATTAGTTGCAAGAGTAATCAGAGTGTTGTAACAGTATTATAACGTGTCATCAGTTGTTTAATGCTTTGTTCTGGCGGATTTATTAATATACAGGATGT
This sequence comes from Cryptocheilus praepositus, assembly GCA_033815515.1. Taxonomy (NCBI): domain Eukaryota; kingdom Metazoa; phylum Arthropoda; class Insecta; order Hymenoptera; family Pompilidae; genus Cryptocheilus; species Cryptocheilus praepositus. Next base: position 738,826 of record JAWWQZ010000064.1, on the reverse strand, counting down.
CGGAGTAATTAAAATTTCATTAGGAAACTATAGTAAATTTTGGTAGCAAAATGCTGCCCATGAGGCGAAATATGCTGCACAAGCTGGACTGTATTATTATGCACCTTTTCAGCGTACTTTGTCTCTTTGCTCAAACTAACTCTGCTTTGAGTTACATCTTCTTGCAATTGGCACGAAAACAAAGGTTTGCGCAAACAAATTTAATTCTGCCATTTCGATTTATTTTCTCGAAAGGTCTCTTCTTGGCTATATTATGATTACGAGGACACGCTGCATAATTAATTTCATTTTGATTATCCACTTATCGCAATGCCACTTTGGTTAAAGTTACAAAGCGCTACAGCAAAGGACCAAAAGTAACAGGATTCGCACTGGCCGAGTGGTCCATGTAAAATTTTATATTTTTTTTTAACCATAACTGCAATAATAATGTTTATTGTGTGATTTCGTAATAAATTTCACAGATCGATTTCTCGAGATGTAAGCTATTAAAATGTACTGCGGTAGATTCGTTTGAGAATATATCTTTCGATAGTTAAAAATGAAGAATGGAAGGACACCACTAAACTTTGCAATTAACTTTCTTTCTTTCCATTTAATTATCTAATAAATGATGCCAAATGGCCCTGAAACATATCGGTGCTATTGACATTATTAAATAGTAACAAAGAAGATCAACCGAAAACCTCGGTGTTTTCCTTCCATCAAATCACTATAGTATATTATTGCTTTCGTATTAGTGTCACCAATGTAGATGCTTTATATACACTAGACCCTATGTAAAGCATCTATATTAGCGACTATGGATATATAACAGAAATACAAAAAGAAGTTAAGAATGGCTCTACCCAAAAAGACCTGCCGTGATATATATTCAGTTTAATTAATTTATAACTTCATAACAAAGCGTTTATAACCAAATTTCACAGAAAATTTAAATTTATGTTTCCACTTATAGAATAAACTCCAGCAGTGTGTGGCCAGGAAACTCACTACATCATGCATGGAAAAAATTGAATAAATTCTCAACAAACATCGACTCGCAATACGTCACCCTTTAAATGACCATTCTCAATATTTTGTTTAGAAGGCTCGTAAACTCGCCGCCACTCGAGCCGAGGCACACTTTTAAAATTCCTCACTTCGTCGCCAAAGGGACGAAGAGGAATTATCGAAACTTCCGGCACTCCCCCACGTAGAAATTCGCTTGAGACCCGTTCCGGAATGCAATGCGAGCGTTCACGAGCGTGTCGCCGGCATCTTTCGGCAATTTCGAAGTTCGCGATCCTTAAACGACGATCGACGCCGTTTCCGAAGGCACGCCCGCTCGCAGACTTTAGATTTACGAGATTCGCTCGCATTAATCTTGCCCCCCAAGCGCCGGTAAAGGCGTCGTAACTCGGTTCTGCATCAATGTACGCATGTCGACCGCTTCCCTTAATACCGTTTTTATGTCCCCGCCCGAAATGACAGATAGATAGGCGCACGTGTATAATATTACATAAACGACACACGGCCGGAAACTTCTCCGAACGCTATGCGGACATTTTTTCGACACTTCAATATTGCGGTGGGTGTTATGTAATTGCTACGCGTTCGGGTTTTTCTGCAAATTTCGTGTTCCCGAACATTTTTCGTCCGTAGTTAACGCGTTGCACGTAAACTGGAGGACCGCACGGTAGATTAATTAAATCCTGATGTTATTTTGTGTCGTATGAATTTCGGTAATTAAATTTGGGATATATTTTTGTACGCGCGAGGATACCTGGGATGTTGTAACTAAACTCGAGAAATGATCAAGAACAAATTTTTATAGCGATTTTTCGAAGTTTTATTGAAGTACTAGATTTGAAACTGCAGAGCAAACTAATTTAATGCTGATGATACTATACGCGAGCATTGATAATTACATTTAAATCATTTTTCGTGTATAAGGACGTGTAGGGTATCTTGTGTGGAACAATATATGAATTTTCATAATTAAATTTAGGAAACAATTTTTTGCATTTGAACATATATGGAGTATCGTAATTCATTGTGAGAAATTATTGAAATGAGACCTATATATTGATCCTTCGCGATTCTATTTCGGTACTAGAACTGTACACGAGGTATAACTAATAACTTTTGAATTGATTGTGTTATTACGAACTAAATCGCACAGTCTCGTTTTATCATGACGACCAATTACTAACAAGACATTTATCGATCGATTGCTGAATAAAACACAAAAAATTCATATTAGGTATTATACCGTCAGTTCAGCACATTAGTCCACTAACAAACAATTATTGTTTGCTCTCAATGGACAGATTTTCTAAGGCGTGCGCTCATTGGTCAGTCAAATTTTAACGAAGCTGTACACAAGACTGGCATAAACATTCTACTATGAAATTAGCGGGACCTACTTTCTAGAAGAGCTTGCACATATAAATTGGTGTATTTTCATATTTTAAGTAGCACATCGACAAAGTAAAGCTGGAATGTGGGTAAGAACACATATTTTAAGCTATTCTCATGAGAGGACAATACGTTTACGTGATGTGCACTGACAAAAGGTTTTAAGACGAAAATAACTGTGAAATGGTGAGTCTTGACAACAAGAGGACGAAGATAATATGTGAAGATTAAGAGTGAAATGGGTATAGATATTATATATTTAAAGCGTTTCAAAATACACGACGTATCCTCCAACAATGATCTGTTGGTAAGAATACCAATTAAGATTGATTGCAGGAAAAAACATGTTGCGCAATAGTTTAAGTTAATGTTGTTACATTCGAGTTTCTTTCTAAAGCTGTTTTGAAGACAGCCAAACGTATGTTGGCAGAATTATAACGTTATTACATTATCACAAGACAGACATGGAGAATTTGAGCTGAATATCAGAATTATGTTAAACGCTCTAGCATATTCAACATTCACGCCTTTGTTCTATTTAAGAAACTTACATATTGCAACGCATGTAATCTCGAAATGATTAAAATCTGTAGATGTTCTGTATAATTACGTCGACATTAGATTATTGATAAGACGTCCATTTCGACAACACCGAAAATGCATAGGCAAAAGCATGTGTCTGAAATATCTCAGTCTATTTAAAGATTACTGCGTATCAATACCTCACATTCAATGTGCTAATAAAACCTCTGCGCTGACAACACCAAAAATAAACATACACGAAAGCAAGTGTCTACTTGAATCTATTTAGAACTCGTCATATTTTTTGTCGAACTCTAATTCGTCAAAATGTACAGATGCCATTACAATCACGTCAAAATCAAATTTTCAATAATACACCCATATTGACAGTAACATTAATGGATGTGCACAGCAGCAGACGTTTTAAATACCTCTCCCGCCAATAAGTATCTGGGTTAACAGCATCCGTCTATTTAAAGAACAAGTCATCCCTTTTCACCAGAGACGTAATCTGCGGTCTACCAAATTTCTCAGACACTGAGTGCTACCCCGTCAGCGTTAAATTGTCAATATGATACCCACACCGTCGTCGGAAATGGATGGACACGTAAGCAAGTGCCTGAAATATCCCAGTCGCCAGCATTTTTTTGTATTAACAGCATCAGTCTCGTTAAAGAATTCGTAACGTATTTCGCCGTAAGTAATTCGGGCCCTGCCAAATCTAGCATATTAAAAATGCCACCCCAATGGAATTAAATTGTCAATAGCATGTCCGCGCCGACAATACCGGAAACTGACATACGGAAGTATGTGCCTGAAATATTTTAGTCGCCATCAGCCGTCTATTTAACTCTTTAGATACTATGCGCCACAAAAGTGGCTTCCGGGATAAGGCACCATTAGAGTGACTTTCAGCGGAGTTTTTAATGAAAGTTGTAGTGGTTCACATTTTAATTTAGCAGTGTGCATATTATGACATTGTAATTCTTTGTAATTTTTTTTGTAAAGTGTTAAATAAAAATATTTATATTTATATCGTTATATTATCTTATTGCATACACCTGTACAGGTATTATAACGAGTTTTTAACAAAAGTTGTAATTATTTGTATTATAACGTCGTAATTCTTTGTAATGTTTTCGTAAAGTATTAAATAAAAATATTTATATTTATATCGTTATATTATCTTATTATATAGACCTGTACAAGTGTATGTGACCAATCCCATCGTAGGTTGGCTTCACTTCCAAAAGTGGCTTTTTTTTAATGAGTTTTTAACAAAAGTTGTAGTGGTTCACATTTTAATTTAGCAGTGTGCATATTATAACGTCGTAATTCTTTCTAATTTTTTTGTAAAACATTAAATAAAAATATTTATATTTATATCGCTATATTATCTTATTATATAGACTTGTACAAGTGCATGCGACCAATCCCATCGTAGCAAAAGGCTCGAAGAACTCATTACATCTTCCATCGTAATCCCCACGGCACGAAATTTCGCAGATGCTCAGTGACCCCGCGTCAGCATTAAATCGTCAATAACCCTCCCATCCCGTGAACCCCGGAAACGGGCATACACGGAAGCAAGTGTCTGAAATATCTCAGTCGCCAGCATCTTTCTGCCCGCGACCCTCTTTCCGCGCAATAAAGACAAGGACCCCGATCCGGTCCGGTCATAATTTCATCGTCGGCGACCTCGAACGAGCGTGTCCTCTCGACCTCAAAAACAAGGGTAACCCCTTACCCCTCTCGACGCCGTGTTCTCCGTTCTCCAACCCTCTTCGAGAGGCTTCGCAAGCCCAGCGGAAGAATCGACTGGCCAGAGCGAGTAAGAAGTCAGTCGTCAGGGAAAAAACTTTCGCATCCCCTGCGCCGAGGTCTCCTCAGCAAAAGGGCTCGGTCAAAAGCGGAGCCGGAGGACAATAATTCCCGGTTCACGAGGGGGCAGCAAACAAAATTTGTGGAAGCTTCCCTGGACACGTTCCTACCGTATATCGGGGCTCTTTTCTTTCTTCCGATATGTTCCCTCTTTATATTCCGTCGGTGGGAAATACGGGAGCGCGGGTGGGCGGCGGACGAAAACAGGTATCGGGACGGAAGAATGAAGAGAAAGACACGGCGCGGGACAATGAAACGGAAGGGATGAAAAGGAATGTCGGGGAAACGGAAGCAGGAAACGAGATAGACTAAAGCTCGGCGAGTATGTCTACGGAACGACATATAGATAGAGACTCAGATATTGTTATTCTCTGGATGGTAGGTATGAGTGGCGCCAGCTTGTCCTGACGTTCCACCCCTCGTTTAAGGAATATGACGTGCACCGTCTCTCTCTTACTTTCTCGCTCGCTTCCTCTTCATGCACAGCACTTCGCCGTTCCTCTTTCACTTTCTCCTCCAACGGTCTACGCGCTTGAGGCGTCTACGCTATACAGGGTGGACCAATAACTATTAACCGTTTTAGTGCCACGGCACGTTTCAGAAACCATGTCGAATTGTGCTACGAAATGTTATTCGATATAATTGCCCGAAATTCCAAGCAGCGCGGTCACGCTGTTTTGTTCGTGTGGCAAGAAATGCTGAACGGCGGAACAGAGATTTTGTATTCGCAAGTTGAAAAGTAAGTTAAACGTTGATTTTTCGAATTCGTTCGATAATTCATTATTTGCGTATTTTTTAACGGATGCAAAACTTTTAACCCTTCTTTGCATGATGGTGGAAATTTCCATCATAATATTGAATGGGGAAATGAAAATTGCTTGTAGCAAAAATTATATAAAAGAACAAGTTCACTTTAATCTAACTTTGCATGACGATGGAAATTTCCATCATATTGTTTTTTGCTAAATTTATACTATAAATATGTACTAAGATTCTTTTAACCATTTTTCCTTTAATTTTGAACATGAATTATATCACCTTGATTTATTTCACCAATAAAGAAAAAATCATGCAAAGAAGGGTTAACTTTGTCATAAACATATCTTTTCAGCGCATTAAATAAATATGTCTGCGTGTACCACCGGTGGTACACGTGGAACGGAACGTGTTAAAGTTACTTTTATAACAATTTAACAGCGTTACCATGTCCTGTAAAATATCTTTCCGAATACCTACTAACTTTTTTTTTACCGTCACCCGAATACTGGTGACGCGACAGTCAATGAGCTAAAGGTGAGTTGGTATTTCGGAAAACTATCACCGAATTCGAACCACTCCATCCGCAAAGGGTTAATAGTACTAGCCGTTCCCATTGCAGGACCACATTTGCGTTACACTTCTTTTTCCGCAAAGCTGAGGATTTCCAGGATCTGAAGTGCAGCGAAAATTGTTTCATCAGCCGTAGCGACAGATGCGTGAATGTGCAATCGACGGAAAGTGATTGGCTCACCCCGTGTGCTAACGTACACTAACTTCTAGACATGAGACTCCATCCGCTCGGAGTCACTCTTTCTCTCCCGCTCTTTCATTGTTTTCGTCCACTTTCCGTTTCCCCGATTCTTCCCATCCTCTCGCCTTTCTTTCGCACGCTCACACATTCCACCATGGCAATTCGGATCCAACCATCCGCGCAACAAAGGACAAAGTGGAAGGTAACAGTGGCCGCAAGTACTTTTCTCTTCTATCGACCGCGAGATGCACTGCTTGCTTTCATTTTCCGGCTCCCTTCCAACAATTTCGTTTCCCATTACCCTCACTCCGTTCTTATACTTTTCCGCTTATGCCCATCCTTTCGTCCGCGATATTATTTACTGACCGTTGAAACTGAATTTCACGATCGAATGCGTGCTGCGTTGTTTATCTGACGGCATTATTTTGAGGTTACCTTTATATGTCATGCTCGTTCCTTACGTCTATCTTTGCGTTCGGTCTCGTTTTTCTTATTGGTCTTCGCCTCCATCTATTTCTGCTATCTTTGTAGTCGGACTTGAGCTTCTTGCACTTTATTATACATTTTCGAATTGTTTTTATACGGGATGTTCTCTTAACTTGTTTTAACGTTTAATCCTTTTTTAATATTGTACATCTACTGTCATTCTTCTTTGTTATCTTTAATCTCACTTTCGGGTTTCTTCTTTTTATTTTTATTTTTTAATAGTAGATTTATTTACTATTAGTAGATTTTATTAGTAGATTACTTACTAAGTTAAACAATATTTTTAAATGTACAGCACTAATGTCTAACTGACAATGCAGTTCTTTACCTTCTCAAAGAAGTTTTGTTTATTTTATAATTTTTGTGTAAATTTGTGTATATAACAATTCACTTTAATAATTAATAATACAATTGGGTATTGCATACTTTAAAACATGGTACGACACATAGACCCATCATATCTTCAAATCGAGATATAACATACGATACAATTTCGTAACGTTTTTTTAGATTTTTTGGATTTATAATACGATTAAAAATATTTGTTGGTTAATCTGAACGGCTGATCAACGATATATTTACTGCAGCTAACTATTTTTTAAATATTTTCGTAATTATTCTAAATGTCCTCTGTCCGTCCGTTCTTTTTTATTTTTATTTTTTTGTATGTTCATTAATTCTTCTCCTATTTCCATCTTCTGATATTTATGCGCGTGTTCCATAATTCCTACTTTTCCGTTTATAGCCACTCTATCATCCGCAATATCGTTTACCTATCCTTGAAACAGAAGATAACGATCGAATGTCTGTTGCGTTGTCTATATCGCGATATTATTCTGAGGTTCTCTGTACCTACTGTTATTCTTTCTTACTTCCATCTTGGTTTGATTTTATTTTTACTCGCCTTCTATGATCCTATTTTTATTCTATCCTTATTTCTGTTCTTCTATTTTTTCCATCTATACGTTTTGACATGTCCCCTTCGTCCTCTTAATTCATCTTCTTACTACACTGACTTTTTTTCGCCTGCATTAATCTATTTTCGTACTTCTATATTAGAAGCTCTGATTTCTCCCATTTTTATATCCTAATGCGCAGTTCCTGTAGTCTCAGACATATTTTTACGTTTCCTCTCCTATTTCCATCGTATGTTCCGAGCTTCTTGGATTTTCGCGCGCGTTCCTTGATTCCGCTGCTTCGTAATTTTGCGCGGTATTTTACAGTTCTTGGGACTCTTCTGAATGGAGCATTATGAGAACGCCTTTGCCACCTTAATATCCGCGTAAAATCTTAACAAACCCATTAACAGAGCGAAGTCCCCTGGCGTCTTTTGCTATTTCATTTCCACGGTGAAACTCTTACCGAAATTAACGCCTTCATTGCGCGTGGAGACGGATTACGGAGCGAGGTTTTGATAGCCACCTTTTTCGAAGTTACTATTCTGAACGCTTCACTACCCTCAAGAGGTGCGATTCGTCGTTTCATTAATATTCATTGGTCTCGAGGTCAGCTGTTGTTTTTTTTGTAGTCATGAATATTCGCGACTGTAAGTGTTGCGGGCCGATGCATTTTCAAAGCGAAAGATTGAACCTTTCGGTTATACCATAAATCAGAGCACGAGGACGAATGTAGCTTTAGAAAAAATGGATAAGCACGAATGTTACCGTTTTCTGATTCTCTAAATGGAAGTGTGGCAAGAAATTCGGTAACGGCATTGATTAATTATAAAGTGCGTTTATTATGCACAACCTTTTAACTCAACTTTTCGACATATTGGTCGTGTCATCGTCGGAAGATAATAATTTATTAAATTAAATTGAAACGGGAAAAAGGAGAAAATTGAAATAAATTTGCGTGCAGAAAGAAAGGGATTTTTTTTAAAGCCCTGAAAGTTGTAAGTTGTGTTCCTTTTATCAAAAACTTCGCTCTCAATAAATTGACTTTTATTAGTTTCCACTTAAAACATAACTTACAATATGTACGGCTTTAATCAAAAAAACTTCTATTTCCTTCTTCGTCGAATTAATTTAAATCTTCTTCGTTTCGTCCAATTTAACTTAACAGAAAACGTCGAGTTAAACCGTTATGCATGATCGTCACATTAAATAATTAATTAAATCTTTTGACCGAAGTACCAGCCACAATTTCGTTTGCACAGTCAATTTAGAATAGTCAGGACCATATTTATCATGTTATTCCTTTAGCCCCACTCTCCATTATTCGACTATCGAGCAAAATGTTGCAAAGTGAAACTAATTGGTATTCCTAAAAGCGTTTCAACCAATGCGCGGTCTTAACCATAAATTCACAATAACCAGTTGCGAACCGTCGAGAATTAATGTTTCCTTTGCGAAAACCATTCTAATCGGATTACCGGGCGGCAAATCCTTAAAAGCAATATCCATCGATCTCAATCGCTTAAAAATCCTTCGTCCTCGACGACGTTCGCTTACCATTCTCTCTCCTTCCGTCCTCGCTCGTGAATATTCATTCGCGATTACGGACTCGTTCGATCGAAAACGTTTTAAGGGATTATCGCATTCATTAGCGCGCACGGCCATTTTGAAACGACAATATTTAATGCGCCGCGTCCGGCTATTTTTAAGGAAGCACTTCGATCCATCGCCTTTCTCCATTCGAAAGAGCTAAAAAGCGGCGGGGGGAGGGGGGCGCGAAAAGGGGTAGACTGAAGAAAGGGACGCGAAGGGGTGAGAAAAGATGTTAATAATGTTGGCGCGTCATTCTGTCGGACGCGTCGTGAATATTCATTCGCGAGTGCGGGATCGTCGGATCAGAAAGTTTTCAGGAATTAACTCCTTACTTAAAGCTTTCATTACTACGAACATCTATTTAAGAACGGCGCCGTTTAATATTTACTTTCCAGAACCCGACACTGGCCCGCGATGTTTCAAGTTTACGGATGATGTTAATAAAGCGATGGATTCTAACGATGTTGGAGCGAAATGAGTGGCATTAACTGTGACGAGGATACGACGAAATTACGACGAAATTACGACAGAGTCGAGACGAGTGTATTAATACGGTGCTGGTTAGAATTATTTTTGTGATTTCCGTCCAATTGATCTAAGTTTATTCTGTAACGTTCGTGGAGCGGCATGTATTACTTATGTCGAACTTTCGATCCTTTTAATACGTGGAAACTTGGTTAATTCGGTTTCGTCTTACGAAATTATACCAGTCTGTTACGGTATGTCTATGTAGCGCGTATATTATCTGTATAAACTTGTTTATAACTCCGCTAACTTTGTACATTAAATTTGTTAAATGGATTACGGAATTAGATGTATCGTAGAATTAGCTAAGTTTCCCTTCACTAACGCGACAACTGATCTAGCCGAATGTATTCATATCGTGGATATCGATTAGAAATGCAAGGTTTCCGTGATCATTTATCAAATTGACGTTTCGCCAATATTACCCTTACCTTAATTTGCACTTATGACAAAAATACAACGGAAATTCAATTATCTTAGGTAACTACGTAGGATCAATTAAGGATCGGAACTGCATTAGGTGCTGGTAATTCAAATATTCAAATAAATACATACGCGAATAGATTTGGTAGCTTAAGCTTAGTTGAGTCTTTAAAAATTTCGTCATTCGCCAAATAGCACAAATTCAAATAAATATTGCGGTTCCTCTAGACGGCAAATATTTGTCTCACGTAAACGCTTAATGTCAATTAAAATTCGGAATATCCGAATCAAGAGTCCGTAATTAAAAACTAAAAATACATATATACGTGAATAGATATAGGAGCTGGAACATGGTTGAGCGTTTAAAAATGTTGTAACGCATTGAATAATATAAAACGACATTAGCCTTGTGATTCCTCTTAACGTCAACTAATTGCGTCAAATTTGCCATGACCAGTGGGAGTGATTCATGATTTATGCTGGAATTTCTCATCAAACCAATATTGCCGTTATCATAATCCGCATTTAAGTAAAACGCCGATTAACATATGTACATACCTGCACCGGTTAAAGGAAACACCATTGGAACATTAAAAGAACCACATCGAAATATTCAAAAAACCATGCACGCGAATAAATTAACTGAACCGAAGAAAGTCCCGCGTTTAGAAAATTCACAACGCGTCGAATAATGTAAAAGCGCATTAGCATTGCAATTCTTCTCGACGTCAATTAATTCTATCAAATTCTCCATGAGCAGTGGGAGTGATTCAGGATGTATGCTAAAACTTCTCATCTCATCAATATTGCCTTTACCATAATTCATATTTAAAGAAAACGCCAATTCACATATATCATACCTGCAGCGTTTAAAGGAAACAGCATTGAAACATTAAAACAATTACATCGAAATATCGAAAGAACCATGCACGCAAATAAATCAACTGAACCGAAGAAAGTTGCGCTTTTAGAAAATCCGTAACGCGTTGAATAATGTAAAAATACATTAGCATTGCAATTCTTCTTGACGTCAACTAATTCTGTCAAATTCATCATGACTAGTGGAAGTGTTTCATGATTTATACCAAATTTAATATCTTATCAATATTGCCGTTACCATATTTTGCATTTAAAGAAATCACCGATTAACATATGTACATACATGCAGTGCTTAAAGGAAACACCATTAAAACATTAAAAGATCTACGTAGAAATATTGAAAGAACCATGCACGCAAATAAATTCACTGAACCGAAGAAAGTTGCGGGTTTAGAAAATTCGTAACGCGTCGAATAATGTAAAAGCACATTAGCATTGCAATTCTTCTTGACGTCAACTAATTCTGTCAAATTCATCATGACTAGTGGAAGTGTTTCATGATTTATGCCAAATTTAATATCTTACCAATATTGCCGTTATTAACATATGCAGCGCTTAAATGAAACACCATTGAAACATTGAAACATTGAAAGAACCATATCGAAATATTAAAAGAACCATGCACGCGAATAAATTCACTGAACCGAAGAAAGTCGCGCGTTTAGAAAATTCGTAACGCGTCGAATAATGTAAAAGCACATTAGCATTGCCATTCTTCTTGACGTCAGGCAATTATCCGAAATTCCCCGTGGCCAGCGTCGATGATTTATGATACCGGGGCTCTCTTTATCGACTCGTCCGAGCGTGGTGTAATCCCATCGCTTGTTTTCGCGCGCCGCTCGCATACATTATTTCATCAAACGTCTGTTATTAAACATTCGTTATGTATGCGCGCCGTACTCCATCCCCATCCATCTCCGTCCGTCTTCGTTCGTTCATCTCTGTCGCCCACACACCACGCTCGGATCCCACATTTCGTCCCTGTAATTGCCGTGTTAACGCAAAATCTAACGATCCCGTAATCGCGGATGAATATTCACGACGATCAAGACAACGCCCGGGCGTTATAATCGAAGGACGGTTACGCGGAAACGGCAAAAAATACGTTCGACGCATATGATTCCGGTGCTCGTCATTCATACACGACGTGCAGACATGAAATTGCGCGTGTGGGAAACGGAAATAATTCAGTGATGCGTTCATCGCGCGGAACTTGTGTAGAAATGTGATTTAGTTAGTTGTAACGGTTGTAAGTAAATTTATACGGATCTACTTGTAGGTTGAATCGTTACATACCAATGCAATTCCATTAATTCCCGATAGTCGTAAAGAAACAAGATTCACTTAGTTATAATGATTGCAAGTAAATTCGTACGAATTTACTTGTAGGTTGTTCCATTACATACCAATGTAGTTCTTAAAATCCGTTAATCCTCGGTACTCGTAAAGAAATAAGATTCACTTAGTTACAACGGTCATAAGTAATTTCATACGGATATACTTGTAGATTGGATCGTTACATACCAATGCAATTCCATTAATTCCCGATAGTCGTAAAGAAACAAGATTCACTTAGTTATAATGATTGCAAGTAAATTCGTACGAATTTACTTGTAGGTTGTTCCATTATATACGAATGTAATTCTTAAAATCTGTTCATCCCCGGTACTCGTAAAGAAATAAGATTCACTTAGTTACAACGGTTATAAGTAAATTCATACGAATATACTTGTAGGTTGTTCCATTAATCAATGTACTTCTTAAAATCCGTTAATCCTCGGTATTTGTATAGAAGGAAGATTAGTTTATTTATAGCGGTTGTAAGTAAACTCGTACAGATATACTTGTAGGTTGCATGATTAAATACCAATGTAATTCCATTAATCCGTTAATCCCCGGTACTTATAAAAAAAGATTCATATAGTTATAATGGTTGTAAGTAAATTCATACGAATTTACTTGTAGGTTGTACCGTTACATACCAATGTAATTCCTAAAATCCGTTAATCCACGGTACTTGTAAAGAGACGTGATTCACTCAGTTAAGCCAGTTGTTAGCAAGTTCATCGAGATACACCTGTAGTTTATAGCATTACACACTAGTATAATTTCATTAGACCCTTGATAATATAATTCCATAAATCCTTCAGTCTGCAGTGCTTGTAATGAAACATGAAGAAACTCAGTTACATCAATTGTAAGTAAGTTCATATAGCTATCCTTGTAAATTCCACCATAAAAACGGATATGATTCCACTAATACGGTACATATAAACTAACATAATTAATTTAGTCATATCGCAGTAAGTAAATTCACACAAATATACTTATGGTTCATACAATTTCACAATAATACAATTCCATGATAATCGATGGTCTGAAATATATAATAACTATACCTCTCACATGTAATTTAATTTACTTAATAGCACATCACACATGTCCTCTATTTGCAAATCGTAAAATACGAACGAAATTCTTTCGACATGTTTAGCGCAAAAATGAAAAGTTCTCGTATATGTAGTGTCGACAACGGGAAACTCTGCGGTTAGTATCGTTGACCATCGAACAAACGACCGTTAAGAAGGTGCCACTGCTTAACCCGTCGGTCTCCGGTTAAGTATCGGCTTATTGAATCGCTACGAATCCTGGTTCAATTAAGGATAGCGCGAGTACCGTCAACAAGAGAGTACTGGTGCGTGGCTACGAGTGCATTAGGGGTTAGCCGAGGGAGAGGGTGAAAGAGGATATAGCGGTCGGAGGGTAGATGGGTAACTAGATACCCTCGCCTATCGACGGGGATGCGACTCTACACGTCCACACTTACGTGTGTCGGTATACAGGACATTCCACTTAAGGCAAACATTATGAATGCGTCGGTTCTTTTCTATCGCGCGAGCCGGAAAATGCTGTTTACGAAGAAAGAGTAAATCTGCGAAGAAAAAAAGTAAATCTTTACCCCGTGTGTTTGAGAAGATTAGTTAAAATATTAAGCAATTGGGTGAGTGTATATCTATGTTGATTGGTCGTGGGACCTTTCACGTTTCCGATATTTAATTTATGGACTGAAAAATATAAGAAGGAAAGATGAAATTTTTTTAATACACATGAATGGACGAGCATTTCGGGTATCAGCATAGAATTTTGATGCGGTGAAGCTAATAATTCTATATTTTGCTTATTTTTATTCAGGGTATTTATTGGGGAAAATAGTAATATTATTATAAATGGTGGGGTATTCGAATTTTGAAACCACAGAGGCTCTTCTGTACGGATAAAGATCATATATATTTCACAGTTTATGTAAACTGTAATGTTCAATAATAAATCAATCATAAAGTTATATTTGGGTATTATCAATAACGTTTAAAATCAACATTGCAAAGGCAATCGGTGCTTTTCGAGCACACAAAGCATCGTAACAAATGGGTTTAATAGGCGAAAGAGTAAATCTCTGTGAAAATAATATAAATATTTGCTCCAGTGAAAGAGAATATTATTTTCAAAATCAAATGATTTTACATAATGTGCACCGCCATTCATAGGCCGCTGGATGCTTGAGAGTTTCTATACCCAAATCTATTTTACAATTTATATGCAATGCTTTATGTCGATTATGACGGCTGAATAAATAAAATTATACTTAATAATGATTTCCTCATGACGTAATTAATATTATAATATAAATCCCAAACAAACAATTCAATGCACAATATTACAGAGTTGTGCAATAAATTCTCTGAAAACATTCGAAAATAAAGCTTATTTCCACACGTGTATTTGAGGAGACTGCTCCAACATCTAACGCTTTTTCTAACGTCAGAATGAATTTCACGCGCCCATAAGCAAAACCAAAATCTTTAATTCCCCTTAATTTTAACATACTTTTAATACACTACATTACTTTTTCTAGCGTCAGAATTAATTTAACGCGCCCATGGGCAAAAACAAAATGTTTAATTCCCCTTAACTTTAACATACTTCTGTTACATTGCAACACCCCCATTCTCTATCTATCTATCTCTGATTAGACAATAATTTTCTTACACACAGTGAATTACAATTAATTCAACTCCGCCCTTGGGCAAAAAAAAATGTTTAATACCCCTTTATTTTAACATAATGTTGCCATATTTTAACATCCCCATTTTCTATCTATTTATCTCTGATTAGGTAATCGTTTTTTTACACACAGCAAATTACAACTAATTCCACTCCACCCATGGGCAAAAAAAAATGTTTAATTTCCCTTCATTTTAACACACTTTTGCTATATTGTAACATTCCCATTTTCTATCTATCTATCTCTAACTAGGCAATAATTTTCTTACACACAGCAAATTACAATTAATTTAACTCCGCCTATGGGCAAAAAAAAATGTTTAATGCCCCTTCGTTTTAACATACTTTTGCTACATTACAAGATCCCCATTCTCTATCTATTTATCTCTGATTAGGCAATCGTTTTCTTACACACAGCAAATTACAATTAATTCAACTTCGTCCATGGACAAAAACAAAACGTTTAATTCCCCTTCATTTTAACATAGTTTCGCTGCATTACAACATCCCCATTCTCTATCTATCTATCTCTAATTAGGCAATCATTTTCATACACACAGCAAATTATAATTAATTCCAATGAAACATCTGACTGCACGTAATAAGCGCCCCAAAAACATCCACAGAAAAACGTCCCTTTACCTACCCCACATCACTCGCATATTCTATTACCTGCGAAAATGTTGCATTTTCGTTAATACCGGTTCGCTTGTCGCTCATCATTTTTTGATTCCCGCATAAAACGTTGAGCACAGCCGAGTGGATAGATTAAACTGAAACGTCCTCTAGTCGAAAATATACGCACATCCGCGCACACACGTGAAACGCGCATACGTGATAAGTGCATATATAGCCCAGCCACTACCGCCGCAACCTGAACTCGGGACACTCCGTTCCGAATGCTAATGGGGTAATTAACAATCTCGGTATTAGCTGCCAAGAACGCGTACTGGCAATACGTCATCGGATACCGAATTCGCGGGACCCCGCCGGAATCGCTTCTCCAGGAACGGAGTTAATACCATTCTGCGAGCCGCTTATGTCGAAACGACCCAGTCGCGAGTCTTCAGACGCGAGACTCTATGGCCTCTTCTGTATTCTGCACTATTCCGCTGTGTGCCGGTATGCCACGAGATACGCTACAGTAAATTGCAGTTTCGAACTCGTGTATGTCGGGAGAATGGAATTTAAAGCCGTACGTAATACGTACTATGCGTTATGTCGTATTAAGAATTGAAAGAAGATGTACTGTTATAAATGTCAGCGGGTAGGTTTTTTAGGGTGCATGAGAATGGGTAAGCGGGGTGTCGTATGGTGTTAAAAAAATTTAACTGCAGTTGGTGTGGCGGAAGGGTAGAAATGGTGGAAATACGATGTAGGCGAAATTGTACTGCATAAGAATTCAATAAAGTGGAAGTATTGAAAAGTATATGATAATTGAAAGCATTATTTCGTATAGTGATGTATATACTTACTACTTCGTTTTCATTTAATATAAACGCTACAGCAAATTGCAGTTTTGAACTCGTGTATGTCGGGAGAATGGAATTTAAAGCCGTACGTAATACGTACTATGCGTTATGTCGTATTAAGAATTGAAAGAAGATGTACTGTTATAAATGTCAGCGGGTAGGTTTTTTCGTTTGTACGAGAATGGGTAAGCGGGATGTCGTATGGTGATAAAAAATTTTGCTGCAATTGGTGTGGTGGAAGAGTAAAAAATGGTGGGAATACGATGCAGACAAAGTTGTACTGTATAAGAATTCAATCAAGTGGAAGTATTAAGAAGTATATCGTAATTGAAAGCATTATTTCGTAGTCATGAACGTACTGCTTCGTTTTCATTGAATAAAAACGCTACAATACAGACACGCTATATTAAATTGCAGTTTTGAACTCGTGTATGTCGGGAGAATGGAATTTAAAGCCGTATGTAATAGGTACGTACTATGCGTTATATCGTATTAAGAATTGAAAGAAGATGTACTGTTATAAATGGCAGCAAGTAGGTTTTTTCGTTCGTATGAGAATCGATAAGTAGGGTGTCGTATGGTCATAAAAACATTTAGCTGCAATTGGTGTGGTGGTAGGGTAGAAAATGGTGGGAATAGGATGTAGAGGAAGTTGTATTGTATAAGAATTCAATGAAGTGGAAGTATTAAAAAGTATATAGTAATTGAAAACATTTCGTATAATCATGTACGTGTTGCTTCATTTTCATTTAATATGGACGGGAGTGGTGTCGTGATTGAAGTTGCGCCAAAATGGTAAAAAGTACGGAAAGTTAATGAAAAGTAATACGTAACGCATCTAGACTTAAAAAAGTTGAGAAATAATAAATTTACTGTATTGCATGTAACACATTATTTTTTAATTCACGCAAACAAAGAATTGATAACAGTTGGAGTTGTCGGAAAGTCATAAAAACCCGATAAATTTATGAAAAGACATTCATACATCACTAAGCCGCAAAGAAACTGTTAAATCACAAATTTACTGTACCGCACATAAGGCATTATTTCAATTTACCGTATAAAAAATTGGTGACCTATGAAGTTAGATTGAAGCCACAAAAAAACCGATAAACCACTGAAAAAAAACATGCACAATATTAGAACTCAAAGAAATGAAAATGTTCAGCACTATATATGATAATTCGATTACTTTACTTCATCGTACCTACGCCGACGTACCACATTACTTTCATCTACCGAAAACAAAATTGCGTGACAATTGGGGTTGTACCAGAATCGTAAAGAATACGGCCCGCCGATAAAGACGATCATAAAAACATCCATTTGCCAGATGAGAGCGGCGTTTCCCCCGAACGGAAAAAAAGCCGAGTGACGAAGAGGACGAGGGTGAAGAGACGAAAAGGACGGGGCTGAGGAGAACAGCTTGACCGACAGCTTAATTAATTTTTCTAACGGGACGTTCGTCGATCGTTCTTAATTCAGCGGCAGCGGCGGTTGGCCAGCTCGTGCCGGAGAAAAACTCCCCTTAAAAGGATCACTTATTCCCTTGATAAAGAGGAATCGATTTATCACGTCGAGCCGAGTCGGCCCTTCGACTCCGCACATTCTGAAGACGCGATCAAACTTTTCCAAGTTCATCAATATAAGGCGCACGAATTTTTTGACAGACCTCACATAAAGCGGGCGTCCCGCATTGGTAATTCCGCGAGTGTTTTATTAATTAATTTTAAACGTATTCGTTGCACGCTGTGTGAATTGTTTTTTTTTTGCGGGATTGCGGGCAAGCGATTGCAGTATCGGGCATTGCTTGATGAAGAGCTTTGATATGATTGAATTGTCAATTGCTGATTGAAAAAAATGATTGCTTAACGAATGTTAGTTAGAAGCGGTTTTCAGGTAGAATTCTACGCGGTATGGTATTGCTTTCGGAAATTTGAAGGCAAACCATTTTTTGACGACTATTTCATTTATTCAGTTTAAACGTATTCGTTGCGCGGTACATGAATTCTATTTTCTGGGAGTGTAGACAAGCGGTAGTGGTATCGAACGTTGCTCGATAAAGAACTTTGGCCTGATTGAATCGACAATCGTTGATTGGAAAAATATATATTTAGTAATTGTCAGTTTACAGACGAATTGCAGGTAAAATTATGCTCAGTATGTCATTGGTGTCAAAGACGCGATTGCTTAGAGTATTGTTGAACTGATTATTAATTAATTTTAAACGTATGCGTGGCACGGTATGTAAAGCATTTTTTCGGGAGTGTAGACAAGCGACAGCAGTATCGCGCATTCTTTCACAAAGAGCTTTAATATGATTGGATTGCCAACTGCTGCGTGAAAAGAGTGCTTATTATTTATCCATTATTAATTTTCAGGCGAATTCTGGGTGAAGCTGTATTCACTTCACCTGTTGATAAAACAAAGGTACGAAACGATTATTAGACTTGGTATTGTAATTATTAATCCTTAATTAAACCGATTGAATTATTCAGATAACTTGAATTTAATATTGCAGGATATTCTCTCCATTTTTACAAATTTCGCAGAGTTCGGAAGAAAGTTTTTTTTCGGTATGCCATGACTTTGCATCTCACCAGGCTAATGCCGTAATGCTCAATGAATTCTTCATTGCAATTTCTGAATAGCGTTATTTAAAGTCAAAGAGAAATACGTTTTTGTGTGCTTACCAAATGTGTGTGCTTACCAAATTTTGGAAATTTACGAATTCAATTTTGCGATCGACAGAAACAGAATAGAGTGGTATCGAAAATGTGCGCAATATAAATATGCCTTTTAAAGAAGGACAATTTTTATCGACACATTTTTTCTCGTTGGGGAAAAAAATTGTCGCACATTTCAGAATTCGAATTAGACGCTACATGTGAGACCCCCATAAAATCTTCCCTCGGCAATGTTTTATGCTGGAAATTTGATTACCGGCAAATCCGGAAATTTGAGCGGAAATCCGGAAATATGATTTGCTCGAAATTTATATCGGATTCTGCCTACTATAATATAAGGACGGTCGTGGAAACCGCGTGGCAATCAAAAAAGAAGAATTCACCGCCCGAGAACAAATTGGAAATATAGAAATAAATGTCCACATCGATTTCAAAACGTTCTCAATAAAATACGTTCGACAAAAATCGAATCCTATAAAAAGGTATACCAGTACCGCAAACAAATTATTACCGCACATCCACGAACCAACCGATCTCTCTTCGAATAGAAATCTAAACTTCCCAAACGTGCAACTTTGAACTTCCGAAAATGAAAAATTCGCACAGTGCGCAACCAAATATACTCATTTATAAAATCGTGCGGATGTCTTGCATTTATCTAGCCCTTCGCCTGTCTTCAATCAATCCCCGCGTTTTCATTTTTGACACAACCCCTTGATTAAAAACGACGCCCCACGCCGTTAAGTTCCTCCGCACTTCGTTCGCCAAAAACTGCTCGCCGCATCGGATGAAAAAGGACGCCGTCTTTTACGACGTTAATGCCGGAGTTTATTTCGACTGGAATTCGCGAACGGCAGAGCCGCGCGATCCTTTATTTTCTCGCCATTCAGCCCTTAATGCCGCGACGTTAATCAGGCTGCTCCTGTCGCCGGATGGGGGTGGAATAGAGAAAGGGGGTGGCGTCGAAGGAAAGGTCTTCAACCCGGACAACGAGGCGCTAACTGCACGCCTTACCTACGGCATTGTCGTCGTAAGAATCTCTTTTACCGTCGCGATTACCATATTCTCCATCTGCCTTTTTACAGGCACCCTATACCGCCTGAAACCCCCTTCGCACCTCTGAACGGCGCTCCGTTAGGATTGAACGATGCGGCGCTGTTTCGCAGGGAACGTCTTCGCTTAGCTCCTTTATTTGTATGCTCTTCGCTTTTTCGAAATGGCGCGTCTTACGCTTTATCGCCGGCTTTCTGTCATTTTGCTCTGCGCCGTTTTATACTTTCGCCCTATCTACTCATTCATAGCTTTCCCGGGATGTGTTCTTTCGCTTTCTGCGTTTGTCTGGCGCCAGCTCGTGGGGATGTATTGGGTTGGCTGAGTTGTTTGAGTGCTTCTGCTGTCGGTAAGTGAATAATCTTGCGCTTTGTTATGGGGGTTCATTAGGTTTTTAATGCGCCGTTTATACCTTCTTCTTATCTGCTCATTCATAGATTTCGCATTTTCTGTTCTTTCGCTTCCAGCGTTTGTTTGTCATGAGAATGTAGTCTATGGGCTGCGTTGTTTTGAGTGTTTTTGAAGTCTGTACGCGAATAATCTCGTGCTTTGTTATTGGAGTTCATTAGGTTTTTAATGGACCGTTTATATCTTCTTCTTATCTGCTCATTCATAGATTTCAAGTTTTCTGTTCTTTCCGTTTGTTCGTAGTGAAAATGTAAACTGTTGGCTATGTTTTTCGAGTGTCTATGCTGTCGGTAAGTGAATAATGTTGCGCTTTGTTATGGGGGTTCATTAGGTTTTTAATGCGCCGTTTGTGTCTTCTTCTTATCTGCTCATTCATAGATTTCCCGTTATGCGTTCTTTCGTTTTCTGCGTTTGTCTGAAGGGAGCTGTTGAGGATATATTGTGTTGGTTACGTTGTTTTGGGTGTTTTTGCTCTTTGTAAGTGAATAATCTTGCGCTTTGTAAAGGGTGTTCATCAATTTTTTTATGCACGGTTTATGTCTTCTTATCTGCTCATTCATAGATTTCGCGTTATGTGTTCTTTCGCTTCCAGCGTTTGTTCGTCGTGAGAATATAAACTGTTGGCTGTATTGTTTGGGTGTTTCTGCTCTCGGTAAGTGAATAATCTTGCGCTTTGTTATGGGGGTTCATTAGGTTTTTAATGCGCCGTTTACGTCTTCTTCTTATGTGCTCATTCATAGATTTCCCGTTATGCGTTCTTTCGCTTTCTGCGTTCGTCTGACGGGAGCTGGTGAGGATATATTGTGTTAGCTACGTTGTTTTGGGTGTTTTTGCTCTTTGTAAGTGAATAGACTTGCGCTTTGGTAAGGGAGTTCATCAATTTTTTAATGCGCCGTTTATGTCTTCTTCTTATCTGCTCATTCATAGATTTCACGTTTTCTGTTGTTTCCGTTTGTTCGTCGTGAAAATGTAAACTGTTGGCTGTGTTTTTCGAGTGTCTATGCTGTCTGTAAGTGAATAATCTTGCGCTTTGTTATGGGGGTTCATTAGGTTTTTAATGCGCCGTTTATATCTTCTTCTTATCTGCTCATTCATAGATTTCGCGTTTTCTGTTCTTTCGCTTCCAGCGTTTGTTCGTCGTAAGAATATAAATTGTTGGCTGCGTTGTTTGGGTGTTTCTGCTATCTGTACGTGAATAATCTTGCGTTTTGTTATTGGGGTTCATTAGTTTTTTAATGCACCGTTTATGTCTTCTTCTTATATGTTTGTTCATAGATTTGGCGTTTTCTGTTCATTCGCTTCCAGCGTTTGTTTGTCATGAGAATATACACTGTCGGCTGCGTTGTTTGGGTGTTTCTGCGGTTTGTGAGTCATCTTGTGCTTCGTTATGGGAGTTCATTTTTTAATGCGCTGTTTATGTCTTCTTTCGATCTGTTCGTTCGTAACTTTTACGTTTCGTATTTTTTCGAATTTTGCGTTGGGTTGTCGTGAGAATGTATTCTGTTGGGTGTTTCTGCTTATTATAAGGAAAATGTTTTACGTTTTGTTACCGGTATTCATTCGTTTTTTAATGCGCCGTTTATGTCTTCTGCCTATCTATTCATTCATAGATTTTCCGTTGTATTTCTACGCTTTCTACATTTGTCTGACGCGAGTTCGTGGGATGGAATTTTGTTAGCCGCATTGTTTGGGTGCTGCTGCAGCTTGTAAGTGAATAGTCTTACGCTTCGTTGCGGGTATTCAATGATTTTATAATCTACCATTCTGTACATTCATCTTATCGCTGCGTTTATACTGTCCGTTATGTCTTCTTTCGCTTTCTCGGTTTGGCTGTCATGGGAACATCTTTTGTTGGCTGCGTTGTTCTCTGTCGGCTTTTTGTAAGTAAAATATCTTACGCTTTGTCACGGTGATTCATTCATCTTTTGTGCTATTTTACAAATTCAATGTGTCACTGCGTTGATATGTTTTCGTTTACCTTTAAACTGCACCATTTGTATGCCTCTCTCTTAAAAAATAGGCTGTTGCCTTACTAGTATTCTTTCATTTTGCTTTACGCCGTTTTATACTTTCGCTCTATCCATGCATAACATTCATGTGATGCGTTCGTGGAAATGTCTTCTGCTAGTCATGTTACTTGGATGTTTCTTCTTCAAGGTAAAATTTCTTACGCTGTATTACAGGCATTCGTTCATTTTTTTTTCTATTGTTTTGTTCATTCGCCCAATTGCTGCGTTAATACTTGGCTTCTCTCCTCTTCTTCGCCTTTTCTAAACTGCTTAATTTATGTACTGCTCTCTTTGTAAAAATAGGTTGTCACTTTACGAATGATATTCGGCCATTTTGGTCTGTTCGTTCATAACTTCTTCATTATTCTTCTGTATTTTACAGCTGTTCCACAAAAACCGTCTCTTCTTTGGTGATTTATTTGCATGTTCTTGATTTTTCAAATATGCTATCATATGCTTTCCCACGCGTATTTTTTCATTTTGTTTTATTTCGTATCATACAGTTTCTCTACCCGTTCATCTGTTGAAATTACATTGTCTTCCCCCACTTCCTCCATTCTCTATCCCTGTTTTGCAATCAGTGTTTCTTGTTAGCTCATTTTATTTACATGCTGCAAATTTATTTTAAATGAGTCATCTTGTGCTTTATCGCTGATATTCGTTAATCTTATTCCGCACCGTATTACATATTATCTCCGCCAGTTCGTTTGTACTTTTTCCATTAAGTTCTTTTCTACTTCTCCATTTTCTATGACTGTTTTGCAAATAGTGCTTCTTCTTAACTCATTTTGTTTACATGTTCTACATTTATTTAAAATAAATCATCTTGCGCTTTCTCGCCGATATTCGTTAATTTTATTTCGCACCGTATTATATATTCTCTCCGCCAATTCGTTTGTACCTTTTCCATGAAGTATTTCTCTACTTCTCCATTTTCTATGACTGTTTTGCAAATAGTGCTCCTTGTTAACTCATTTTGTTTACATGTTCTACATTTATTTAAAATAAATCATCTTGTGCTTTATCGCCGATATTCGTTAATTTTATTCAGCTCCATAGAATACATTCTCTCTACCTGTTCGTTCGTACGTGTTCCATTATGTCTTTCTCCACCCACACCGTTCTCTGTCGCTTTTCCACTTTCTCGTAAAAAGTATTCCGAATAAGAATTCCATTCCGATCTCGTTTCACGCTTTCTTTCCTTCCCTCATCGCCCCGGTCGTTCCTTGCTTAGTTGGCTATTCCGAAAAATATTCTCGCTCCCATTCCATCGACTTTGACAATGGCCCTTTGTAGCGACGTGAAAGTAATAAAGCCGAGCTTTCGAGGAAAGTAATTATCGAACGAATCGGACGCGCTTTTCAGGCAACTGCTGCTTCATGTTTTTTTATCTTATGGATAACGCTAAACGTTTAAACGCGAGAACTGTAACGGTAAACGAACAAACCAACTTGCACGTAAATCGAAATGTACTCTCAGCATTGCCTTGCAGTGCTCTCACGTACAATGCAACTTTAAAAACATCCATTACCGCTCATAGCGATGTATGCGAACAGTTTATCCACCGTTTAATCAAATGTGAGCAAAGCGGTGTTATCGCCGTATACCGGTCACTGATAATTAAAACGAATTTGAATTAATTAAAAAGTTGCAAATTGAGAAACAAAGGACACAGCCGACTAAAAGGCCAAAACGTGACTCTTAACCAAATTAAACTTTTAATACATTATTCAGCAGCTTATCAAAAAAGAATAAAGTGTGCCAAGTTTCCACCCTGTGTCTCATCTGGGAAGGGGATTAAAAATGGTGAAATGACGAAAATCAGATTTTGTCCGGTTTCTCTCATGATATTGCATAGAAAATATCATAAAAAATAACATGAATACATTTCTGGTAAAATAGATCACGTTATGGATTTTTCAAATTTTGTTTAAGTAAAAATTCAAGCTGGTAGCAATTAGAAAAAAACTTAAAGAAAGTCTGAAAAATGTCAACTTTAGATTGAAGATGTTGCAGACCTATTATAAAAATAATGTGAGGCAGTATTGTCAATTTTTAATTTATGTGTTTTCTTCAGTTGCGCGGCAGATAAAAAAAACTTCTTTACTCGTGATTTCTTTTTCGTGTCAGAATAACTTCTACCGCATAATTTTTACAAAACATCTGCTTTATGCAATATTCAATACTTTCACGTACAGCAAACCCGCACTGAAATTGAAAGAAGCATATAAATCGAAGAAATAAAATTCTGCTGCTGCATTATTCGCAAAAGCGTTTAAGTGATTTCCAACAGCGCGTGTGACGCAGCGACAAAGTGTAAAACTGTTGTTTAATCTCTGCGTACTTTTTGTGGGTTCAAGTTCCCATAGTTTTCGTTAAGTACTTCTTATTCATTTTTATAAGTTTATATAATAATCTTCAATATTGGTTTACGAATGCATTCATCATTTTTTAACATATAATAAAAAAAGGAAATAAAATTACTGAGCTTGCGAAAGTTCTTAGTCGGCAAATCCTTCAATCCAAAAGTGGTCTTTTTAGTGGTCATTTTTTGGCATTTTTCAGTTCGTACAACCTGAATTTTTAATACAAAAATATTAAAAAAATACTGTAACATGTACCCCTTCGGCTTTTTTGCCTCTTTATACGGCCGCACCCTTTTATCCGACGTTTCGAAATTGTGTACGTGAACTCTTCAAAGGCTATTTAATATTATTAATACATTAGTTAAATTTTTTAATTGATTTAATTCCGTTTTAATGATCAATGACCCGTATCCGCCAAAAATAACATTTTTACTACATATATATAAGAATATATTATGCTTGATAATAGACACATCAATAATGTTACAGATTTGTTTTATGTGCAGAATTGTACAATTTCATATTAAAGCGCGTAACAAAACTTTGTATTAACTACCAAAAGCATAATGTCGGGAACAAATCGACCATACTCCCGCCGACCAATTGCATATGCGTAAGCTAATCAGCTTAAAACCTACGTTCGGAAAGCCGCTTTCGAACGAAGAAGCGATACGATTAGATAAGAATCCAAAGGTTGGCAACTGATAATTTCTACGTGCACGAGATCATCGCTGTACATGCATTCAAGGGATTTCCGCCAGACGTGCAAGACGTAATTCCTCTTATGGCCGAGCAAAACGGGTATACGTTGCAACATAATTAGTAATGGATATCCACAAATAAAAAAGGACGGAAAATAATGAGTGAAGCATAGTGTACACCGAAATAATCAGGATCAGATATCCATTCACAGGAGAGTATAATACGCATCGTTGTAACAATGGATACGTTCTTGGGCGAGGAAAAATATGTCTAACGTATGAGAGGAAAATTATGGACAGGTCCGATAATATATAATGAGGCATAAGATATAATCAATGGTAATAATAATACGCTGACACATAATACCGAAGATACTTCGCATATAATTCGACTTTTCAGCATGACCCATAAAATGCAGTCGAAACGTCAGGTGCTTCAAGATCCCCGGTCAATTACCATTTCCGCAAAATGCAAATGATCGTAAAATATTATGCCTTTCCCAACTCTCCGTTTATCACCGTAATTAAAATCTCCGCAAACTGTAACTACAGATTCAAGTGAGCCGCGCGACAGAAGGGTCGAAAAACACAATGCGATCAAGACAACTTCTGTGTACAGTAAAACCTGTTTTTGTGCGGTGGATAGGGACCGCATAAAAGAAATCGTACAAAAAAATATTCGAAAATTTTATAAATTCTTACATATAATAAACAATTTTGTGCGATATACTAAGCGGCGTTAAAATTTTTTCCTATGCGGTGGATAAGGACCGCATAAAAAAAGTCGGACTAAGAAATGATTTATCAATGATTTATGAAATAGATGAGAGAATGCTTTCAATTAAATTAAATAATTAAATTAGACCTATAGAAATGGTAAAAATATTTAATTCTTCATTGTACATATACAGGGAGAAGTTTTTACATTGTACATTAAATAGTTTGCTGCTACTCGCCGTAATCCAAAACACGCATCTTCTTGTGACGAATTGGTTGAAAATCGCTTCCGTCGCTTGAAGATAGGATTTCAATTGATTTGTTTTGGTACCATAAACTCAGTGATCAGTTTTTGTGACGATGGTCGACTGGTCAATTGCTTGTAAACGTAACGATAGTGAGACATGCATGATCTCAGCTCTTTTTCGAGTGTTAAGCGTCTTTCCGCTTTGGTATCTACTTTAAGAAAATGCGTTTCTAATTTTTTCGAAACCTGGATCCCTGCATATATTTTATCTGCTGTAATAGATTTCGGTTCTTCTTGTCCATTTTCATAATCTATCAAACTATTGATAATGTCACTATCATCGACAGTTTGGTCCTCAATCATCTCGTCTAGGTCATTATCGCCGAAAGAATCAAATATTTTTCCGCCGATGTTCTTTAGCGCACTAATTTCAGATAATAACGTTGACGCGTTTTCGGTAACGTTTCGATTAATTACACATTCATATATTTCGTCCACAACATGTATATGTACATGATAAAAAAAACTGGTGCTAACGCCGCTAAGATTCATATACCGCATAAAAATAAATCGCACAAAAAAAATTGCACAAAAATAAAATCGCATAAAAAAAGACCGCACAAAAACAGGCTTTACTGTACCTGCCTGCATCACAATAAACGCTGTCCTCGATTCGAACGATCGAACCACCGGAAAAGTTGCAAACGGCAACTGATCAGTGGGTATCAGCGAGTGCTTCCACCGGTTTACGCGGCTCTATGAAACGCTAGAAATACCAGCGAGTTCGAGGAAGTTCAGAGGGCAGTCCATTGACCCATCTCAAGCGGACATCGTTGTGTTCCGCGGTGAAAGCCGACATCGCGCAAAGCCCCGCACGCTGCGCGTGTGTTTTTAAAAGGACACGCAGCCGTTCCCCGCAGTCAGTCGGAAAAATATGCGCGACAGAGATTATACCGTACAAACGTACGTCAGCGCGTGCAAACGTACCGCCTGTTCGCCGTTTATTTAAACGGTTTCGCGCTCCACTTTTCTCGGTGTCCCTTTGCAGACAGCCGGCACTCTATTATTTCAGTAGAAAAAACTCTTGTCCCGCCCGCCGACGCGCTGTCTTTTATGCACGAGTGTCGGCGGAATTCGGAGGGTTTCTGCGCGCATCTCGACGCCGACGATGGAGACCCGTGACGGTTCGGTACGTCGGAGGCGTCGGGGGGCAGCGAATTGATTAAATTATACGACGATAAGGGGCTTTGCATTTCGACTCGCCCGGTAATATCGAGCGAGCGCATGAGGGAGTGGAAATATTGAAGGGCGCCGGATTGATACGAGTCTGGAGTTGACCGCGTGCAATTATGCGACTTCACGTCGGCGGCTTTTGGATATTTCAACGTTTTCGGTCCGCGCCGGCTCTTTGGGGGCGAAACCGTTTGCAGCCCGTCCGGCCAGATTCGTCTTCGTTACTATTCATCGATGCGCCAACCCGGCGGTAATGATAAAATGTCGAAGCCGAATAGATTTCACAAAGTTGCTCGACTACGAAACATCCGGCGATCATCGATGGAAACAGTTAACGCGTATTCATGAATTCAGAATGCTTCCGCGTGAACACACCGGGGATACGGATCTGCGATGAAGTCGCCGGCGAATTTCTGCATCGTAAAATGGCGGCATCGCGACAGTGCGTAATAAAATTCGCGTACGACAGAGTCCGGGCCGTGTTTTCTTATCTCATTTCGAATAATCCTACATCGTACATTACTCCGTCACATATAACGCACGACATGAACACACGCAAAGAGTTTACAGGGGGGCATTCTCTGGAGACAATATCCAGCCGGAAGCGGAAGCAGCGATCGTCCGTCGACACGTTCGCTGCAGAAAGTGGAACGAGAGAGAGACGCGAAGGCGAAAGGATGGAAAGAGGGCGAAAGACAGAGGCGTTTTACAGCGGCGGAAAATTCACGGAAGCGTGCCATCGACGCGCTCGTTTATTTCGAACTGAAATAACACCCACTCTTGCATAGCTGTTCATAATCCGAGCGCGATTTCCGATCTGGCCTATTGTGACGAAAACTTTTCGAAAATTGCCGGTGCGTTTTGATGCCTTGTGAAAACAAGAGAGTTTCAAACGCTTTCCGTAGATGCGGAATTTTGTGCGTGGTACATATATACGCAAGAATGCGATACCGCATTTGCTAATGGATGTCATTATTATTAAAAACTCAAAACATCTGTCAACTATACAGTACCTTTTGAGCATTCATTACTGACTACTGAACATTCACTACTAATTCAACTCTGTTTCTAGGAATAGTAAAGGATTGCACTGTTAATAATTGAGAGCAAATGTGGAAGTGTGGTAACGTATATAATGTAATAACACCCACTCTTTGCATAGCTGTTCATAATCCGAGCGCGATTTCCGATCTGGCCTATTGTGTCGAAAGTTTTCGAAACTTGCCGGTGCGTTTTGATGCCTTATGAAAACAAGAGAGTTGCAAAAGCTTACCTTAGGCGCGGAATTGCGTGCGTGATACATATATACGCACGAATGCGATGCTGCATTTGCTAATGTGTGTTATAATTATTAAGTACTCAAAATGTCTATCAACTATACAGTACTTTTTGAGGACTCATTACTGAGAACTCTGTTTCTAGAAATTACAAAGAACTAAACTGTCAATAATTGAGAGCAAATGTGAAAGTGTGGTAATGTATATAATGTAATAATAGCCATTCTTTGCATAGTCATTCATAATCCGAGCGCGATTTCCGATCTGGCCTATTGTGACGAAAACTTTTCGAAACTTGCCGGTGCGTTTTGATGCCTTGTGAAAACAAGAGAGTTTCAAAAGCTTTCCGTAGATGCGGAATTTTGTGTGTAATACATATACATACAAGAATGCGATGCTGCATTTGCTAATGCCTGTTATAATCATTAAATACTAAAAATGTCTATAAACTATACAGTACTTTTTGAGAACTCATTACTGAGAACTCGGTTCATAGAAATAACAATAACTGAGCTGTTAATCATGGAGAAAGAATATAGAAGCGTGACAAGGCATATAATGTCGTAACAGCCACTCTTTGCATACCCTTTCATAATCCGAGCGTGATTTCCGATCTGGCCTATTCTGAGGAAAACTTTCTGAAACTTGCCGGTGCGTTTAGATACCTTTCAAGAACAAGAGAGTTTCGAAAGCTTCCCGTAGACGCGGAATTGTGTGCGTGATACATATACACGTATATGCAAGAATCCGACGCCACATTTGCTGATGTATATCATAATTATTAATTATTCAAAATCTCTGTCAAGTATACAATACTTTTTGAGCACTCATTAACTGAGAACTCTGTTCATAAAAATAACAATGGACTGAACTGTCAATAATTGAGAACAAATACGGGAGTGTGACAATGTATATAATGTAATAACACAGACTCTTTGCATAGTTCTTCATAATCCGAGTGTAATTTGATCCGAGTGTAATCCTGAAGCAAATGTTTGGAATGTGGTCGGTACGTTTTTGATACCTTTCGTGAGCATGAGAGCTTTAATCTTTTAATTGCGGCATTAACTTACCAAAAGCGCAGTAGAGGCGCACCGCTATGAATGACATAACGATTTAACTCGTCATCCTCAGTGAAAAAATTAAAAGCTTACTTCAAACGTGATGCTGTGGATGTGATATATACACGTGTAAGAATGAGACATTAACAAATGTGACAACACATTTCCGGATGTATTTCATAATTCATCAGTATTCCAAATGTGTGCCATATGCACAGTACATTTTACTTATTCATCACCTGAGAATTTTATTCCTAGAAATAATAAAGGACTGCAGTGTCAACAATTTGGCACGAATATGGCTAGCATGGTAATGCAAGACGGGTTTGTATGATTCTGAAAGAACTAAGTCATGTATTCTTTGTTTGGAACATGTAGGCTTTTTCGTTTTGGTACATCAACAAAAATTGGGGCGATTATTACATTTTAAGAGCAACTTATAAGAAAATTACTTTCTTAATATCACAGATCACATAGTTTTTTTTAAAGAAACAGCTTCTTTTTTAAGCAGCCACTAGCATAATTTTGTAATCA
This sequence comes from Cryptocheilus praepositus, assembly GCA_033815515.1. NCBI lineage: Eukaryota > Metazoa > Arthropoda > Insecta > Hymenoptera > Pompilidae > Cryptocheilus > Cryptocheilus praepositus. The sequence goes on along the minus strand of JAWWQZ010000064.1, from coordinate 707,887 downwards.
ATTCTTTATTATTTCGCATAAACAGCTTGCCGTTAATATAATACAAAATTGCTGCAATACAAAACAAGTCTGAAAATCAGTTTTTGCCAAATTCTAACATTCGTTATATAAAAGATCACTTCCATAATCACCGACACATCTTTCAATTCTCTGTACCGACTTAACCCTTTGCGGACGGAGCGATTCGAAGCCGATGACACCCATCAAAATTACCAACTCTCGTTTAACACATGCCATTTGCAAAATACATACATATATGCCCGCCTCGGCCCTATTACCTATTTTTCTCGAACGCATATTTATGTCTCGGCTTTATCAGGTGTCTTTGCCGAACATAAGTATGCCTTCATCGGTTATAGGAATATCTTATGCTGAACGCACATATGCGTCGCTCGTTCGCAAAGGGTTAAAACCTATTCCCACCCTTGCCCGGCATTCTTAACGAATCACATTTAAACGCCGATCGATCGTACGGCAAAATCTCATCCACGCCCAGACACGATCGGCGACACAATCGTCGCAGCGGAATCCCATTCGACAAGGGACACTTGTAGCTCTCGCAATTTTCCAATATCGCAGCCCGCCGTTGTTGTCCCGACGATTAATTCTCCCCGCCCTAAACAAAGAATCAAGTGATGAAGCCAGCGCATCGCCCCGGCGGCCCTCGACAATATAATCCTAGGAGCGTCCCTCGTGAAAAATGGCGCGCGTCCTGAAACGGACAATGGCGACAGGACGAAGGACGAACGAAGAAAGGACGTGGTCCGCCGTTCTCTGCGCGGAGGATCAAAATGAACGTCATTTACGCGAACATGAATAAGAAACGAGGCGCGCCACATGCTATTCTCATTTTCATCCCCGCGGAAACTTACTATACGAGGAACTCGGGGCCGTTACAGGAAGTTTATACGCAGCCGGCAACTATCCCTGCAGGAGAGCTCGAGTTACAAGCAACCCCCGTAACCATCCACCCTCTTCAGTCTCCTTGCCCTTCCTTCTCGCCGATCTACGCCTTTCTAGTCTGTTTCTCGCTTCTTCTTCGCCGTGCCGTCGACTGCGCGCACCCTATTATGTGTTATACCGGTTACCGTGTACGTCCGGCGTGGAAATCGCGACGGTGAATATAAAATTGTCGGGCGCGGCTAAGTGTGTCGTGGCGGATGAGGGTGCGAAGTGCGCTTATTAAATAAATTGAACGAGACGCCGCCTGGGAGAGGGTGACGCCGACGTTTCAACGCGAGTATAGTTTTGAGTACGTCGAGTGATGGGACAGTGGTGAATGGGGGTGGAATAAAAATTGTTGCTAGTGTCTCAAGTTTGCTGATGTTTCGGGTATGATTTTTTCGGCGGCTTTAGTATTATAGTGTAATATGAGGTGTCGTAACAGTGGAAAAATCGTTTGATTTAATATACTTATTGAATAAATTGAATGCGGCAGCGTTTGGATGACGCGGGTGTTTCTTCACGAGTATAGTTTTGTGTACATCGGATGAATGCGCGCAGAGTAAAAATGATTGCTAGTGTATCAAATTTACTGATGCTTCGGATGTGTTTTTTCGGCGGATTTACTAATGTGGTATAGTGTGAGGTGTCGTAATAGTGAAAAAATCGATCGATTTAATATACTTATTAAATAAATTGAATGTGGCAGCGTTTAGATGACGCGGGTGTTTCTTCACGAGTATAATTTTGTGTACATCGGATTGTGTACATTTGGATTGCTGGTGTCTCAAGTTTACTGATGTTTCGGATGTGTTTTTTCAGCGGCTTTAGTATTGTGGTGTTATACGAACTGTCGGAACAGTGGAAAAATGACTGATTTAACATGCTTATTAAAGTGCGCTAATTAAATAAATTGAACATGGCAATTTCTGGTTTCGAATGATGCCGGCGTTTTTTCGCGAGTATTGTTTTGAGTACGTCGACTGATAGGACAGTGGTGAATGCGTGCGGAACTAAAATTGTTTGGTTTATTTGAAATATTTCAATGTTTCAGATGTGTGTTTTTCGAAGCAGCTTTGGTATTCTGGTGTAATGGGGCGCGCCGTAACAGTGGAAAACTCCACTGATATAGCGATGATGTGAAATCAAACGTATGTAAATGACTCAACACGGGTTTATGCTTTTCGGTGCAATTTTCAGACCTCGGTATAACCTGATACGCCAGAACAATGGAAAATTCGGCTAACTCAGTAATGCTAATGGATCTACCAAATCATATGGCTAACTGAAAAACACGTAAATCTTTTCCACCGATAACAATTTTTTGTCACGAAATTGCGCAAAGCATCTATTAATACATTAATATAGGTACCAATATACTATCGACGACATCAAATGACAATCAAATACTATCACCGAACTCCGCACCTCACAAAATTAAATAGCCTTCCCTCATAACACAAGAAAACTCCACTGATATAGCGATGATGTGAAATCAAACGTATGTAAATGACTCAACGCGGGTTTATGCTTTCCGGTGCAATTTTCAGACCTCGGTATAACCTGATACGCCAGAACAATGGAAAATTCGGCTAACTCAGTAATGCTAATGGATCTACCAAATCATATGGCTAACTGAAAAACACGTAAATCTTTTCCACCCATAACAATTTTTTATCACAAAATTGCGCAAAGCATCCATTAATACATCAATATCCTTACAAATATACTATCGACGACATAAAATGTCAATCAAATATTATCACGGAACTCCGTCGCTCACAAAATTAAATAGCCTTCCCTCATAACACAAGAAAAGATTTCTCGCGCAGCCTTATTTCCGCAGCGTCCGACGTTCTGCATAACGAAATCAGTCAGCGTCCCATCCGTAACGTGTCGGAAAAGGGGGGAAATGTTAATAACAAAGTCTTGCGTTCTCCTCAGCGACGAATGACATTTCCGTCGCCGGCTTATTATTAAGCTCGGGCACGTGAACGATCGAGGAGGTGCCGTGTCGGCGTTCGCGAATATTAAATCCGCCGGGGCGAAATGATATTTCGCTGCGGACGCGCGATCGTGACGCGAATTCGAAAATGGCCGGGGCCAGCGTCGCGTCCATCCGGGGCCAGCGGATCCTCGTTTTTTCGTTTTTTTCATTGCCCTCCGCCGAGGGCACGAAACGCCGTTTTCCGCTCGCTTTGCAAAGGACCGCCTCTCATTGTTGCGTGGCCTTTTATAGCGTCGGCGGAAGGCAAAAAATGAAAAACGACGGGGGACACCGGGAGAAAGAGGGAGAGGTAGCCTGGAAAAATTGCGTATGCGTGAGTCTGTGAGAGTTGTGAGCGCGCTTTTGCTCCGGAAAAATGCGTGCGGCTGGATCTATAAAAGTTTTGAGGCAGATCTTATTTGGGAAAATGGGTGTGCGCGAATGTGTGCGCGAATGTGCAGCGTCCGGGTGGGTTTGCTCAACAAAAAGTGGATATACGTTATTTAATGGTCTCGAATTTGCTTTTGCTCGGGAAAAATGTAGGTACGCGGTTCTATAAAGGGTTTGAGGCAGATCTTATTTGAGAAAATGAGTGTACGCGAAAAGCATGCGTATACGTTATCTGTAAGTTTAGTTTTTGTTTGCTTGGAAGAAGTATGTAAGTCTATATAAATATTGAGGCAGATCTTGTGCGGAAAAATGGGTATATGCGGTGAATTTACGGAAGTATCCGATTGGACTTACTCTATAAAGGAATGCCATATGCATCTGACGGCCAGTTTCGAATTTAGCTTTAATGGAGTGGAAATACATATGCGTCAATTTGAAAGTTTTTAATTTGTTGTCTCTTGCAAGAATTGTATATATAATCTATTGAATACTATAACGTAGCTTATTCTACTGAGTAAGTGCATAGAACATTTACGCTATTTACACTATTTTACCATCACACTATAAGTCCAGACGAAGATAAAAATTCGAAATACGGCTACTACTTCATGAGTTCAATTTTTCATACCATCGTAAAGACGATATGTCACAAGCCGACCTTTCATTACCTAAAAACCAACTGTACACAGCTAAAACAGCTTTTGCTTTAGCACTGTCTGACAAAATACATAAACCAACACATCAAAATGTTCTTTCTTATTTCAGGCACTATTCATTCAGCCATCGGGAGTAGCAGAACGAGTTGGACACGATTTTCGAAGCGAAACGTCGATGTTAAACATCGCACGGGGCGTTCGAAAGTAAAAAACTCCCCCTCATTAGTCCGTTCTTCTGACATATTCAGAAGGCTTGCGTCCCAGGCGCTAATTAAGGGGTGAATTTGGCCAGTTTTCCACGCCTGGGGAAAAGACCGAGAATATGGCAAATTCGAGGAAGGAATACGGATGGGAACAGTCCCAGCACACGCTCTCTATACGTTCTTCATGAAGGGTTAATTGCGAACGTCGGGATCCCCAAAAACTCCGAACGCGTCCTCCAACGAGTTGACCTTCGTTGTTTTACTCTTGAGAACGTACTGCTATTGTCATTCGGGTACCGAAAAACTGGCTATTTTTAATTTAGCATTTATTTGCAGTGATAGTTTGATATTAATGGTGGTAATTTAAAATTGAAGAGATTCATATATGTATGAATATAAAGTAGACCAAATATTTATATATACGGATATGAATATCCAGTAGACCAAATATATACATATATATGCATAGTGCTGTCCGTTTTTTAATTAAAACAAAATAAAAAATTCTCAATGCATAATACTGAAATGACGAAACTATAGTTTCACTGCATTTAGAAGAGCATATATTGGTGCTTATTACTAAATGTTGTATATGTAATCAATATTATATATATATATATATATATATATATATATATATATATAATGTAATAAATGTTGTAAATAATAACTAAATGTTATTGAAAAGTTAAATGACGAGTAATAATAAGTATTGATACTTGAAAGTGCATCAGTTATCATCAAAATATCAAAATTAAAACCTTGTAAACTGTTACCGATTAAATCTGATCGGTTGAAATGTATATAAGAAATAACAGTTTACGGAAAATTTCAATGCACAGCGTAATGTTAGCGAAATCGTCAAAAGTCTCGATTATTACATATTTTACTGCATAGTATCGTGTCACAGCCTCTGTTAGTACACATAACCGTAAGTTGCAAGTCCATAAATTCGAATTCCGTACCCGAAAATATGACCACAGAAAATGAAAAACATGCGTGTAAGCAATCTTGTCCCCCCGAAGCCGAAAATCTTCTCTTTATTTGACTATTACTGGTAGCAAAAGTTAACATCTATTACGAGCGGACCCTCTCCTTCACCCTTTCGCGTCAGGCGTGTTTCGGAGGTGGTTTAATCTACCGATCAGCACCGGTGACTTGAGAAAGCCGCGCTTAAACTTTAAGCAAACTTTAAGCAAAGCGGTGCAACTGGCTCTTAATAGAGCCTTTTCGAACTTACTACTTTCGAACTCCCCCGACCTTCCATATTCTAAACGCAGCCCCTCTCCCGTCTTCAACCGCCTGTCTACCAACCCCGTAACCACCCCTTTGAAGTTCTTCCTCCATAATTCATACGTCCCTGACGTCCCCAGTCTTTGTCCACAAATTGCGTCGTGCTTAGATTACTCTACACTCTACGACGTTATGCTTCTGATCCCAGTTTAACTTCGTATTAATAAGGAGCGAACATTAAATCCCTGTCTACAGCTCATGTCGAGTGGGAATTCGAGATTTCTTAGGCGGACCGTTGTGAGCTTTGCGTGAAAAAGGAGAAGATCGCCATAGTACACTTTCTTTTGTTGCAAAAATGGAAAAAATGTTGATTGAGTACTTGTCAGAATATCGTTTTCGCTGATTCATGTTTTGAAGCGGTAGAAATTTAAATGTCAAATCGAAAAATGTATATATTCTTATTATTTAGTGTTGTCCAGTTATCGTCAGTTCTTTCTGCCGTAGATAAGAGGTGAGTACATATTCTATACTTTATAACGTTACGCTTATGACCCTAGTTGAATTTCGTAACATGAGCTGAAAATGAACATTTTTTCTAGTTCACGGCGAGTGAGAATTTGAGGTTTCCAGTGTAGGCTACCGAGTACATCTTGTCAAAAGCTAGGAAAAACATTCACAAAACGCGTACTTCTATTAAAAATTCCGAAACTTTCTTTTTCCACGCTTGTCACCGGCAGCGTTAAAAACTAACCCCCTCTTCAAAATTAGCCGAACTGCTGCGCACCCGACGATTCCGCAAAATCCCGCGGCTCTTATCACCCACCGCCATCCGACTATCGCAACTTCGATCCGTCGTAGAAATTTGACGGCAGAATTTTGTACCAACAACTGAAAATTAAAACATTTTTCTATCCCACGTCACCGTGTAGGCTACCGAGTACATCTTGTCAAAAAACTAGAAAAAGCATTCGCAAAATGCATACTTCTGTTGCAAATCCCGAAACTTTCTTTTTCCACGCTTGTCACCGGCGCCGTTAAAAACTAACCGCCTCTTCAAAATTAGCCGAACTGCCGCGCACCCGGGGATTCCGAAAAATCGCGCGGCTCTTATCACCCACCGCCGTCCGACTATCGCCACTTCGATCCGCCGTAGAAATTTGACGGCAGAATTTTGTACAAGAACTGAAAATTAAAATTTTGTTTCCAACCCACGTCAAGTGAGAGTTTGAGGTTTCCAGTGTAGGCTATCGAGTACATCTTGTCAAAAGACTAGAAAAACATTCGCAAAATGCATATTTTTGTTGCAAATCCCGAAAGTTTCGTTTTTCACGCTTGTCACCCGCACCGTTGAAAACTAACCGCCTATTCAAAATTAGCCGAACTGCCGCGCACCCGGGGATTCCGAAAAATCGCGCGGCTCTTATCACCCACCGCCGTCCGACTATCGCCACTTCGATCCGCCGTAGAAATTTGACGGCAGAACAACAGAGCGCGTTCGCCTGGGCGGTCATGTGAGCGAACTAAATTATTTTCTACTCGACGGCGCGTACTTTCCGTCGTTTGACGCGCTGCGACGCAAAAAACGCTGAACGCGCTCCGCCTCCTATTTTTCCGTCTCCTCTCCATCCATCTGGCCCATCCTCTCTGTTTTTCCGCGCCGCTCCTTTTCCTTCTTCATCGCCCGTCCACAGTTTCACCTGCCGCACAGCTCAACGACTTCATATTCCGATTGAATCTCTCGACTACGAGATGCCCCGGCAACGATTTATCGGCTGTCTACGACGAGCTTCGTGTTTTCATGCTTTCACGCCCTCCCGGCGAGAAAACTCTCCGCCATCATCTGCCCCGTTCCGATCCGGCCACCCTCTGACGTTGTCCTTTTTCAGCGCTCGTCCTTTTGCAGCGGCGCACAACTCGTCTCTCCATCGTAAAGGCTCCGCTCAGCAGTATATCCAGTGACGACTGGCTCTTCCGCGATTTCGATTACTTCCGCTTCGATCGACCTCTTTTTAGTTCTGCCCATCCTACGTCGCGCTGATTGATTCCCGGCGAGCGCGAGTTGTGTGGGGGGCAGTGGATTATTAACAGTTTCGCGCGAGCGCGTGCGATCAACGGGCAAGGCCAATTCTAACGAATCGCTGCAAATTGTGTAAGTGGGCGTAATGCGGGCGTTGTGATATTCGGAGTGAAGATTACGAACATTGGGGATATTGACGAATGCTGCGTGCGGAGCGAGTATTGGATTTGGTAGAATTTGTAATATATGGGGTGTCGGATTCGTGGAGTATGGACGAGAAGGAGGGCAGTACGATAATTTGGGTATAATGAGGCTTGAAAGCATTGTAATATATAGAGGAATATTTTAACATATTTTAATAATTGTTATTTAATATATTTAATAAATATATTTAAATAATATATTATTGGCTACCGAATGGTTAGGTACAATAGTTCGGGTATAATGAGGCTCGAAAGCATTAGAATATGTAAACTATTTAAATTCATTTTAATAATTGTTATTGAATATATTTAATGAATATATGTAAATAATATACATGGTTTAATTATTAATGAGGCTAAAGCATTAATATATATTTAATAAATATATTTTAATAATTGTATTTAATATATTTATATATATTTAAATAATATATTACTAGCTTCCGAATGGTTATCGCGTCTTTTCTCAGCATTTTGCCGACGTTTCGCAAGAGTTATAGTTATAACCGCGATATCCTCAAATTTTAAATATTTAAATAATAATTAATGATGTTTTTAATCGAACACTTGATTCACGGGGTTTTGTAATCGTGTGTTCGTACAAGTGATGAATTTGTAGTAACAAACTATTAACTAGACTAGATGTAAAATATATTTGTTCTTTGAGTAGTTGCGTTACGCATAACTGCGATGCTTCAATTTTTGCATATTCATGTATAGAGAGTAGGCCAATATAAATCGAACCCACACAAGTAATGAACATATGAACTGTTAGGCTATATTATTTTATATTTTGTTTCCTCACATGTGTAGATTTACCACTTCTCCGCGGATCAAAGCAGATTAAGGTCAGATCAATGAAAATTTCAATGTGCGTCGTTCACAACTCCCTGCGCAATATTTTTATTATTCCGGGTTCGGTTGGAAGGGGTTTGAAAGGGTCATCGATTCCTGGTGTTCGTTTGTCATGAAAGCTTCTACGAATGAAGGGTCAAAGTTGCAACTTCACGAAATCTTTGAACGAGTGTAACTTTTCCACAAATAAAGATACTGAAACCTGGTCGGAGCGAAAAGAAATAAGAAAAAAATAGTTTCAAACTAATGTAAACTTTTATTTACTTCCAAAATGTTAAATGCCGGTTTTACGCCTTTTAACTGATTTTAACCAAAACTCCTTAATGAGGACTCTGTTTTCTGTTGTTCCAAATCGTATAAGTGAAACCTGGAGGAAAATTTTCATTCGCGAGTTGTAGCAATAAATTGGAACGACACCATGAGTTGTTGAGACAGTATTTTGAAGACAAACACTGATTTATATATCTACGAATACGCGAAAAATGAAGCAACGTCGATTTTTGGCGTTTTTCCCCTATTTTCCACAAGGTCCTCTCTCAGCGTGACAAAGTTAGTTGAAATACCCGTAATATAAGTGACGGAACGCCATGGATGTACGTTGCGCGCGGTAAAGCGACCGCCAGCGCACGTTCTAAATTATTACGATCGACACGCCCGCAATACTAGCAATTTGTCACCGCAACACACTCGGCCAATTCCCAGCTCTGAAATCTCAACACCAAAGTCCACCGCATTAGGCGAGCGTAGTATTCTCGTGGTCCGGCCGCAGTGCTAAAATTTCGCGCAGACAATAAGCTGCCCGACGACAATATTTCGCGTTGCCGACCGCGGACAAACAGTCGCCGGTAATCGTCTTTATCCAGACTACCCGGGCATTTACTGTTACCGGAGTCACGTAAAATTCCCTCAGCTTAGATGCAGTGGTACCGTAAAAAGCCAGTCTATCGCCGAATGTTAGATGAGCAGGCAACGCTATACGTCGCTGTGGTCCAGACTGTTCGATGAAATAATTGGTTTTTTTATGGCTAATTTCATTCTTCATCAATCACTTGATTTTTCGGTGTTAACGTCATAAATTTCAGGGAAAATAGCCTTCATGAATAGTAATACCGTATAAATACACAGAGAACTAACCAATGGTTAACCCTTTGACTGCTGAGTACTTTCGGTTGAAGCACTCGCTGAGGTCGAAATACATTTCACGAGTATGAACTTTATTGATTGATTACGTAAGGCGCAACTAAATTCTAATGGTAATTCTTCATTTATGTTAAATTGAGTAATGCCAGAAAATCGTATAGGTCACGGCAATATTTTTTATGCCTTTACATTATACATTCAGCACAGACGAGATGCGATACCAGAAAACGGACACATAATTTTCTTGACGTGATATGAAAATACGAAAGATTGTCCTCGAAAACAGTTTCTTGTGCCGCGGAAGAAAATTTTTTATGACATTCAATTTTTCAATGATCTTTATGAAGATATTGTAATAAGACTTAATATTTTAATCATTTTCGAAAGCTGTCCTTTCCGACCTTAATTTTTAAATGAATTTTTTCGTACTCTTCTCGGACGTAAAAGCATCAATATCTACACGCTTCACTAGATCGTAAATATTTATATAATACTTAATTTTTCAATAATTTTACGACGATCGTGGTTTCCGACTTTAAAACCAACGATATCGAAATATACCGAAAATAAACGGTTTCACGACACTTATGTTTCAATGATTTTACGAATGCCGCGGTTTCAAACACTGAAATCACCGATGTTCTGCACCGCTTCGGAATTTTGCCTTAACAGCTAACGGACTCCACATCTGGTCGGTTGCGTTTACGTCTTTATCACCTCGTCGCGTTCCTTTCTGTCTACGCGACTTTTCGCCGCGCGGCGTCACTTTCCTTTTTCCGTCTCTCTACACGCCCCGACAAAGAGGTCGAATCAGCATTCGGCATTATTTTACGAGCACCACCGCCTACCTTCAGCCCCTCGCAGCCTCCCCGTTTACGACTTCCGGTTGCGTGATACGGCCGTTTTTTTTACGGCCGAACGTCTGGCTCAGCTTTATTTTCGAGTGGCATCGGCAGCCTTCGATCTGCATAACTTACAGAGCGCGATAGAGGCAACGGTGAATGAGGTGGCTGAGGTACAGGACGGAAAATTGTACGGTGGAGTGGGTTCAATAAGAAGATGCATCGGAAACTTAGAATGCATATGCTTTACTGCTTAAGCATCAGTCTTTTTTTGTAACGTAAGGATGAAATCACCAGAACTGCATAGAAGTTGAGATGTGCGGTTGTAAATTTTAGGTGCAACGATTTCAAAATTTCATAATTTCATAATGAATTGCGTCAAATCTTTGCCTATTTTGCTATGTTAGAATCGCGATGCAATGAAATACTGCAGAGTGTAATGAAATCGCGCAAAAGAATGTAACGCAGAGTTATTAAAAGCCAAAGTATTGAAGCACCGTTCCAATATCAATTGCATTTATAAGATTCTAAACCGACTTCATTGCGAATTTTATGCATTTTTAGTAAAATCTTTTGCGTATTTTGTTAAGTTAGAACCGCGATACGATAAAATACTGCAGAGTATAATTAAATCGTGCAAACTAAAGGTAACGCAGAGTTGTTAGAAGCCAAAGTATTAGACCGTTCCAATATTAATTGCATTTATAAGATTGCAAACAGGCTTTATTGCGCATTTTTTGCATTTTTCGTACAATCTTTTGCACCGGTCACCGGTGACCACCATAGTAGTCAATGTGTTGACAGTGAAGGGTTAACGAATATACCTGTAATAGTGTCCAATCGCTTATTTTCCCGAATTGATCGCGAGCGCGTCAGGAAAATGGCAGAAACTTAGAATACACGTCCCTATTGTTTAGGCACGATTGCTTTATATCGTGAGGGCGAAGTTATCACGAGCAGCCTTCGATCTGCATAACTGACAGGACGATAGAGCTGGCGGTGAATGAGGTGGCTCGGGCAAAGGACAGAAGATGACGCGGTAGGGTAGAAAGGGGTCAATAAGAAGAGTGACCGACATTTTGCGGCATGACGGGTGAGGGTCGTCACACGCCGACGAAATGAAATTCCGCGCGGCGAGCCGAAGGACGAATAATGCAGGCGGTTCTTCGACGACCTGTTCGCCGCCTAATATTAATTCCGACCAATTTTCGTCGCAACTGCTTTAATCAGGGAGCCCAATTCGAGGGCGTGCCGGCGGAAACTTGATTTTCCCTCGCCGCGATATTACATTTTTGCGCGGTCTACAAATATTGACTGCCAGATTCGCTAGGAACGAAATTGTTTGGTATATTCGTTTTAATAAATATCGCGATGATTCGGTGGTCAATTTAAGTTGCGGCTCTCGCGGTATTTGTTCAGCGAGTTCCCGCGGATCAAAGTCCCCTTTCGTTTAGTTAGGCAACATTTTTTTTGGGGTGATGAGCACATCAATAAATGGATAGGAATGATTTAAATCGCCGGAGCGACAGATCGTTACTGTGAATCGTTATGACTGAATCGCGCGGCCCCGTGTCTACGAATGTTATCTGTGGAATATGCCGGAAGCGCAAATTGCTAAACACGCTTGTTTTAGTATCTATTTCGCCCGGTTGAATGACAAAATTCAATCGAATTCAATTACGTTATCTATTTCGTGGGTCGCAGTGTTCAATTCCGCAAGGATCGAATTGCCCATTCAGTCAGTTACGCAACTTAATCGATTTTGTCGTGATCAACGAATAAATGAACGAATGAAGACGATTCGTATCACCGGGACGACAGACCTTTCCATCGTTATACGTGAATCGCGCGGTCCAATAATTTGTCACGGGAGTTGACGATTCCCTTGGGATTCGCGGCTCAGCGCGCTTACAGCCCACACGGTCGCTTAAGCTGACACAAGTGAGTATCAAATCGATCAACAAAATTCTGCGGATTTTGCACAACGACGCACGTAACAAAATAAATACACAAGTATTTGCAGTCATGCAACTGACAACATTAACCCATTTGAATCCGCACACGATGACTTTCAATAGATATGAGGCGCGTAATAATCCTATGACATAATTTGGTACCAAACGCGGAATAATACGCTCGCGGCATTTCTCTCTTTTCGTTAAATATGAAACTATCCGCGAGTGTTTCGCAAGCAGTATAGAAACAGTAAATCAACAATTCGGCAGTTTTAGTATATTAATAGAATAGATATTATAATGGCTGCATGATGATACGCGCTGTCATATAATTCTGACAAATTGTAACCCTTCCAGGCACGATTCTTTTATAGCAGGAAAAGTTAATTATGTTTTTTTCTCTTACGTGTCCTTCATTTTATATCCGTAGCGACTAAGGAATCGAGCAAAAATTGGAAAATAATCAAAATTAAAAAAAACTGTACCATTATGTGGCCGCAGAGCGATATTGGTAACTTACGATTTGGGTACATAAAACTATAAAAAAAGTATATATTTTATGATATTCTAGAACAAAGTGTGCAATCGTACTTCCAATCGTCAGAAGAAAATTCCGCTTGAAAGAATACCTTATAAGATAGAATTGCAGTCTTACAAAATAGAATTAATAACGATGCAAACTTCGTTTTTATATTAACACAATTATTTAAACCGAATCCACTTCATATATCTGATATTATATTTATCAAAACTTAGCGACTTTTTCCCAAAATTGAACAACCTTCACACCCGCAAAAAACTTGCGCTCTTTTGATATCCCGAACTCTACAATAGAAAAGGCACCTTCAATGCAGCCACATAATACGATATTTATTGTTATCGTTAACCAATGCTGTAGCGAATAAACTATCACTTTAATTTTTTTTAATGACCATAATTATAATTATTAAATAAACTAAACGCACACGTCTCACTATGCCTCAGGACGATAAATGCAACGCAACGCTAATATGCCCCATTAATCAGCGACAACTCCAGACAGCATTTTATAGAAAAACGTTCCACAGCATCGGACTGGGTATAACGAAGTGTGTGGGCGGACAAAATTTTCCGCTCTCGTTTTGGCGACTACTTTCAAACGCTGACGGTGATTCCCTTATCGCGCGAACACCGGCGCAAAGTCACCCCTAGCCGACGAAAGGGGTGAGAGAGTTGAGGGAGGGAATGTTCGACGGAGTGGGCGCGAAACTTTGCGGCGACATTGCTCCCTCGGTGAGAACTGTAAAAGGGGTGGCGGCGAGGGTGGCAATTGCGAGGGAAAGGGTTACGATACCGTGACATTACCAAACAAGACGGGGGAAGATTATTGAGTACCGCGAATCGTTAAAGTCAACGAAATTATATGCAAAGATACGAAATTGCTGACTCGGCGCTAAAGGTCTGAATTAAATTGGGGTCCATTTAGCATTTAACATTGGGCTGGCGAAGAAATGTGTAGGCGCACGACACATGGAATTTCGAAGTTAGAGGTCGGGGGAAAATTAATTTGGTATGATGTTAGTATCGTACGAATTAAAAAATTCTCAAAAGTTTCTGGAGGACAATAGTGTATGCTCTGTAATTTTGCTTTCGAAATCCGAAAATTGTCAAAGTGACGGGCTCCGGAAATCTAATCTAAAGGTGTGTTATTCTATCCGTTATATTGTTTTAGGTAACCATATTTGCTGCTCTGAGGACAGAGTCATTCTACCGATAAATTCATAGTTCGTGCGTTAATTTACGCTTCACACGAACTGAAATATATGAACTTGCGGATTGTGGGAGTACAGACGCTATACTCTTCCAAACTTTGAAATGTTGAATGCTCGCAAGCGCTTGCAGCCGGGGGAAGCACGCAGACAAATTCCTCGAAAAATAAGGCGAGCAAGAATCCGCGTGCATTTACCCTTCTGCGGGACCCACATCGGAATGGCGAGTTAGGAGGGGTGGCGGAATCTAATTCGAATAATTTACCTCGCTGCAAATTAGCCCGCGGCACCGGTGCGAGGGCAAACGTTAAAACCGCAGTTTCAAACTAATCAGACGACGTCCAACTATCCCCGCGAGTCGTTCCATTCGTATCTCGACGTGCCACCACTAATACTAAACGAAAGAGGTGAGGCGGTTGCTATAGAGATTTTCTACGATTTTCACAAACACAAAAGTCACGAAACGGTACATCTTTGTGAATATAATGTATTTTGAAGTGCGGAATCCATTTCCAGAGACCAACTGACTGAAAACGATTAATAGAAAATATTGCATAACAGCAATTTATATGTATACAGACGATGTACACGGATACCTTCATTCTGACAGAGGTTTTCTCCATAGCTAAGTATAACGCAAGATAAAACTGTTGATATATTTTATTTAATTGTGCTATAAGTATGTTGTCGATTGAACATATATTTTCCCACAGCTCTTTGAAATGCATAGAAACAGTCAACATCGCCGAAAAGAGACTTTTATATTTTCAACTCAGGTTCAAAAGTAGACAAAAACTTCAATATTTCGTTTTGCCCCGAACCTATACCATTCCACAGAGAAATTTGCACTGAAAATCGATCGCTGTGCGCCTGCTTAACGTTTACTAATTTTATAAAAAAAATATATTAAAAAAACCGTTATACAACTTACTTCCTATGACCATTCACTTAGACGTGAGAGAACAGCGGAAAATATCGGAGAAATCTTAGGATGCACCTTTTGAGGTGAATGCAAAGAGAAGTGCAGAATTCGCAATATTTTCGATGATGTAACCAAAAGTATGTGGAAATTAATGAAAAGTGTTGGAATCAACGATACAAATCGATCTTACATATATTTACCGTGCGTAGTTTCGTCGTTATGTTTTTGTTTTTCTTGTGTACGACGAATGTGACCGACCCAGCCATGCGTTAGTCAATTTCTCAGAACCGATTCGAAGCCGAAGCCGAACGAAAGGGATTACACATTTCAACATTTACTAGCTACGCAGATTATTTCCAACTATCCGGTACTTTTGTTTAAATAAAACCTAACGAAATGTATATACAAACAAATTGCGAATAAACACAGTATATATTTTGAACTAAATTTATGTGAGTATGAACTAAATCCAAATTTCTGAAGATAAATAAGAATATTTCTCTAATATATGTTCATGTCATCTACGCGTTTATGATCATTTCATTGCGTTTATTAAAAATTATTTTAATTATATTACGATTGATTGCAGATAATATAATTTCGGACTGATCTCGTTTCAATTGATTCTATTTTAAGTCCCCATCAAATTCCGAACTCAATTTGTTGCAATCATTATAACGATTATACGTATGTAGGAATCGAGGATCGCGAAGGGAAATGAACTAGCACGGAGGTTTGATGAAAGACTATCTATTTTTTTACTGTACTACACTGCGCTTGGAAAACTGATTCTCTACGACGTGCGACGCGGGCCTTATTGTCATGTTGTTGCAAAGAATTCCACCGCCTCCGGCTCGATGCTGACACGAGACATTGTTTGGTTGCCCTGGATGATGCCAACGAATATTATTTTCCCCAGTATGAGTAATATTTAGTTTCCTGCATCATGTTCTATTTTCTGCTAAACCGTACCTGTGCCCGGTCTCTGACACTTTTTCCTGTTGATTTTTTTAAACATTAGTACCGTTAGTTCAACGCTACTCGCTTCTTTACCCCTCCCTTCTCCACCCCACACTTCTTTCACCCCTAGCAGTACACTAAGGGAGGAAGTACCGTTTTACGGTAGTTATAAGTTTCAGATCAAGTGTGTCGATACGACTGTAGTTTTCAAAGTATTATCGATACGACTGTAGTTTTCAAAGCCAGTGGACTAGGAGTCAGGACGTTTACGAGAAGTAACTGAGATTTTCCGTCTACGGCATAACAGCACGAACTGCTCGTCGCAGTTTGTAAAACAAGTCGTCACAAGTATCGAAATCACTCATTTTGCCAATGTTAAATTTAATTCAGCCGATGATACCAGAACAGAGAATACATGAAGGTAAATAGAAATTTAAAATATCCTTCCCCTTACCTAAGTAAACCGTATATATGCATTTCCCAATCGTTTCGATTTCTTACCTATTGCAGCCACAATTATAAATGTACGAGATGAATACAGATGGGTTCTTTATCAATAATTTTCTTGCATCATTCCATTTGACGTAAATGAAGAATTATCATTAAAACTTAGTTGCTCCTTACATAATAAATCAATAGAGTTCACACTAGTCAAAAGTATTTCGACCTGAGCAAGCGTTTCAGCTGGAAATACTCAGGAGCCAAAGGGTTAAAGAATCGCAACCAACGCCCGTCGTACGAGCGTTTACATGCACGCCGCAATCCCAAACTTGCCCAACCACCTCACACGTACTCGCGCGTCACCGAGAAACCAGCAGTATAAAAATTGGGCGAGAACGAAAAAATCTGTTCCTCATACCGCTCACCCGACGGACCGAAGTGCTCGAATAGAAAGCTCGCCGAACTGCCGACTCTATATTCCGCAGACAGCAGCCGATTAAATTTCCATACGCGCGGGCGCCGGGTCGGAGGGGGCTCCCAATCTCATTTCCAAAAACGTCACCATCCGCAGCAGACGTTGTACAAGTGGAAACGTCATTGGCGCCAGTTGAATACCGTGCTCTCAGCCATCGTCACAATCTTTCCGCGCTTCGGTGTCATTCTCGGTCCTCTCAAGGCGTCTTCCTCGGCGCGCACAATCCTTCCGAGCGCCTTTAAGGCATTCAAGCAGATTGGAATTGCCAGCCATTCCGGTCGACAATGCTCGCCGATATAAAGCCTTAAGGGAGTCGTTCGCTCATATCGTTCGGCAGGTAAGAACGGTCTCCAGCGTCGTCCGGCGAAACTTTCCGCGCGCAGTTATTCCCGCAAAACGTTTCCGCGAAGATACAGCCGCGATAGCGACACATCGCCGACGATTATGCGGACGAGTGGAGAAGGGGAGGGAGGGAAGGAGAGCGCGCAAACGGAAGTCGCGGCGGAAGATAACGGCGAAATTGCTGAAGCAATAACGCCGGCTGTTTATGCGTCGTCGTTGCGGCTAAGTTAGGAAGACGGCTGAAAGTTAAAACGCGCGCTCGTATTCTTTGGAAACGGTTGTTAGACGGGACGGGATGACGAAAACGGCCGGGGGAAATGTTTAACGGTGCAGGCGGGGTTGACGATTTTTGGTTGCGACGCTTGCGGAATTGTTGCGGGGCGAGAGACTGTTAAGATTGCGGAGGATGGAGGAACGTATGTACGTAGTAGTTTCCAGGCGATTGGTTTTTGCATGCGGCCCACGCGCCCCGAGGTACCTAAGGGATAAGCGCACGAATTCGCACCAGGCAGGAATGGGTGTTGAGCGGATGGATGAATTAACGGGTGGAAAATGGGTTGCGGGTGAGACTGTGATAATCGCGGATTATTATTATGTCCACATTGTAACGACGAAATTTGTTAATTCGATTAATTCTTGATTTTAAGTTATAATACTTTCGAGAGTGGATCGGACATTGTTGAAGAAAGTGAAAGATGTTGCGGGTGTGGCCGTAATAGTTCTTGAATACTACTTACTGGCGTTCAGCACCGAAGATGAAAACGTGTGGATTTATCATGAATAACTTGTGAAAACAGCAGAAGGTTAAAATGCAATTTATTCCGAATTTATCGGGAATATGTTGAGAAACCGGCAGAAACTTAGAGTACATATTTCTATTGTTTAGGTACGATTGCTTTAAGTCGTGAGAATTGCAGTGTTACGATCATAATCAAAACTACTCGGTCTTCGTAACGACAAAATTTGTTAATTCGATTAATTCGTGATTTTAAGTTATAATACTTTCAAGAGTGGATCGGACATTATTGAAGATTGAGAAACATGTTGCGGGTGTGTCAGTAAACGTTCCCAGGCGATTATTTTCTCGAATATTGCCTTTTCAGCTTCAATATTTACGCAGAACACGTACGAACTGATTGCGAAAAAGTTAGGAGAACGGCAGAAACTTGAAGTGTATCGTTTCCCATTGCTTTATAACGTGAAGACAAAATCATTAGAAGGAATGCATAAAAGATGTGCGTTTCTCTATTTTAAGTGCGACGAATCCGAAATTGCACCGGACAATAACGGTTGTTAAACGGAAGGATAAATTACGAATGCATCGTTGAAGGTTGAGAAACGTGTTACGGGTGTGTCCGTAATAGTTCCCAGGCGATTATTTTCTCGAATGCCACCCACCCGCGCTCGACACCTACGGAGTAATCGTACGAATTTATCGCGCCCATGCATAAAGACACGCAATTACTCTTGCCGGTAACACGCGACTAAAGGCGGGACTAGACGCGGTGGGAAATTTGAATATTACCGCATCCGCGGACAGCCGCCATTGCAATTTAAATCGCGACGTCGGCCTCGCGTTATCTCAATTTCGCGAGGAAATTGTTTTCTCGCGAAACGGATTATACGTCTCGAATAGCGAAGCTAATCGTTCCTCGCGGCGCAACGTAATTACTCTTACGAGGCACTGAATATTATCACGGCAATAAAACCGACTGTGTTACGAGCCGTTATTGTAAGACATTTTTTACTGAGGTGCGAAGAACAATCGTCTGAGAGTGTCAACGTGGAACGAAATTAAATTTGAATATCACGGCGGAGGTAAGGTTCGCAACGACTTTAATCGCGAATGAACTTTTCTTCATATTTAGCTTGTCGCGCTATCGCCGGGACAAGTATTTTCTTGGCAAACATGGGTAATTCTCTTTGGGATGAGAGAAGTTAACATGAGGCCGGGATGAAATTTTACATTCTACCTCATGTCGAAACTCACGGCTCTATTAATAATGCATAATCTTCGCCGACAAAGTTTCCCTCGTAAGCGTTTTCGAAACGAACGGATCGTTTTCGAGAGCACAAAGTAATTGCCTTCGGAGATTTCGTATCTTATATTTAAGTATTAATATTATTATCACGAGCGTTCATTTCTTTTCCGGCGAACAGGCTAAACGCCAACGCGTCTTAAGCAGCACGGATAATCGTGGGAATTTATCGCAGCTGGCACAAAGGGACACAGTTTCTCTTGAATGCAGAGCAGCAACTAACAGAAGACTAACCAAAGGCCGCGAAGTTAAACCGGAATATTACCCGAGAGACGAAGTTGCCGCGGTTTAAGCCGCCTCGACGCCTCGTCCTGGACTACATTCTTTCTCCGTTTTATCTCGTGCCGCTTGTGAAACGTTAGGCGACTTTGCGCTCAATTATTATTAATCTACAAGGTTTGAAGACAATCAGTCGTCACGGTAAAACAACCGGCAGGTACAGAAACTTTAATACCTAATGTACGCTTGAGGGAAAAGGCCTGTTAAATTTATCCGATGTACTACTGAATGTAAGTCAGTGTTATTGTCTGGTATACTACTGAGCGTAACATGCTGTTAACGTCGTCTATTATACTACTGATTGTAACACACTGTGTTATAACGCGAACCAATCCTTCTGCATTCCCTAACAATGCATCCATACCTGTATGTCGACACCCTCAGAAAATAATTACTAAATACATTGATAACGGTCCCACCAATTCATTCCCTAATCCTCAGCGACCACGTTCAAGCACGTTCCTTATGTCTCTGTTACTCAGTGCTGCTTTCCGTCATAAACCTTCCGTTAATTAGCAGTACACAATTTTTCCTTAGGTGAGAAAATGCAGCAGCCTCATATCGCCTAAAAGATAGGAATTTCCTACTTTCCGCAATAAGTGGGGTACAGCCACTTCCAATTATCATTCCACACCCATATCTAAAAACTGACCCGATTCACGGAGCCCCTTCTTTTCCCTCTAACTGCTCGAAAACCCTTGCTTTTCATCCCGCTTCAAAAAATTGACAAGAATCACTGTCAAAGACTAGCAAACCAGAAATCACACAAGACTCACACTCGACACTTACACAACACCGTATTATATAGTATCTAACAACATTTGTTATATTTTGAGAGATAATATATTTCGGTAAATAACCATTCGTTTTCCATTTAACACCCATCCACAACAAAATCATTCTTACCACTATAAAAAGTAGTGAGGAATGCGCAAGGCTCAAGGATCATCCAAATACTATTCAGTAAACATACCGATGCAACAATAGTATTTGCTGTAAGCATTTGATGTACTATCGAGAATATAATACTCTCAGCAGCAACTGCTATTACATCCGACATATTACGAACATCATCTTAATACTACTATCGACTGCAACATACTCTTAGCTTTAGCTGCTGCACTATTAATTATGACATACCACTAATACTATTCAAATACCATTCAATGAATATTCCATCGACGGCATCTACTTCACCATGGAATCTTACTTCAGACTGCAACCATTCAAACTGGTTGGAATTGTGTCTAGGAGAAGGTGGATGTGTAATTATTTTACTGTATGAAACATCCTGAAACGCCGTATGCCAACACCGTCCTTGTACAACTAGTTCTCGTTACTGCACACTTAGGATTAACCCTTAAATGCATAGTGTCTCCAAATTGAAACACTGTTTTAAACTCGTAATTAAAGTATTAACCGTAGTGCAAGTTTACTTTTGATTGTATGCCATAGTAGGTCAATGCATTCAAACGAAATAAGAAAAAAAGAATGAGGAGAAGTCCGAAGAAGTTCGTGAAAGTTGCGAGTGACAATAAAATAAAATTCAATAAGACACAAATAAAAATAAAATACAATAAAATAAACTAATTAACATTTTATAATAAATCGTAAGTAAATATATGCACACTTTCTTTTAGCAATTAACCGATATTATTTGTATTTGTACTGCATGTTTTGGCAAATGAATATCTATATACTAATGTGTCTTATGTTTTCATAAACCTATATAATAATCTACATATAATAGAATTTTTGGGTAAAAATTAAAAAATCATGCATTTAAGGATTAATGTCACTACTTTATCGTAAATAAATCTAAGTTTGCAACTAATCGTACAATTTTGTTTGACTGTCTACGCGTGATGAATTATTGGCGTGAAAGATTTGATGGAACTATTGCCATCAATTGTGAGACGAATTATATTGCGTGAATGTCAGAACAGAATTGTTTTCCATGGATACTGATACCATCGTGATTGTATGTTCACAAAAAAGCACATGTTTCTCCAGGGTAGCATGTTACATGCAACTCTCACCGCCACACTAATTACCGACGCTTGGATGGGTGTTTTTTCCGCGGCAGACAAAGTGTAAAATTTATATCTGCTGAATTCCTTGAAACCACTCGCAGGTTCCGAACATGAACTGATCGTGGAATGACAGAAACCATGCGGTAACTCTACGTGTATCTATGCTGACAGTGTGCTTAGGAAAAAATGCTCGCAGTTCCCAAATAACAGAATATATCTGAATCCCGCGCATACAATTTTACATGTTCAAGAAACTTCTACTTCCTCCATCCCAATTAATCTGCTGAAACCACAGAAACAGTGTTTATCATCACCACCTAATCTATCGTCCGTAGCATTCCTTCAGCAACCACTTCACCATTATTCGTGACATACTGTCAACACCATCGAAACACCATTCAATGAATATCCCGACACCGCCACCTACTCCATCGAGTCTTACCCATTCAAATGCCTCCGCAAAATCTGCATACTCGAATCCTCAGACACCCTGAGCTCCGGGCGATACAGTTTTGCGTGGTCAATCAATTTCTTTCTGCTTTATCTCAATTCATTTCATCGCGGCGCGACGGCCACGTCGACGTAATATATCAAGCGTCCGCGTAGGGCGAGAACAAACCGGCGAAGGACGAGACTGAAAGAGCGCCGAGACTAGAAGCGCAGAAGAAAGAGCTCCGTATCCGTCGGTGGGTGCTTCGTGGGTGGCTGAAGAGGGTCGCGGGGGTGGCTGAGTAGGAATTACGAGTTATCCGTAACTCGTACCCTGCAATATCAGGCTCGTGGCAAGAAAAGTGATGGAAAGTCGTGCGGCAGCGAGCGCCGGGGGTAAAAGGGGGGTGAAAAGGTCCGCAGGAGAGTGGCACGGGGATGTGCTTTTTAAATTACGTACGGACGAATGAAACCGGTCGACTGTCTGTCTCTCTCCGTTTTTTATCCTCCCTTCGTCACGTGTCGCTTCTCTCTCCCGCCTCGTCTCCTTTTTGATTTTTCATCCGGCGAGCGATCTTCAACGAGCTGTTTTACGACGTCGCTGAAAAGAGCGAGTGCGCGGCATGCCGTGTAAGCGGGAGGAGGACGGCACGGGGGACATACACGGAGTAATAGAGAGAGGAGAGACAGGAAACTCATCGTTCTCGCCGAGCCACCGAGCTCGCAGGATGAACACACCAACCGGGGGATGGTATACTCGTTCGACCGTGTCTCACGTGCGCTCGCGGCTTCAAATGTCTTTCGAAGTGAATTTTGCCCCGACTGCACGCCGGCAAGTTCTTTCATACTGCATCCGCGTCTCGCTCGCACTTACTCGCACTTCGCCATTTTTGCGCTTGTACTTCTTTATCCTGTTTCGCTACCCTTTGTGGCGTTTCTTCATTTCGGCACTTGTACCTCTTTATCTTGCTGCGCTTTCACTCATTCGCGTACTCTTTTGGCCGCGTTATTATTTCGGCACTCGCGATTCTTTGTTCTGCGTTAGTTCGTTTCTTTCCGTTCGGCGCTGCACGGTTTGGGCGGTTGAGGTTCTTATGTTGTTTTATTTGGCGTCTTTAATTTTTGGCACTTGCAACTCTTTGCCCTGGGCCACTTTCGGCACTTCCATTGTAGCTTCTTTAAATAAAGTTTAACCCTTTGACTGCTATAGACGCAGATATGCGTCCGCCGATATCTATCGGTGTCAACTATGGGCGCATATATGCGTCCTCAATCATTTCGATTTCTTACCTATTGCAGCCAAAATTATCAATGCACGAGATATGCAATGCAATCATACTCATTTTCTTTATTACAAAAAAAAACCTGAAAATCATCATCTCATAAGTTATAAGGATAATGCCGCCGAAATCTATCGGTGTCAACTATGGGCGCATATATGCGTCCTCAATCATTTTGATTTCTTACCTATTGCAGCCACAATTATCAATCCACGAGACGAATACAGATGCGTTCTTTATCAAATAATTTTCTTGCATTATTTAATTTAGCGTAAATGAAGAATTATCATTAGAACTTAGTTGCGCCTTATATAAACAATGAACAGAGTTCACACTGGCGAAAAGTGTTTCGACCAGAGCGAGCGCTTCAGCCGGAAGTATTCAGTAGTCAAAAGATTAATTATTGTACAAAACGATGTTTAAAATATAGTTAAAAGGAATAAAGTTTCAAGAAACATATCGGTTTTGAAATAACTAATTCACAAAAACCTCTTCTTGACATATCCGTCTTATTAGGCGTTTCTATGCGATCTGATCAATTTTTTATTTTTAACTTGTCATTTGTTTGCCTTTTCGCTGGCCTTTTGCAATCACACCATTGGTACGATAGGATATAATTATCCTCATCAGTTTCGTCACTTGCGCACCTTTATCCTGTCTCATGACATTTGGATATTTTTTTCCTACTGCCTTTACTTTTCCCTTTTTTCTGTGCCATTTTCATTTGCACTTATTTACGCTGTTTCTCTTTTTTTTTTAATTTCTCGCACTTGCAGCTCTTTGTCCTGTTGCACTTTCGTGATTTCTCCCATTGCATCTCCCTTTACTTTTACCATTTTACTTTTTTTCTGTCACATTTTCATTTCGCTCCGTCATGTGTTCGTTTCGCGTTTCCCACTTCTCTATTTCGTCGTCTCAGACTATTCATTGCGCCGCGTTTATTGTTTCATTTTCATTTTTTCTCTTCTTGCTCTATCGCTCTCGTTCCTCTGTTCCCTCTTTTATCCTCTCAATTTTCCTGTACTACGAAAACTCATACTGTGATATACATTTTTAATTTCTAATTTCCTCTGCTCTTCATTAATCCGGCCCATTAAATTCAATTTTCAGGGTGAACAACAAGACCTCCGTATATTAATGTTCCCACATAATGCAAATGACAGACTAGTGCTCTTAACGTATCATATTTTTCATCGGTCAGGTCATATTTAAATATACAGTAGTAAAAATATTATAAAAAAAAATGTATGCATATTTTTGTCCGATATAATAAATAGGGAATTGTATAAATACATATAAACACACATGAACATGCGCAACGTAACGAAAGACTTCTTCTACGGGTATTTGTAATAAACTGCAAATAGTATCAATACACGTAAATACCCATAAACATGCATAGTCATATCTGTATTATATGAGCACACTCTGTGCAGGCATTTGTGATAAATAGGCAACTGTACAAGTACGCAGAAGTATGCATAAACATGTGAGATCATATGGATAATGTAAAAAAAGACTCTGCGCAGATGTTCGTAATAAAGACAAAATTTTCACATACATGTATACGTGCACATATACGGTCATATGCGTATTGCAAGGACAGACTCCTGTGCATGTATTTGTAATAAATAAAAAATTGTGCAAGTCCATGCATGTCTGCGTGAACATGTGGAGTGTAAGGTAACTCTCAACGCAAGTATTTCCTTACTCACGTGAAAACGCGTGAATGTACGTGAGTATATACAAGAGCGCATCTAAGGAAGTAAGACGAGAGCGGATGTACAGCGTCTTATTTTACGATGTCGGCACGACAACGCGAGTTTATTCGGCCACGAAGGAAGGTAGTTCGTGCACTTCGCACACTTCGAGCAACCCTCGTCGACTGGCCGCTATCACCCGTCTTTTTTCGTTAGACACGTATAGATTTTACCGAAGAAGATACTCCGCGCTGCTCAAAGTAAATAAGACGTCAGGAAAGATGATACGATATAAGGCGGTGCGCTCAAATTTCATCGTGATACGTGAGAAATAATGATTAGTTTGCAACGTGAAACTCTCACCTCAAAATACCCTTGGACTATAATACGCGGAGACGGGTGAAGCTATAATTAATCGATCGGCATCCATTAATATTCGCCTTCCGGTACATTTAAAAGAAATTGCTTTAAGAAAATTAAACCGGTATACCTAAATCGGCGAATATTATTTGTTTACGGTGAACCCATTTTGAAAGTTTACTTCTCGTAAAACTGACATTTATTAGTTAGTCTGGCCTTAAAGTATTCACAGTTTAACAAACTTCGTTTTCTTTTCTAATCGAAAGTATTTCAATTTCCTCCGTTCCTTTTTTAAATGCAACTTCATAAGAAAATGATCCTGTGAAGATGAGACAGTCGACAGGTTTGAAATGCCGAATTCAAATGCTGTGTATAATTAGCACCCTTAATAGTTTCTTTTTTTTTACCAAAGTACTGGCCATAATGTTACATACATAGTTATATTTTTGTTGCGGCCATTATCCACGAAGATTACTTTTCAAAAAATCTTAACACGGCAGATGTAAATACGGCTAAAAGACTAATTGACTAAATCCGATTAATATTCTCTTCCAAAAAAAAATCCTGTCTTGTCGTAAAAAAAAAATAGAATACTGTACAAATTTGATAACGTCCAAACCCCATCGTAAATAGATTTCGTGTTACACACACTATAATCCTTTCCTATCCTCTGTCCCACCCAACAGCCGTTCCTATTTTCTTCATCCCGCGTCCGGTTAAAAATAAGGAAATCCTCTTACGATACTCGTGTCCTTGGAAAGCCGAACATATAGGCGAAAGAGACCGGCGAGAGAAGATAACATTTGGCCAAAAGTCTTATCTCGGTCCAGTCTAATACCGGCTTCGTCGTGTACAGGTCACAAAGTATTTCCGTCAAACTGTTCGAAAGTGCGAACTCCGGATTATTTGGGATAAAGTAAAGCTCGCCATTGTGCATCCTATTTGCATCTTCTCGCCATACTACAAAAGTTCTCTTTCGGTCGGTCAACGTTTACAGGCGTTAACCCGGGAGGAAAAGCCGTAATCGAATAAAAAGGAAATATATATGCAGAGTCGGAATTCTCCGATCGTTGACAAGAGAGAGTCCGTAGACGATCGGCAATTTGTGCAAGTGAGCCACGCAATTCAGACGGAGTGTATTTCTCTTTCATTCATCATAAAACAAACTGGTGGAGAGAAAAGAGTGGGCAATTCGGTACTGCTTGTTTATCTACTGACTTAGTTTCCTCGAAATTCAATTGTTCAATCGGCATGTGCGTTGGTGCTTAGTCATCTTTATGCGTTTTCTTTAGTGCTTTTATGGGCAGAACAATTATGAAGCAATTGAAATAAAAGAGTTGGTTGAAGAAAAAGTGTACTGATCCGACGGTATGGAAGTGCTTGCGAGAAGATTTTTTAATAGAAATGCTAACGTAATCATACCATATTGCATTTTTCCCGCTATGTGTTTCACGTTCAAAAAGGATAAGAAAGAAGATTTAGATTATTTATTGAATGAAACTTGAATTCACCACAAGCATCACTTGTCTAATACTGTACAAGATTTTTGATCGCAATATAGGACATTCAAATGTGGGTTTCTCACCATGGAATAAAACTGAAATATTTTTTACCTGCACAGAATGCGCTTTTGGTCATCATGGAATAAAGCTGAAATATCTTTTATGACTAACGCTAAATTGTATTCAATTAAATTAAAAAAGCACTTTCCGAAATTAGACATTTCTTCGGCGTGTGCCGGTCAAATTATATGTATGTTTTAATATGTATCATTAATATGTTAAAATGTAGTATTCAAGAGGCCATAATGTTTCGACGCTAGATGCGTGTTAAAGGAGTATACTTTTTTGTTCTAATGTTTACGGTACTAAATTTACAAACTACATAAATCGACTCTGACAAGGACACGCGCCTAGTGTCGAAACATCAGATTATTTTGGGTAGTATATTCCAACATATTAATCCGTAACCACTACATACAAAAATACCAATTCTTAATTTCATTAGCAACAACGGTTAAAATAAAACATTATAAAAACACTTTCTAATACTACGTCAATGTATTCCATCTTTGATCATCCCCTTAGAAGTGCTTTTTTCAACTATCCCCTTTTCCAACCGCTCGTCTCATCTTCTCACATGAAATGTACCGTCCAATCCTTATCGCTACCCTACATCATCATTGAAACCGTACGTGCTTAGATAATACTTGCCAACTACAAAACCACTTTCTAACAGTACGTCATAAACTTTCCATCTTTAACCTCCAGCTTACAAATCTTGTCGACTGTCTTTTTAACATCCCTCGTCTGCAACCCATCACATCGCTAGACTGCGTACACCGTAAGAACCGTCACTCGCGATCTCACATGTATCTTTAACTGGGCCAGACATGAATGGACCTGCTGAGCGTATACGTAACGGCAAGAGCCCGTATATGAACCTAACCTTACTCAACGACCTTATTCTTGACTTTTTCCCTCATGCGCGGTAAAGTAACCGGATGAGCAAGTCGAATGCATATACCGGGCGGACCACGTGAAGTATTAACAGTATGTTACCCAGTCATAGGATTCTTGATGTGCAGAAGGACACACAGTTCGGTGGAAGATAATAACACGTGAATGTCGAAACGAAAACTAAAACTTTAGTGGGAAAGGAGAACCAAAATATTCGACTTGAAGTTTACTTTCGCCAGACCCAGATGATGTACAGACTTTCCTAGGCTCTATCCAGTCCCCAAGTTTGGGACTTTCGTAGGCACTACTACACAGCTCTGCATACATGGTGAGACATAGTAGTAAGATTTTGGTATTAACGAGGAACACGTTCTATGATCTACTGTGAATGTAACTGTGAATGCAGAGACCCTGGTGTGTTGTTCAGAGCTCAGTTATGTCCCTTTATATACAGGATGTCCAAAAAGCTTGGGAGAAAACTTATCCTATGTATTACCGAGGTCAGATTCATGAAAAAATATCGTATGAACTTATGTCCGGAAATGCTTTAATTGAAAGATATAAGTATTCATAAATTCACGAATAGAATTTATGTTACGGTGTGTTATTGTATGTATACATATAATTGCATACCATATGTATACAAGTATATAATATACTGTATATAGTATACAATTGTATACAATATATATATATATATATATATATATATATATATATATATATATATATACAAAATTGCATGCGTATTGTAATTGTCAACAACCGTTATTGTTTTGATATTCTGACCTGTTGCCACAAAACTTCTACTATCAGTCGTTCCATCAACTAGGCGACATTTAGTCGTACAAGACACGTTGTCTTTACGATTTCAATCCTGTGAATGAATTTCAATCGGGCTTTGGAATAATGTCCAAACGTGAAAAAATGCGTAAATTTACGAAACAACATATTTCTACAAATTTATATTGAGAAACACTTTACAAGATCTTTGATTCGGATAGATATTGAACCCAACATGGAAGATTCGAAACTTGTTCATAAAGTTGCTTTCCGGGATTTCTGACCACGTCACCAACACATTCGATACGTTGCTCCCGCTATCTGACTTGTCATTAGTACTTCAGATTACTCTCTTCATCGCGGAATCTGATTAGAATGCGTGACCGCATCAGTCAATGGTACGGCGTAGTCAAAAATACAAGTGAAGTAAGACATCCGACTTCAAAGCTTACCAATTAGTCCCGCATTCCTGCCATTACCCATCCTTTCAGCTCTGCACGATACATACGATACTTCCGAAGGACGCAGTAAATATTATTCGTCTTTCCGCGGCATCATCTCGCCGAGAGTCGTTGCCCTACTTGAATCTATTCTCAAACAATTCTCCGGCAGCGTCGGAAAAAGCCACCCCCACCTTATCTGCGGATTCCAGGTACACGACGAAATATACATCGGCCGCGATCCCCGGAATGGAAATTTCGCGGATGGCGTGGCCAAGTTTCGTTGCCGACGCTTTGAAAGGAGCGGAGGGGAAGCACTTTCTGAGTGATAAACCTCGCGAGCTCGCGCCGTTTCCGCACGAAAAGCCCCGTAACCTTTTAAGGAATTCTCACATCTCCCATTCCCGACGAACCGTTCGCGAAACCTGCCGCCCCCTTTGTCAACCCCCGGCGGAACTTCGCTTAACGCGTCCCGACGAAACTTTCGGATTCTTTCGAGTTCGGCTGTTGCGCGGAATTCTGAATTTTTTTCGCGCGAATCCGATGCAGTCGCATTTGTGCTTTGGGATTCGACGCGATGTACAGAGGCGGGACGTGATCATCCGCTGGAAATTCGTTACACGCGAACCTCACGGCGCAATGAGATTATTTACGGACGAAACTGACGGCCTTTAAAAAATTGTCAACCATGATTTTCGCTGTACGGCGAAATTAATTAAAGCGAAGTGGGTAATATTGGGAGTGTATAGGATTAACCCTTTGTCGTCCTTGTTACCGCGTGATTACGTTGATTTTGTACTGCGATATCAAAGTGAACACTGTGACCATTGTGACTGTATAATCACAAATTCAGAAATCAATTTACTCATAGAACGTTTTTAATCGCGTAACTGCTAATATGAAATAAATCATTGTATAGCGTGTTCTCTGTGAAACACCAACCGAAATGGGACATATACACGCACGTAAACATATATGACATTATATGTATAAAACGTGTAAAATTTGAAACCGTGACATTGCACCTTCACTGTGCGAGGTAATCTCCATTATACACAAAATCATTGCATACCTTGTTCCCTATAGAACAACCTCCACCGAAATGTCACATGTGCACGTCACTATACGTGCAAAACACGTTTACGTTCAAAATCGTCAGATAACATTTTCAACACACCTCGATAACTGGTATACTGCGACATTGTCCGCGTCGACCAAAACTAACGCTCACATCAAAGTCAATAGAGCTGGATCAAAACAAAAACACTGTGTCTGAAGTCAGATGTTTCGTCATCGCGTTGCCGTAAGCCGTGAGACGCGTGTGTTTGGGTCTCTGCGCTGAGATATTTAGTCCAAACCAAACCGTCGGCGTAAGCATACGTCATCACTACAGCGTGAAGAAAATTTATGTGGGATCGGATGAGCGGTGATTGCCGAAAACAATTGAGCGGATGCCGCCACCTGGACGCGTGCGAGACGGGCGCTAAAAAGGACAGTCGTCGTGAGTGCGTGACGAGTGAAAGACGTGAAACCCTTTGGTCCAACTCCTCCAAATCCTACATTTGGGGGCTCAGCCGGGATAGGAGAAGTGGCCAAAGTTAATACAATAACGCAAGTAAGACACAATGGCATCGAATAAGGGAACGCCGTATGGATATATCCGACGAAAACCGTTAACACGAAAGAGGTAATAGCTAAATTAAGCAGCCAACAGACAATTTTTGGAAACCCCAACCGGATTATTTGCGATCGAGGAACAGCTTTCCATAGAATTTAAACAGTACTGTGAAGAGGAAAAAATAGAACATGTACGAATTACGACAGGAGTCCCGCGAGCAAATGGGCAAGTAGAGAGGACTATACGGACCATTATTCCGATTTTGACGAAACTGTCCTTAGAAAACCCGGACACCTGGTACAAGCATGTAAGCAAGGTACAGAGGTGTATAAACAGTACCTACCAAAGAGCCACGGGTCTTACGCCATTTGAGGTCCTCCTTGGTAGGAAAATGAAGAATAAGGAGGATATCGAAGTGCTAGCATTGATACAGGAAGAAGTGGTGCAGACGTATGTGGACAACCGCGAAGAACTTAGAATATTAGCGAAAAATAATATGTTGAACGTGCAGGAGGAAAATAAGAGACAATTCAATAAAACAGTAAAACCTGCACGGAAATACCGAGAAGGGGACTTGGTATTTATCAAACGAACGCAGTTCGGACCCCAGCTTAAGATAAGGTGTAAATACTTGGGGCCATACAAAGTGCTAAAGACTAAAAGGAATGACCGATATGAGGTGGCTTTGGTATCAGATGGAGAAGGACCGACAATAACGAGTACCTCGGCAGAATATATGAAGCCGTACGAAGTGTATGAGGAATCACGGGGGTCTTCGGAGACCGAAGAATTGCAGGAAAGGCCGAGTGTGGGATCGGATGAGCGGTGATTGCCGAAAACAATTGAGCGGATGCCGCCACCTGGACGCGTGCGAGACGCGCGCTAAAAAGGACAGTCGTCGTGAGTGTGTGACGAGTGAAAGACGTGAAACCCTTTGGTCCAACTCCTCCAAATCCTACATTTATGTCAAAATAAAGAAGTACAAGCAGAAGCTGTGCTATTTCACTAGCATACGAGATCCTTCCACAACCATGTTCCAACAAATAGTAGGGTATTTACTCTAAGTGCGCGCGTCAAAATACAACCTAATTGAAGTGAGCAGCGATTCAGCGCACTGAACAGATCTAAACATAGCACCAAAGGGTACGAACAAATGGAGGAAGTGGCAAACGGAAAGCGCCATTCGATGGTCGAAGGGATGATCAAACGATTCGTTTCGCGCGAGTCGGCAACGACAATTGCGGAAGTTCCACGGACGCGAAAAGCGTCGGTTAATTAAAATTCTGACGCGCCTCGGCACCTTTGACCGCGCGTAATTAAAACTTATTCGTCGTCGAAACTTCCGGGCTTGTGGCATTGCCTTTCCGCCCGTTCCCTACTACCTCCCCAGCCATTTCTTGACTGCACGACTGTTTCACCCTGCGGTAAGGGGTGCAAGAGGATTAGGATGGTCATGCCACGCTTCCGGGGAGGAACATTAATTGGTTCCATTGAGGTGAAGCTCAAACTCACCGACGAATCTCCGTAATAGCCCGACCGAACCACCTGGATCGCATTTCCAGTCGTTCTGGCGAACCAAAGCTGAAAATCCACCCTTCGCGGTGTCATTGGACGACGTGGGATGTGGAGTTTGAGGTCGGTTGAGTGTTTGGCTTCGATGAGACATCCGGCGAAATTATACTAGACATACAGTAATTATGGAGTTCGAATTGGTAAACAAGGTAAGGCACATTGGTTTCCAGAAGTGCGGCTCGGGTAATAGAAAAATAATAGCGTGTATTTTAAGCATTTAAATGAATGAGAGAGTTTTAACCAGTGCCACTCTACAAGTGTCTCGGTGACAACAAAGGATCCAAGAATTATTGGATTTCTTAAAAGAAGGTAAATTATACGACATTTTATCTATTGAGTGTTTCGTGAACGGTTGGATTCTAAATCAAAGTCATGCGAAAGAAAAAATGGAACAGCAACAAGCAGATCAATCAATTATTGGATATATTTAAAGAAAATGAATTATACCATACTATAGAAATTATGTGACTAATGTGTACTTGATTGTTGCTAATAACTGTCTGTGATGTTGACCCAATACTGAGTAATGGGTTTAAAAATATGAGCATTATGACAAATATAGAAGCTATAGAAATAGTCGGTAAATTTATATTTGCTGGGTGAGAGTCTTATATAGAAGTAACGCGAGTCACAAATTGGTGATGTAATTATGCATGGCGAGCGGAGACGTATTCTGCCGACTCCTGTTTAAAACAATCAGCTAGTTAATTTCAGGAACAATCAATTGCGACAGTTTTGCCAAAATTGCCAGTACGATCACGATATTAGTAGACAGGTAATTTCAGACGCTAAGTAAATTGGACCCCAACCTGAAATATATCGACCGAACACAGCTATAACTTTTACTCCCAAACATAAATTTCCACTCAACGCCTCATTAACACCCATATTTCATATTTCACGGGCACCAGATCAAACATCGGTACAATTTCGGCAGGTACGTCACAAAATTTTACTCTTGAAGCACCGCGAGTTCTTAAACTAATGCCGTCATAACGTATCAGCGGTTTCGATATTTATCATTCTATCTGCGTCCGCCGGGTGTTCTAACCCCATATTCCAATCTAAACGTCCTCCGCACGCAGTTCCATCGAAAATGTCCCTCGACGCGTGTACGTCGGATGGCAGATAGGGGAATTATTGCAAACCGGCGAAGGTGTCGTAACAGCTTACCCCATCCCCAAACAGACTTTACGATCGTTCGACAAGACATAAAATTTCGTGTACAGCCGGGGAACTACTCGCCGGATGCGGGAAGACGGCACGATTTATTTTTTCCGATTTACATAAAAGCCGTTACCTTCCTTCCTGGGACTTTGCTCCCGTTTATCGTTCTCCGCCTAAGGTAATATATAGGATCTACGGTCACAGAGGCGGTGGGGAGACTATTCCTTATGAAGTAAGAAGTGGGGAGTGTAGAATAATCCCGCTGATTACGTGCCACGTTGTCGAAAGAGATTGCTGGAAAATTCTATTCGAGAATAAGGAGCGATTGTGATAAAAGTGTTGCGCTTAGATTCTTTGCGAATAAAAACCTACCGGCGAAATGTTGAAAGACGCGTTTTTTCATTCTACGTTCCAAAATGCCTTCCGAAATTTAGGCGAAATTCTTTAATATAATTGTACCGCACATTTAAACCCTCACATAATGCACTCCCCTTACAACTTAATAAAATCTTATATAACCCCATCAGACATTTTCTACCTTCGTTAGTTACCTTCACACCGAACGTCTGCCACTACGGTTACATTTCCCCGGAACATTTCGACTATAATCGAACACGTTGAGAAAAATGGTCGACGAAAAACGGCCATTCGGACATTACAACGTCCGTGTCTGCATGCATCCACGTCCGCACGGACATAAAGTTGGTGCGCGCGATATTACGTGTATTATGGACGGTGGAAGACACGGCTCAACTCGGACAAGTTGATGTCCGACCACAAAAGGCACAACTACCGGCCGCGGGAACATACCGTAACAACTGGTCTACTTCGATTTTACACGGCGCTAACTACTGCCCGTAGGACGGCTATTGAGGCGCTCAACCACCGGCTTCTGTCGTTCACCTCGCTTCATCCCCTTTCACCCCTTCGTGTCACAGGTCTGTTTGATCATAAGCGAAGCTGACCACTGGCCGGTGCAATCAACTCGAAAATCAAACCGCGCGATCCTCTCGCGTTTCGGCGCTAAAATCATATTAACTCTTCGATACGACGGACCTTGTTGTGAATACACGGCAACTGTACGCAATAGTCAAGACGTGAAGGTTCACTGCCCCGCGAACGGACTGACACATTTTTACTTTGAAAGACAATTTAAAAAATGGAAAATTCTCAGGGCTGATTGCTCCTTTTTCGTAGAAATACCGATATTTCTTCTTGATTGAGAAAAAAGACTTCTGTTTATGTAAAAAAAAAAAGTACACTTTCCGATTATGCTATGAATTCTCATATTGTCAATATGAGCAGTCGCTGAAACGTTGAAACATTTTAGCGTTGATTATTCATATACTATGCTATATCATTATACTATGCTATGTTCCTGCAGATTTGTGAAGTTATGTGTGGAATTTTAATGGACGACTGTGGTAATCGGTAGTACTTGGTGAGGACTCAGCAAGGAATGACCATAGGCATCGTTAGTATCGAACGCGGTAATTTAAATAATATATAATACGTAATCGTAAAAATTTGGCAAATATTGCAACAATGTCCCTATGAACCTCCCATAATTGTTCGAGTGACAACCACGGGACGGAACATTTTAGAGTCGGTTATTCAGGAGATGCCAAGTAATGCGCTTTTCCAGCATTGTTATTAAATTTTTACACGTAATTATAACTACCGATACCAGATAGCAATCACTCAACGATGCATGACTTTCCGTTAATATCGAAATTTTTATATATTAATATATAATAATATATAATATATATACATGTATATATATGTATTAATATCCACTATTATCGAAAGGATTAAGCTCTTGCGAATACTATTTTTCACAAATGAAGTATATTCCCTTGTAATTTCCCACCGATTTTATTACGAGTTCTCGCCAATATGCGCAGTTCTTTAAACAAATGAAACAAACTAACGTCAACCATCCCAGAGATAATGTGACCTTTTTCTGACTGACTTTAGTGGCCAAAAATACGTACCGACCACCCCACAATGGGCAACAATCGAAAGAGTTAAACACTCACCCTTGTGACCGCATCATAAGACACAGCAAAGAACAGACAGAAAGGGGAGGAGTGAATGAACAGAAATAGAGAATGCAGGTAACACGGGAGACATTACGCGAACGACGATGCTCGTAAACTTTAATTCCATTTCATCGTAAATCCGGTTAAAACGCGGAACAGAATGCAACGGAAGAACAGCCAGGGGTAGATGGCGGCGGCAGCGGACGGAGAGGTAGAAGAGGACGTCTGCCCTTACTTCTCGGCGGTGCAATTCAATCTCATTTGCATGGCCAGCCTTAAAAAGGAGAATTCGCCTTTGCATCGTGGATTTACTTCGTTCCTGCGGACCTTTAAACGGCAGATTCTTAAGCGCGATCGCCGGGGAGTATGGAGTTCGACGGGCAGAGGACAAGAAGTAAAAGGGATATGAGCGAATGTCTGGTCGGAAGAGACGAGGAGAAAGGACTGAAGCCACAACGCGCGGGGAGAAGGAAGTATTTGGACAGATCGTTTCCCTGGAAGGACGTCGCGCAAAATATAAAGAACTGGGAAACCGTATTTTATTCTTCAGGTAAAAATATAGTCGGATGGCGCCATAAAAAAAAATATAACAATGGCAAACTCGTGGAAAAAGTAAGCTGCGTAATGTTTTATTGTTTCAATAAAATGTAAAAGGTCCATCGCACATTTGTGCTTATATGAACAACAAAATCTGAAACAAAATCACAGTTCGACCGACAGTGAACGAACTATTAGGTACTCTAGACAAGGATACTCAGAAATTGCCGAAACGTGTAGCCGAAACTTAATTTGTTGTTTTTTCTGATCGTGAAACAGTACGACACATTTTTCATTATACATATCCAGAGCTGTCATTTCCAACTTTACATTCAAAATACTAATGCGAAGAAAACCATACTGCTAGAAAAAAACGGTAGTCCAACCACTCCAATTATAGTAGGTGCTGTAGTTCCCGAGATATTGCATTTTAAAGATTTTGTCAAAAAATCGTCAATACTCCCCCAGCTTCAACTTTTCAGATCAAAATGGTCGGAAAAAAAATTGTCGATAATCCCATCGCCTTTTTGCCAGCGTTAGTAGACTCGACACGCTTATGAACGTAACTTCCCGGATCGATTATGTCGTTTAATTCAGCGCGGCTATGAACAATTACTTTATTAATGTAGAAGAAGCATCGTGGGATGAGCGATACTACAATATTGCACCACTTTTCTCTATCCCATAACGAGTAATTTCAGTTAATTTGAGACCACAACAACTTCAGGCTTGAACACGGAAACAAGAGTGTCTGAGATCGGTTCATTACAAAATTAGCGTAACCATGTACTTTACGGGACACCACGCCACGCCACACGACGTCCCGCGACGTCATCCGTCGCCTGACGCCACCCTACCGACGCTTCCCGACGCCACACGTCTACCCACGCCTACCGACGCCACACGGCTACCGACACCTAACGACGCTCTCCGCCGCCTACCGAAGCCTACCGTAGCCTATCGACGCTTCCTGACGCTTACCGACGCCTACCGACCCCTCCCGACGCCTACCAACACCTCCCGACGCCTCCCGACGCCACACGGCTACCAACCTATAGACGCGTTCCGACGCCTACCGAAGCCTACCGACACCACCCGACGCCTATCAATGCTTTCTAACGCTTCCCGACGCCTACCATCGTCAATCGACGTCTTCCGACGTATATGATTTCAGCCATTCAACAATGAACACGGATACAAAAATGTATACTAATCGTTTTGCTGAATGTTTAATAATTGGAATAATTGGAAACCTTATACGGAAATTCTAGTAAGGACGTATCACTCAGTTGAAGGTACGACGTAACTTTTTCATTATGCATAAATCTCTGCAAAAATAAAGTTTTCTAATAATTATATCATATGCCAAA
Organism: Cryptocheilus praepositus; assembly: GCA_033815515.1. Classification (NCBI taxonomy): domain Eukaryota; kingdom Metazoa; phylum Arthropoda; class Insecta; order Hymenoptera; family Pompilidae; genus Cryptocheilus; species Cryptocheilus praepositus. Next base: position 670,465 of record JAWWQZ010000064.1, on the reverse strand, counting down.
TACATTGTACATCCGCTGTCCTATAACAAATAGTGAAAAAAATATTAATGATGAAATGTGGGTACTGCTACTTTGACACCTGATTCTACTGGCGACCCGATCGTAATCCTAAAACAGAAGAGAATGATTATATACAAGCATATAACAAAAACAAAATTAAATCCATGAAGATGCTGGAGAACTCTGGGTATGGACGCACCTGAAACAAAAAGCAAATAAATGTTAGATGATTTAAAATAAATCTTAAATCCAATTTACTTGCCATGATTAACTTTCTACTACCATTCATATTAAAAATGCATGTGTTCGTTTAAAAATAAGTAAACATGTAGAACTTTTTATCTGGTATACGAATCAAACATTTTTTCTTTACCCCAAAATATATTCTACCTCACACCCATTAAAAACCAAGAAGAGAGTTAATCAAAACAGTTATTGGTGCCTTTTTCTTAATTGTGCCAAAGTAACTGTTGCAAGTTACATTTGCAATATCTCATAATAAAGAGTATAGTGACTGTCGTGGGATACAGATCCAACGATGAAGCCCTTTCTTATGGGCCACTTCAACTATATTAACATAGTCTCTTCTTTCTTCGAACTTGCATAAGCAAGTCCCCACTGATTGGGAATTTTTCCACAGAAATCGAATACTTTGTATACAACTGCGCACTGACTTAAAGGCATATAATCATATATAATCATATATATGATTATATACGTATATCAATTTCGTGCACGCGCTATAAAATATACTGGCAACGCGTACACGTGTATATATAACCGCAATTCCCAATCAGTTCGAAATATGTATACCACGTATCGAATGACTCCGGTACACCTATTTTTGCTTAAAATTATACCATCGCCTTAAATTTAACTCTTGACCAGTGCAAGCAATCACTACTAGGAGAACTGACAGTAGCAGTTAAACGAGATATGTACATGTTGCATAAAATAATTAGATTATTACCTTGAGAATACATGAATGTGAAAAGATATTAATGATTTGCGAATAACTGCTTAAAAAAAATAATGACAAACCGCAAACCAAATGTTGTTGCAATAGTCAAGTGAATCCAGGTAGACTATCACTTGAACGCCTAATGCCTACCCGTGAGAGAATAAGTGATAGTCTTACTCTGGCCCTACCTACTTAGAATTTAACATTCACACAGAAGTATACCACCTGCCTACCTGATCCCTATATTTAAAAAAGCAAATCAGTCACACCAACACACACACTCCACGATTCTCACACATACCGCCCGGGTGCAAAAAGCCTATTCCTAGAGAGTACGTCCCGGGACGTCTCTGACACCCGAACTCAGCGCACGTCATCATTCATTCACTACTGTACGTACCAAATCCTGAAATCAACTGTCAAAAGCTAATGACCATTCAAGTTAGTCGCGATCGCGGTCTCTACTGATACATTTTTCTGTACAATCAGCTGTTGTACATTTTGTCAATTGTATTGTGCTGAGACTTGTCCGTCTGTTACCAAAAAAGTGTGTACTGATTACAGTGTTTTCTTAGAAAATCGTTTAGCATCCAAACGAAATGGAAAGTTAGAAATACATGTCTGTTTACCCAACGTGCAATCCATGACACTACCATTCATACCACACACAATGCAGAGCACGCTGGTGGTCACTAAACACATTGACAGTCGCTAATTTATGCATTAGTAATCTTATAGTTAAATTCGTGTTCATCGGTCTGATTCATACAAGCAGCACCTGGGCGCGTATATGGTTTCAGACATTAAACAATGAACACGGATAGTAGAATGTATACCAACCATTTTGCTGAAAACATCCTAAACTAAGATTAGTAAAATAATCGTACCTAAACGGGCTAATACACTTTTGAACATATCCTAATCATAATATTATATGACATTAATGAAAATGAACTTTAAGTATTTCTGACATGAATAAAAAATATTGGACATGCATGAAATTTTACTTTATATGAACATTAAAAAATATAAAAATTCTTCAACAAACAAAATTATAGACGCGATCCGAAAATAAATAATTGGTTAGCCTCGAGCAACCTGTCCTCGTAGAGACGATTTTAAAAAGAAAAGTGAAAATTCTTATGTGTCAGCGAATACAGGTACTGCTCGCCGCGAAGTGCCTCCTTGTTCTTTAATAGTAAATCGGCTGACAAAATAGAATCGTTTCTGATTATACCGGAAGTATAACCACAAACACTAGCATTTTCAAAGCATAATTATAGCAAACAAACTTATACATCATTACGGTGATATATTGATAACATAAAAGTCCCGTTTGACACCAAATGTGTCATTACAATCTATTATTTACCTTAATCGTGCATGACGGAAAAATATAACACTTAAATTGAACAAGGACGACCTATCCTATTCTAAGCATACATATAATATATAACATGGACATATAAAATCGTCACTCATAGGCAAACTCCACAGAGTCTACCTACGGCCACTATACTCTTTATTCATTTAAGAAGCATAATTACAACCAATCATCCGTGTCGTTTCGGACCACTCATCCTGCGACATGGTTGGATGATCAGAGGAACTTGAAAATTTGACTTATCAGTGATGACTTCTCAGGATACCACTGCATCACGCTGCTTCGATGAATCCTTGACCCTCTGACCTCTACAGCATCTCAGCATTCTGGATCTGCATGCTAGATCTGCATTCTGCATTTGCATTGCAGATCTACATTCTCCCAGTCAGCATCAGGTAATCGCACATACACATTTTCTTGAAGTATTGGTTCTGCAAAACAATGAAAAGCATGATCATTTTTGCCCATTTTTATGCATCCAATGGTCAGGTTAGATAGTATTAATACTTACAATATACTGCCATTTTTCATAAACTGGGTTTCCTCATTGGCACCAAAGAACACTGACTCTACTACGCGATGAAAATGTATATTTTACTATTGTGATTACGATGACTTATTTCTCTGCCCTAATAGTTACATCAATAAGGATCACTAGCTCCAATTTGCAATCAAAGTAACTGCAATGCAAGAATTACGAACAAACACTGATATTATTCTGCGTGATTCTACACTGTACTATATGAAGGGATGAAGTTATACAATCAGCCTGTGCGGCTGCAAGGGTATATAAACATCGTACTCAAACACTGACTCTAAACCGCATTGCGCGCGATCACAAAACTCCTGAATAAAAATATAATTAGACGAAAGTAGAGATTTCATGTCAAAACGGAATTTGAAACAAATCTAAATTTGTATTGAAACAAGAAAATGAAGCTAATGTTTTAATGACAATTATAAATTTTGGAACTATGTAAAGTATGTATTCAAACCGGAAAATTGAATTAAAGATTCGGTGAAAAGAAAGGGAAATATTGACGAAATTTCAATAGTTATATATACACACAAAGTAGCTTTTTGTGAGAGTAGCACGCGATACGCAGCCTTTTGCCCAGCACGATGATTGGATCAGAAATAAATCTGATTCAAAGATACGCCAGTTTCCAGATCACACCTTCGTGGAGGTTGCTACGTATGGTGATCCACGACAGCAATATAACACCGGTGATAAATATGATTACCCCAAATATGCTACCCTAAAAAGTATTAAAAATTATTTAATTAAGTAGAATTTTTACTGTGCATCTGACTAATTAAAAACTAAACTAAAATTAATTGTTATATCAATAAAAGGAATAATTCAACTAAATGTAACTAACATTTTTATTAATATGAAACTATCTAGAGCTCAATATTTAAAAGGAATTTTAAAAGAATGAGTGAGGCGCGAAAAAGTATTAAAGTAATTAGAAACCGACATGGTACGATTAAGCACTGCGAGCACTTGATCTAAACTGCGCGCGCCAAGGCGCCATTTTGTTCTACCCGTGTTTGTCGCAAGCGGATGGTTATGTAACACATGCAATTGGCGAAATGAAAATTTCATTATGGACCATTCCGGTACATATAAGACAAACAAACCGACTATATATTACCACTTAGTTGCACGTGCAAACCGCTAATTAAATTGGATACTTGAATACAATCAAACGTACCGAGAATAATGTGAAGACTGCTAAATATCAGGTTCCAGTGCGACAATGACTCCCGGTCTCGCCAGTCGGAATGGCACCTGAAATCATAGTCGAATATCTCGAATAATTCAATGAAATAAGCAAAGCGGTTACGAAATACCCATTGCCCCGTATCAGATTCGCAATATTTCAATAAATCTGAGAGTCATGCATCAAAAATTTAACGATAAATAGGTATAAATGTGGCAGCTTACCTCTTCCGATGCGCACCCTTTCACTGCCAGGCACGAACTGCCGGTTGGCTAGGCAGCTGAGCGCTGATTGGCTTGCCACAGCCGTTCGAATCTGATTGGCTCCCACAATGCGCGCTTCAATTAAATTTACATAATTACTATTAAAAAGTTATTTCTAATTTTCACATCATATAGATTTAATGTGTACGATGTTTATTACTAATTAATTATCCATTCATATTGTGTACTGAGTAAGATAATTGGATATCAATAAATTTACCTAAAATGCTGGAAATTCTGCCACCGTTGTGCTCTTAACCTGTTGAGAATACTTGAAATCAGAATTAAATATTTCAATGTATTTACTATGTCAAGGAACGACATTCAGAAATCCGCGTTAGACTTTGCTGAGTTTGCACGATTGTAATAATACCAAACACAATCTTACGGAAACAATATGAAGGAAATAATTACCATATAGTAACTAACCTCTTCCATAACATGTTGTCAGGCTCCGCCTATGCCAGAATATGATGTTCTACCCATAATCATTTACTTACTGGAGGACCAACGCCTAATGATCAAATCTTATACTCGCTACTTCTCATACTGAGTTCTATATCAACCAGTCTAACCTTTTTTAAATTTCAAAATTCTAACCATAAATTCAACATCATTTAATATTTTATAGTTTCTAATCTGAATACAAACGTTTTTATTGAGCACAATGACAAGTACAAATTGAGAGTGTTCTTCTTGCACTGACATGGAATCCTTATTATAAAAGTACATCCATCAATAGCCCGTATCAAACAACTCGCACTTATGAAAAAATACACAATATTTATAAGGGTTATGTGCTGGTATAGAGGCATGAGACAGGGCGTTAAGATTGGAAGCTAGTGATGCAAATTAAATATTTGGACATAAATATCTGAAGACTACAAATCTACATATTACTGTCTACTTTTAGTCATATGTAAGAAATATGGCAAGGTTTTTGATTGTTTTGAAAATCTCTGAATGTTTCCAAAGTTTTACATGAATATGTATTTGTTCTACAATATCGATGCCGTATGATTAACATTAATACAAATGAAAAATACATCATCAATTGTGAAAGCGCTGTAAATGCATAGTATAAGCACAACATGCATGTTGTCTGAAGTACTGGATGATATTTTCAGTTATGTCATTATTAATTACAAAATAACAATACTGTGCGATGAATGTACATTCCTCTGTAGCACATCACACGGAATCATCAAAACAGCATAGTATAATCTTCACATATCACCAAACATTTGCAGCACTGAAGAAACGACTGTAATATCTCACTGATTTTAGCAGCGGTCTCTTGAAGAAATATTGTTTAATCTATAGATGTTTGTTAAACTACTGGATCTAAATCAATGTTTTTAATATATTGCTTTCCTTTGTACCTGTATTGCAGTACACATTCTCTATGAAAAGCGCAAATGGTCTCTCAAGATTACTCAGGTTGACAAGGGCTAGCAATGGGGTAACACATGGCAAGCACCACATAAAAGCAAATGAGCAACTCCCATACTGTACATTGTTGAAGTGATCCCAATAAAAACGCTGGTACTCGGAACAAAATATAAATAAATATTAACTTACAGGGAAACTATTGCTGACATTTTTAAGTTTAGAGAAGGGAAGTTCAAGTTGATATAAAACTTAACATCAACAGTATTGGCCAACAGGGTTTAACTTCCAGGAGCTAACTGCACAGCGAATAAGTGGTTACGTGTAGAACACAATCTTAAATTTAACTTGACAGTACATGAATGCAGGTTGTAAGAGGTTAACTACTTCATGTTACCTGTTCCCTTTCAGCATTTCTGTAGAGCTATCCTAACATTTGTTACAATCATAATAACTGATTGAAGTGTGTTTGACATGAAAGTTAATATATAAATAAAACTATCAAGTTAACTAAGGGTACTTAACCCTTTGCACTCGAGCGGTCCCTCTCAGGCACCACTGGATGTGATGCGACAACTCGAATCGAAGTGGTAAAATGAGCGGTAATGGTGTTTATTTGTGTTTGGCCTAACGAATATCGCTTGACAAGTCTACTTGGTCTTTTGTAGACCATTTTACGAGGTGTCTACATAGCTATAAAGATGCTCTGCTTTCGACATTAGTTCGAATTCAACCTTCTTGGCAATCGCAATATTTCTTCCAAAGTTACTGAGCCCAATAAGTATGGAACACGACGAACAAATTACTTCTAGTGAAGATAATTTCAATTTTTCGGCAATAACGAACAAAATCACATCACTACGTAGACAGCTTGCCCATGAGAACGAAGACGGAAGTGATGAAGATAGCGACGACGTTAGAGGTGTAAGAAGACGAAAAATCCGAATAATCGACAGTGAATCTGAAAGCCAAACTGATTGTACAGAAGAGACTGAACCTTCAGAATGGACAGTGTGCACAGAATCCAAAGAAAGGTTTTGTCAAATATTTTGTGGACTTCACCTCAAGACAATACCCTCACAAAATACAAACCAGCCAGAGCGGCTGATTACTCTCGAATTGCTGGTTCGCCCGAGAGAAAAGCGCCTTGAGCGCAAAGGGTTAATAATGTCTATTACTTCTCAATCAGTTATTGTGATTGTAACAAATGTTATGATAGCCCTACAGAAATGCTGAAAGGGAACAGGTAAAATGAAGTACTTAACCTCTTACAACCTGCATTCATCTACTGTCAGGTTGAATTTGAGATTGTGTTCTACAGATAACCACTTATTTGCTGTACAGTTAGCTCCTGGAAGTTAAATCCTGTTGGCCAATACTGCTGATGCTAAGTTTTATTTCAACTTGAACTTCCTTTCTCTAAACTTAAAAATGTCAGCAATAGTTTCTCTGTAAGTTAATATTTATTTACATTCTGTTCCGAGTACCAACATTTTTATTGGGATCACTTGAACAATGTATAGTATGGGAGTTGCTCATTTGCTTTTCTGTGGTGCTTGCCATGTGTTACCCCATTGGTAGCCCTTGTCAACCTGAGTAATCTTGAGAGACCATTTGCGCTTTTCTTGGAGAATGTGTACTGCAACACAGGTACAAAGGATAGCAATATATTAAAAACATTGATTTAGATCCAGTAGTTTGACAAAGATCTATTGATTAAACAATATTTCCTCAAGAGACCGCTGCTAAAATTAGTGAGATATTATGGTAGTTTCTTCAGTGCTGCAAATGTTTGGTTATATGTGAAGATTATACTACGCTGTTTTGATGATTCCGTGTGATGTGCTACAGAGGAATGTACATTCATCGCACAGTATTGTTATTTTGTAATTAATAATGACATAACTGAAAATATCATCCAGTACTTTAGACAACATGCATGTTGTGCTTATACTATGCATTTACAGCGCTTTCACAATTGATGATGTATTTTTCATTTGTATTAATGTTAATCATACGGCATCGATATTGTAGAACAAATACATATTCATGTAAAACTTTGGAAACATTCAGAGATTTTCAAAACAATCAAAAACCTTGCCATATTTCTTACATATGACTAAAAGTAGACAGTAATATGTAGATTTGTAGTCTTCAGATATTTATGTCCAAATATTTAATTTGCATCACTAGCTTCCAATCTTAACGCCCTGTCTCATGCCTCTATACCAGCACATAACCCTTATAAATATTGTGTATTTTTTCATAAGTGCGAGTTGTTTGATACGGGCTATTGATGGATGTACTTTTATAATAAGGATTCCACGTCAGTGCAAGAAGAACACTCTCAATTTGTACTTATCATTGTGCTCAATAAAAACGTTTGTATTCAGATTGGAAACTATAAAATATTAAATGATGTTGAATTTATGGTTAGAATTTTGAAATTTAAAAAAGGTTAGACTGGTTCATATAGAACTCAGTATGAGAAGTAGCGAGTATAAGATTTGATCATTAAGCGTTGGTCCTCCAGTAAGTAAATGGGTATGGGTAGCACATCATATTCTGGCATAGGCGGAGCCTGACAACATGTTATGGAAGAGGTTAGTTACTATATGGTAATTATTTCCTTCATATTGTTTCCATAAGATTGTGTTTGGTATTATTACAATCGTGCGAACTCAGCAAAGTCTATCGCGGATTTCTGAATGTCGTTCCTTGACATAGTAAATACATTGAAATATTTAATTCTGATTTCAAGTATTCTCAACAGGTTAAGAGCACAACGGTGGCAGAATTTCCAGCATTTTAGGTAAATTTATTGATATCCAATTATCTTACTCAGTACACAATATGAATGGATAATTAATTGGTAATAAACATCGTACACATTAAATCTATATGATGTGAAAATTAGAAATAACTTTTTAATAGTGATTATGTAAATTTAATCGAAGCGCGCATTGTGGGAGCCAATCAGATTCGAACGGCTGTGGCAAGCCAATCAGCGATCAGCTGCCTAGGCAACCGGCAGTTCGTGCCTGGCAGTGAAAGGGTGCGCATCGGAAGAGGTAAGCTGCCACATTTATACCTATTTATCGTTAAATTTTTGATGCATGACTCTCAGATTTATTGAAATATTGTGAATCTAATACGGGGCAATGATTATTTCGTAACCGCTTTGCTTATTTCATTGAATTATTCGAGATATTCGACTATGATTTCAGGTGCCATTCCGACTGGCGAGACCGGGAGTCATTGTCGCACTGGAACCTGATATTTAGCAGTCTTCACATTATTCTCGGTACGTTTGATTGTATCCAAGTATCCAATTCAATTAGCGGTTGGCACGTGCAACTAAGTAGTAATATATAGTCGGTTTGTTCGTCTTATATGTACCGGAATGGTCCATAATGAAATTTTCATTTCGCCAATTGCATGTGTTACATAACCATCCGCTTGCGACAAACACGGGTAGAACAAAATGGCGCCTTGGCGCGCGCAGTTTAGATCAAGTGCTCGCAGTGCTTAACCGTACCATGTCGGTTTCTGATTACTTTAATACTTTTTCGCGCCTCACTCATTCTTTTAAAATTCCTTTTAAATATTGAGCTCTAGATAGTTTCATATTAATAAAAATGTTAGTTACATTTAGTTGAATTATTTCTTTTATTGATATAAGAATTAATTTTAGTTTAGTTTTTAATTAGTCAGATGCACAGTAAAAATTCTACTTAATTAAATAATTTTTAATACTTTTTAGGGTAGCATATTTGGGGTAATCATATTTATCACCGGTGTTATATTGCTGTCGTGGATCACCATACGTAGCAACCTCCACGAAGGTGTGATCTGGAAACTGGCGTATCTTTGAATCAGATTTATTTCTGATCCAAGCATCGTGCTGGGCAAAAGGCTGCGTATCGCGTGCTACTCTCACAAAAAGCTACTTTGTGTGTATATATAACTATTGAAATTTCGTCAATATTTCCCTTTTTTTTCACCGAATCTTTAATTTAATTTTCCGGTTTGAATACATACTTTACATAGTTCCAAAATTTACAATTGTTATCAAAACATTAGCTTCATTTTCTTGTTTCAATACAAATTTAGATTTGTTTCAAATTCCGTTTTGACATGAAATCTCTACTTTCGTCTAATTATATTTTTATTCAGGAATTTTGTGATCGCGCGCAATGCGGTTTAGAGTCAGTGTTTGAGTACGATGTTTATATACCCTTGCAGCCGCACAGGCTGATTATATAACTTCATCCCTTCATATAGTACAGTGTAGAATCACGCAGAATAATATCAGTGTTTGTCCGTAATTCTTGCATTACAGTTACTTTGATTGCAAATTGGAGCTAGTGATCCTTATTGATGTAACTATTAGGGCAGAGAAATAAGTCATCGTAATCACAATAGTAAAATATACATTTTCATCGCGAAGTAGAGTCAGTGTTCTTTGGTGCCAATGAGGAAACCCAGTTTATGAAAAATGGCAGTATACTGTAAGTATTAATACTATCTAACATTGGATGGGCAAAAATGGGCAAAAATGATCATGCTTTTCATTGTTTTGTAGAACCAATACTTCAAGAAAATGTGAGTAATGCAAATGCAGAATGCAGATCTAGCATGCAGATCCAGAATGCTGAAATGCTGTAGAGGTCAGAGGGTCAAGGATTCATCGAAGCAGCGTGATCCAGTGGTATCCTGAGAAGTCATCACTGATAAGTCAAATTTTCAAGTTCCTCTGATCATCCAACCATGTCGCAGGATGAGTGGTCCGAAACGACACGGGTGATTGGTTGTAATTATCCTTCTTAAATGAATAAAGAGTATAGTGGCCGTAGGTAGACTCTGTGGAGTTTGCCTACGAGTGACGATTTTATATGTCCATGTTATATATTGTATGTATGCTTAGAATAGGATAGGTCGTCCTTGTTCAATTTAAGTGTTATATTTTTCCGCCATGCACGATTAAGGTAAATAATAGATTGTAATGACACATTTGGTGTCAAACGGGACTTTTATGTTATCAATATATCACCGTAATGATGAATAAGTTTGTTTGCTATAATTATGCTTTGAAAATGCTAGTGTTTGTGGTTATACTTCCGGTATAATCAGAAACGATTCTATTTTGTCAGCCGATTTACTATTAAAGAACAAGGAGGCACTTCGCGGCGAGCAGTACCTGTATTCGCTGAGACATAAGAATTTTCACTTTTCTTTTTAAAATCGTCTCTACGAGGACAGGTTGCTCGAGGCTAACCAATTATTTATTTTCAGATCGCGTCTATAATTTTGTTTGTTGAAGAATTTTTATATTTTTTAATGTTCATATAAAGTAAAATTTCATGCATGTCCAATATTTTTTATTCATGTCAGAAATACTTAAAGTTCATTTTCATTAATGTCATATAATATTATGATTAGGATATGTTCAAAAGTGTATTAGCCCGTTTAGGTACGATTATTTTACTAATCTTAGTTTAGGATGTTTTCAGCAAAATGGTTGGTATACATTCTACTATCCGTGTTCATTGTTTAATGTCTGAAACCATATACGCGCCCAGGTGCTGCTTGTATGAATCAGACCGATGAACACGAATTTAACTATAAGATTACTAATGCATAAATTAGCGACTGTCAATGTGTTTAGTGACCACCAGCGTGCTCTGCATTGTGTGTGGTATGAATGGTAGTGTCATGGATTGCACGTTGGGTAAACAGACATGTATTTCTAACTTTCCATTTCGTTTGGATGCTAAACGATTTTCTAAGAAAACACTGTAATCAGTACACACTTTTTTGGTAACAGACGGACAAGTCTCAGCACAATACAATTGACAAAATGTACAACAGCTGATTGTACAGAAAAATGTATCAGTAGAGACCGCGATCGCGACTAACTTGAATGGTCATTAGCTTTTGACAGTTGATTTCAGGATTTGGTACGTACAGTAGTGAATGAATGATGACGTGCGCTGAGTTCGGGTGTCAGAGACGTCCCGGGACGTACTCTCTAGGAATAGGCTTTTTGCACCCGGGCGGTATGTGTGAGAATCGTGGAGTGTGTGTGTTGGTGTGACTGATTTGCTTTTTTAAATATAGGGATCAGGCAGGCAGGTAGTATACTTCTGTGTGAATGTTAAATTCTAAGTAGGTAGGGCCAGAGTGCGACTATCACTTATTCTCTCGCGGGTAGGAATTAGGCGTTCAAGTGATAGTCTACCTGGATTCACTTGACTATTGCAACAACATTTGGTTTGCGGTTTGTCATTATTTTTTTTAAGCAGTTATTCGCAAATCATTAATATCTTTTCACATTCATGTATTCTCAAGGTAATAATCTAATTATTTTATGCAACATGTACATATCTCGTTTAACTGCTACTGTCAGTTCTCCTAGTAGTGATTGCTTGCACTGGTCAAGAGTTAAATTTAAGGCGATGGTATAATTTTAAGCAAAAATAGGTGTACCGGAGTCATTCGATACGTGGTATACATATTTCGAACTGATTGGGAATTGCGGTTATATATACACGTGTACGCGTTGCCAGTATATTTTATAGCGCGTGCACGAAATTGATATACGTATATAATCATATATATGATTATATATGATTATATGCCTTTAAGTCAGTGCGCAGTTGTATACAAAGTATTCGATTTCTGTGGAAAAATTCCCAATCAGTGGGGACTTGCTTATGCAAGTTCGAAGAAAGAAGAGACTATGTTAATATAGTTGAAGTGGCCCATAAGAAAGGGCTTCATCGTTGGATCTGTATCCCACGACAGTCACTATACTCTTTATTATGAGATATTGCAAATGTAACTTGCAACAGTTACTTTGGCACAATTAAGAAAAAGGCACCAATAACTGTTTTGATTAACTCTCTTGTTGGTTTTTAATGGGTGTGAGATAGAATATATTTTGGGGTAAAGAAAAAATGTTTGATTCATATATCAGATCATAAGTTCTACATGTTTACTTATTTTCAAAGGAAAACATGCATTTATAATATAAATGGTAGTAGAAAGTTAATCATGGCAAGTAATTTGGATTTAAGATTTATTTTAAATCATCTAACATTTATTTGCTTTTTGTTTCAGGTGCGTCGATACCCAGAGTTCTCCAGCATCTTCATGGATTTCATTTTGTTTTTGTTATATGCTTGTATATAATCATTCTCTTCTGTTTTAGGATTACGATCGGGTCGCCAGTAGAATCAGGCGTCAAAGTAACAGTACTCACATTTCATCATTAATATTTTTTTCAGTATTTGTTATAGGATAGCGGATGTACAATGTATTTGGCATATAGTACAATTATTGAAAAACTTTATTTTTGCAGAGATTTATGTATAATGAAAAAGTTACGTCGTACCTTCAACTGAATGATGCGTTCTTACTAGAATTTCCGTATAAGATTTCCAATTTCATATAACTTGTTAGGTGATCCGTAGTGGCGGATGTATTTCAAATAACTCTCTTTGTACCGTGTACAAAGGAGGCGCAAGACGCTTAGTCCTATCGCACAACACGTTGCAACATGCGTACGACAGGCAAAAGTGTCTCTGTTGCCATGCGCTTTTTCCTAAATTTCCTACAAGCGCGACGTAATCAAAGAAGAAAGCGCGCGAAAAGAAGCCTAATCCACCTGCCGAAAAAAGTACGCGCCTCCTTAGCATACTTCCTTATTCCGATCGGCCGAGAATTTAAAGTGGCGCGAAAGCAAGACGGGGAAAGTTACCGCGACGAAGAGTAAATAAAATTAGAAACAGAGAAAATGATGTCTCCATTTAGTACCGTCTCCCCTCGCCCCCTCGGTTCGCAACTTCCGCCCTCTCTCTCGCCGGTTCATCTCGTTCCCTTTTAACAGCGCCCGGGGTCGAATGAAAAATGGAATTGCAAACGAAGAAACGAGGTTCGAGCTTCTCGTTCCGGCCACCGTCGTCGTTCCACGAGCCACCCTTTCCCGGCCCCGGCCTCCCCCGCGGCGCGGGATATCAGCGAGCGTGTACTTTTGTTCGTTGTGGCTGGCTCGCGCGAGCGTCGCCGTCGCGGCGCCGACGTCGTCCCTGGTCTCTATGCTAAAATCCCCGCCATAATTGTTATGCAAACTGGCCGCTGAATAATGCAGCGCGCGAAATTCATACGTGGTGAACCCGGGTAACCAAGAGGGAGAGCTTTCGCTCGCGCTCTCTGTCTTTCTGTGTCTTTCCCGACCGCGTCCTGTCCTCGTCCGACGACGTGTCTGTTTCGCGGCTCCCGCTCTCTGTCTTGCCGTGCATTTCTACTCGTCGCAGTCCGACGCGTGCGTTGTTACTGCTGAATGTTTTCGCTCCGTCGGTTCCTGCGTTTTATTCTATAAGCTATACGTTTTGCTATAGATCTGCCGTGCCGTTCTGCGCCGCGCTGCCTACCGATGTTTTTTGTGCGAGTAATCTGTTTGCGTTATGATTGTGTAGTTTGTTCGGGGCAACGCGGACTCTGGCCGCCACATTTTTCGATACGCTTCACGGTAGGCTATCGTGACCGGTTCCCCGAAAAATCTTTTAATTTTCCTGTGTTTTCCTGTTTTCGCTTCTCGCGCGCTGTTTCGTGTGGTCATAGATTTTACTGCTCGGGATTGTAGGATGGGTGATGTGGAGAAATTGCCCTGTTCTTGATTAGAGGTTCGTTGGATATCGCATAAAAAGATATCGACAGCATTAATTTACTTAAACCATACTAGCAAATATGTCGCGTTGAAAATAGTTTCATAGGTTCATACCCTCTGTATTTTCGTCATATCAGATATTGTGTGGTTGAACTGTGTCTGTTCTTTGGAGGGATTCTATAATCGGTTGGCAGTACGCTGTCGCATTTACACGTATGTACAAGAGCCTCTTAAGTATTCTTCACGCCTTGAAAATTGCATGGCTAGTAATGCATGCTGTGGAAAAATATGAAAAAGTGTCTGAGGAAAAAATGATTTATGCCGAGATCGCAAAAAGTTCGCCTGAGGTCTGGCATATGTAGGAAGCAAATTTTTCTCGGTACCCTTCGTTCTTTTGTTCGTGCGGCGAAATGCGTGTGGATGAGCGCGTCGCGCGTTGCCGACAAAGGACGAGGGGCTTTTGTTTTTCGGGACCTTACGTGCGAGCGACGCAAAGATCGGGAGTCGATGAGCAGCCGCGCTCGAGAAAAGACGAATTTTAAGTAGGCTAGACGAGCCTTTTGCGTTTCGACGTTTATTCCTTTTTCACCTACCCCACTAAACTGTTCCTGCCCGCCCAAGATCCTACATATTTTTGGGGGCTCAGCCGGGATATAGAAAAAAAAAACATCGGAAGCAGGACTAACAGTGCGGTAACGTGAAATAACGCGCTGCGTGTGAAGTGAATACACGCGTAAAGACATTCGAGCAGAGTGTTTCTTTTTCTTGACGAACTGTTTGTGAATACGCGTAGAGACGATGGCGTCGAAAAGTACGGACGATTTCGCTGTGGTGGACTTGAAAGAGTGGCTGAAGAGCCACGGTTTGAGCACAGCGGGCAATAAAGCCGAATTGGTGCTACGGGTGGATAAACACGATCCTACGGGACAGTGGAAAAATGAGGTGCGAAAAAAGGACAGTGCGTACGCGGTAAATACGGACGAGAACGAAACGCTCGTAAGTGCTAGGAATCCGGCGGTTCCCGGTTCGAATGACGAATTGGCGCATAACCTTCGCGAGATAGATCTGCTCCGACGGGAGAAAGCATTAATGGAACGCGAATTAGAAATCGCGAGACGTGAGCTCGAGTTAGTGCAAAGCGGACGAAATTCGAGTGTATCCGTACAAGAACAGCCTCTCGTGCAAAACAAAAATGCGCGAATCAGTGTAAGAACGATCGCGGATTTGCTCGGATGTTTCGGTGGAAAATCGGAAGACTTTCCTACGTGGTCTAAGCAGGTGCGAGTGTTACGTACGACTTATCGGCTGGATGACGACGAGGCGAGGATTTTGATAGGAATGCGAATTCAAGATAAAGCGCAAGAATGGATGCAGTCTCGTCCCGAACTCGTCGAGATGCCTGTGGACGAATTATTAACGAGATTCGAACACATGTTCTACCACAGACCGAGCAAAATCGTTGTTCGTCAGCAATTTCAAGATCGGAAGTGGAAAAGAGACGAACCGTTCGAGGATTACTTTCATGACAAAGTAATAAAGGCGAATCGCGTACCGATTGACGACGAAGATGAGCTGATCGATCATCTTGTTGAGGGAATTCCTGATCAGACGCTGAAGAATCAGGCTAAAATGCAACGCTTCGACTCATCCGAGTCATTGTTGCGAGCGTTCGAAACGCTCAGGCTGCCGTCAACGAGTGCTGGAGGGCAGGGGCGCGGGAAGGAGCAGGAAAAGGCGACACGGACAAATCATCGTGAAGATCAGCGATACGAAGCTGGAGGCGCATCAAAGAAGACGTCAACGAAGTGTTTCAACTGCGGTGAACTAAATCACATTAGCAAGAATTGTCCGGCGAAACAGCGCGGGCCGAAGTGCTTTCGATGCACTGAGTACGGACACGTTTCTTCAGCATGCCCGAAGCGTACCGACGCTGCGAAAGAATCGAATTTAGTATCACAATCGCACGTGGAGAAACCCTGTAAAATGGTACGAGTAAACGATCACAATATAGTATCCTTCGTGGACACGGGCAGCGATTTGACACTCATGAGAGCCGAATGTTACATAAAAATAGGCGCGCCGCAATTGCAAGGCGTCGAAACGACGTTTAAAGGTATCGGATCCGACAATAATAAGACGATGGGTAAATTCGTAGCAAACGTTTCTATAGACGGGAATCTCTATTCGATTACAACACATGTAGTATCCGATTGCCTGTTAAAATACGATATGCTCATAGGGCGTGATTTTCTTAACACCGTGAATCTCGCTATGAATCAGGGCGCTATCGTAATTGAAAGCGTGAATAATAAACTTGCCGTTAATGATGATATTCCCGAGATATGTAGCATTGAGTGCATTGAGAATAGTAATGACGTCGATCTATCGCACATTAAAGACGCCGCGATTAAGCAAGATATTTACGAGACAATTACCGATTACATTCCACGAAAAACGCGCGACGTAGATATAAAGATGAATATTATTCTTAAAGACGACGAACCTATTTATCAGAGAGCGCGACGTTTAGCACCGGCGGAAAAGGAAATAGTGAACGCGCAAATAGATGAGTGGTTGCGCGATGACGTTATACAGCCGTCGCTCTCGGAATATACAAGCCCCGTTGTTTTAGTAAAAAAGAAAGACGGTACGGCGCGGCTCTGTATTGATTATCGAAAGATAAATCAGAAGATTATTAAAGATCGGTATCCGCTACCGCTAGTGGAAGATCAGCTAGATGCGTTGCAAGGTGCAAAGTTATTCAGTACGCTGGACCTTAAGAATGGCTTTTTTCACGTGTCGTTAACAGACGAGAGTCGTAAATATACGTCGTTTATTGTGCCCAACGGCCAATACGAATTTTTGCGCGTGCCCTTTGGGTTATGCAACTCGCCGGCGGTTTTCGCGAAATTTATTAACGCCGTATTCAAAGATTTGATTAAAGATAAGATCGTGTTGACGTATATGGACGATTTAATCGTACCATCGAGCGATATCGACAGTGGAGTTCGGAAGCTTCAGACGGTGTTAGCGCGGGCAAGTGAATTCGGTCTTAACATAAATTGGAAGAAGTGTAGATTGCTGCAACCTAAAGTCGAATTCTTAGGGCATATCATTGAAAACGGTACGATCCTACCATCCGAAAACAAAACGAAGGCGGTCGCGAAATTTCCGAAACCCACGACGGTGAAGCAAGTGCAAAGTTTCCTGGGGCTAACCGGATATTTTCGCAAATTTATCGAAAGATACTCGTTGATTGCAAGACCTTTAACTAATTTATTACGGGCGAATACGAAATTTAAATTTGATCGAGAAGAAACGGAAGCATTCGAAGCATTGAAAGCTAGTTTGGTCGCAAAGCCTGTGCTGAGACTATATAACGTAAACGCCCAAACCGAATTGCATACGGACGCGTCAATGCATGGGTTTGGAGCAATTTTGTTACAACGTGGTAGTGACGACGGCGAGATGCACCCAGTATACTTTGCAAGCGGCAAAACGACGCCGGCCGAAACAAAGTACACTAGCTACGAGCTAGAAGTACTAGCAGTAGTGAAATCGCTCAAAAAATTCCGAATTTATTTATTAGGCGTTAAGTTTAAGATCGTAACGGACTGTAAGGCATTTTCTCTGACAATGAGCAAGCGTGACTTGTGTGTACGTGTGGCGCGATGGGCTCTCTTACTAGAGGAGTTCGATTATAGCATAGAACACCGACCGGGAAGTAGAATGGCTCATGTAGACGCGTTGAGCCGGAACCCTTTGCCGACCTGTTTGTTGTTAGATGAGGATCGCGATACCATAACTTCGAAGATTCGAAGAGCGCAACGCGATGATGAGTTGATTCGTAAAATTTTTGAATTAGCGGAGTGCGGCAAGATTGACGGATATTCGACGAGAGGCGGCATTCTTTTCAAAATCATCGACGACGATATTCGGCTAGTAGTACCAAAGAGTTTGCAATCGCAAGTAATACGACGCGTGCACAACAACGGGCATTTTTCGTTAGCCAAGACAGAAAATCTTTTGCGACGAGATTATTGGTTTCAAGGAATGAGGCGTAAAATCGAGAATGTTCTTAAAAATTGTATCGATTGCATCCTAGCTGAAAGAAAGGCAGGCAAGCACGACGGATTTCTTAGGCCTATCGAGAAGGGGGAGACCCCTCTCGACACCTACCATATCGATCATCTGGGGCCTCTGCCCTCAACCAAGAAAAGCTATCAGCACATTTTGGTGATTGTCGACGCGTTCACCAAATTCGTCTGGATGTATTCTACCAAAACCACGAGCACCAATGAAGTTTTACAGCATTTAAAGAAACAGGCGATGACATTCGGAAACCCACGACGCATTATTTCTGATCGGGGAAGCGCGTTTACGTCGGGAGATTTTGAGGACTATTGTCGGGAAGAGAATATACAGCATTCGCTCATTGCAGCAGGAGTTCCGAGGGGAAACGGGCAGGTGGAGCGAATCAATAGGACGCTCATTCCTGTATTAGCGAAATTGTCAGCACCGACGCCAGGAGAATGGTACAAATATTTGGATGCTGTACAGAAATATTTAAATGCCACGCCTCATCGCAGTATAAATACCACGCCTTTTCAATTATTTTTCGGTACCCGGATGCGAGCAAAAGACGATCCACAAATACGTGAGTTATTGGAACGAGAGTGGGCAGTAGCCTTTGACGAAGAACGGAATGAGTTGCGAGCTAAAGCCAAAGATAGTATCGCGAAAACCCAAGAAGAAAATAAGAGATCTTTTAATAAAAAAAGGAAGGAGGCTGCCGTTTACCGAGAGGACGACTGGGTGGCGATCAAACGGACTCAATTGGGCCCCGGCTTGAAGTTGGCGCCAAAATATTTGGGCCCGTATCGCATTGTCAAGACGTTACGGAACGACCGATACATGGTCCAGAAGGTCGGAGATCATGAGGGACCATATCAAACATCTACGGTAGCTGATTATATGAAGCCGTGGGCAACTGCAGATGATGAAACCGCCGATGAAGACGACCCTGAAGAGGTGACGTCAAGCGCTGAAGAACTAGCATCTGAGGGCAGATGCTAAAACAGGATGGCCGAATGTAGGAAGCAAATTTTTCTCGGTACCCTTCGTTCTTTTGTTCGTGCGGCGAAATGCGTGTGGATGAGCGCGTCGCGCGTTGCCGACAAAGGACGAGGGGCTTTTGTTTTTCGGGACCTTACGTGCGAGCGACGCAAAGATCGGGAGTCGATGAGCAGCCGCGCTCGAGAAAAGACGAATTTTAAGTAGGCTAGACGAGCCTTTTGCGTTTCGACGTTTATTCCTTTTTCACCTACCCCACTAAACTGTTCCTGCCCGCCCAAGATCCTACACATATTGATTACACACCAAAACACAGGCTGTTCTAAGAAACGATTCGATACTTTGACGGCGCATAGGACACAATATCTAGAGTAAAAAATCCTTAGTAAATGTAGGTCAGAAAGTGAACCGTTTCTAAGATATAAACATTTTTGTATGTTGGTACCATGATTGACATATTGTATTTAAATAATATTTGATTCTAATGAATCTACGCCTCTGAGTGAAATAAGGTGCACTATAATATATATTCCGACACATGAGTATTCATCTGCTAATGTTGCTTCCGATCTATAGTTTTCCACATTACGAATCACAACGTCGCTAATTCACGACTTGTACTACTTGTTCCAACTATCATTATATTTTTCCCTTGATTCCTTCGATCTAGTAACGCTAGCTACATCTCGCGCCATTACCCGGTACCTCTCTATTAAACTGATCTTCAAACTTCATTATACTGACAACTATTAATTGCCTGTTGTGGTTGATTGTTGTTTTATCATGTTTCAAGGCTCTTGTCAGAAGTCAATTTTACAAAAAAGAAGTAATGTCTTAGTTACAATATTGCTTCAATTTTGTTTCTAATAGTAAATGCAGTGTTGTAAGTACTACTTACAGTACTATATAACAATATGACAAATAATACACTTTGCGGCCACCGATCACAATCTCTTTATATTTCAACAATTAAAACGTCGCAACCGACGATGCGATGGAACGCGATTTCAATTTTCACTCTGTAAAATTCCAAGTCTCATATTCTTTTCGCTTATTTCAGTTTACCCTTGTTAATCTTGCCCAAAAGCCTAATATACTACTTTAACAAAATATGTATCATCAATTTTGTTCACATCAAATAATTCTACATTCGCTTAATGTTCTGCAATTGTTTCAAATTTAATAATTAATCTCTCTCCTGAGGATGACACGCAATATATGTCGGAACGTCGAGTTTCGCGATTTCTAAATAATTATTTCGCCATAAAGAAATTTTGTTCGGTGTGCAGCCACAAAGTACATATTTCACACATTAAATTAAAAACCGCCCATACAGATTTATACTTAGTTATAACATCGCTTCAATTTGTTTCTAATGGTAAATGCAGCGTTGTAAGTACTACTTACAGTACTATATAACAATACGACAAAAATATACTTTATGGCTACCTGTCAAAATTTCTTTGTATTTAAACAGTTAAAATGTCGCAACCGACGATGCGATGGAACGCGATTTCAATTTCCACTCTGTAAAAATTCAAAATCTAATATTCTCTTCTCTTATTTCAATTTGCCCTTTTTATTCTTGCAGAAAAGCCTAATATACAACTTTCACAAAATATATAACATCAATTTTGTTCACATCAAATAACTCAACATTCGCTTAATGTTCTGCAATTGTTTCAAATTTAATAATTAATCTCTCTCCTGAGGATGACACGCAAAATATGTCGGAACGTCGAGTTTCGCGATTTCTAAATAATTATTTCGCCATAAAGAAATTTTGTTCGGTGTGCAGCCACAAAGTACATATTGTCACACATTAAATTAAAAACCGCTCATACACATTCATATAATAACACACAGCTTTCTCCAGACGACGCCTTTCTTCTATAACCCCGGCAAGTTTTTTCGCCGATCTACAAGTTCTTGCTCAAAAAGGGACAAAAACCCCAACATTCAACCAAAACCTGCGATGTCCTCATTATCCATTACGTTCCTCCGTTTTCGCGAATATTTCATTCATACATTCCGTTTTCCGCCTTCTCCGCTTTGTGACTCGTATCGTTCTCTTTCATCCGCTTTATAACCATTAACAATCTCACACTTCAGCCGCGTGGCCGTATCAAATCATTTTATGGCCTGTTTTAATAATTAATGAAGCCCGCGCGAAGTGTGGCGTAAAGCATCGCGTCCTCTCGGGGACGAGTGGGTGGGCGACACGGGGCGGCAAAATGGGTGGCAAACGGGGTGGGACACGGTTCTCTACGGTTCCCAGGGGAAAATATGCCACCCGAAACGACGCGGCGAGAGAATACACTTTTCCACCGCGAAAAACCGGACTGTCGGATTTTCGGCTATTTCCCGTTTTTCTCCGCGAGAGGCGGTAATTTCTACATAAATTACGGCGAAGGGGTGCGGTCGGCGCCGCTGAAATTGCGTTTAAATATCGGTACAATGAAGGCGCGCGTTGACTTTCCCCGACCAGCGAAAAAAAGAAGGAAAAGCGCGAAGCATCGCCGCGAATTAGATAATACGCCGCGCGGCTGTTATTTTTTCGCTGTACAAATTTGTACGGCGTGTATATCAAGCGGGAAGCATTTAAACGTCCGTCCGCTGAGAACGTTTTAATTTGGAATAACGCTCCGCGCCGATAACCACCGCGTGAATGGCACATAATGTTTTCAGTAGCGCGTACACCATTTGGTCGATGGTAACGATACACGCTATGATAAATTCGTGTATGATTCGCCGTACGTGCATGCGTGCGCGTCGGCCCGACGAGGAGGACAGCCGAAAAGAGACGGGAAATGCGACATCCCGCATTATATCATTCATATTTGAAAACGGCGTGACGTGTGCGGTCCTTTTATTTGCGGATAGACAAAGCCGTGAATCCTGTCAGCCCCGATACGCCTCGTTCGGTTTATTTTCGGATATATCTGTATATTATATAAATATTCGATACCCGCGCACCGATTGCCCATCACGCGCGTACATCATATTTTGTATCCACGATGCAATCGGAGAAATAAATCACGCGCGTCCTGCTCGTCCCGCGTTATACATCATCGCGATTGATTTTCGCGCACGGCCGAGTCCCTACATCGTCATCGCTTTTACCACCATGGTTTCGATGGCCATGGTTTCCAGGTATTGTTGCCGAAACGCATTCGTACGGCTCGACGCTGTTTACTCTGGACTCTGTATTTACGTGGTGACGGCATTAAAGATATAGAAAGCGGAATGCTAGTTTAGTGTATCGGTAGTTTCGGCGTAACGTCATATTGTATTTTGAAATTGTTTCTGTATTGAGTACTATGTCTTCGGGTGTTTATTGTCGTTTCGATTCAGGGTGTGGAAGGTAATAGTGACCGTTAAGTTTTACTGGTAGTTAGTTAGCCAAGCAGTAGATAACACTCTACGAAGCTGTTTTATGCACCGCGTATTGTAGGTGTATTATTTTTGAAGTTTGAACGGATATTGTTAACACATTACCGACCGCTATTGACTGAAGATGCCACTCATTAACGACCGACACTGTTTTGGATATCGCGCAGGAATTGTGTATGTGTCTATTTGTAAAGCTTTATAACTGAAAAATACTGAATGTGTTGTTGAGAATCCTTTGGTTTCAAAGCAGTGTAATTTTATTGTCATTTAGAATTGTCATAATATCATCTGATATTTGTTTTATCTAATATAACCGTTGACCTCTGAAAAGCCGATTAATCGGCTACCGGTAAATAGCAGTTGGAACCGAAAAGTCGAATAATCGGCTAGCGGTCGTTAAAGCGTTAACTTGGTATGTTGGCTCTTATTTAAACGCATGAATGAGTAAATGGTACCCATACACTAGCTAAGAGTCTAATTGCGAGTTTCCATACGAAATCGCAATTTCTTTTTCACGGTTTTCAATAATACAAGTTCAGGGACCGAAGATCTGTAAACTTCAAATATGAACACATCGTTATCAGTAATTAACCTTGCTTTCCGTATTGTATTTATTATTACTTCATCCTATATTAATCTTCCTGCACTTCGCATACTATTTCCACAATTTCTTCTAACATAAATTGATTGAGGTCAAAATATTAAATTAAAAAAAATAAAAGGATCTAATATGCATAATGTCTCTGAACGCACCGTATTTTAGTACACTCGACGAATGCTCAAGTTAATTTTCACAAAAATGAAACTTTATATAACGTGTATTGCACGTGTACTCTTTATACACCGTAAACAAAAGTGCTAAACTTGATATGTTGGTTTTTATTGCAACTCATTAAAGAAATTAATTAAACACTAATTAAAAATTTAATTTCAAGTTCCCATATGAAGCTGTACATTAATACTCACTATTGTCAGTAAAATAAGTTCAGTGACCTTGCAAATCAAAGCTTACAAAAAGAGAACACCACCATTCGTCAATAATATAGCTTTCCTCTTTCCAGTTACCAGTTAATCATCATATATTAACCCTTTACACTCGACTGTCCTCTCTGAGGCGACACGAAGATATTGCATGTTATTACTGAGCATAATGTAAGCAAACATAAAATGTGTTCAAATATTTGTTTTCCTAAGATGTTCTCGACCCAGTACTACTAAAAGCAATAAATAAAATGAAAAACCGCGGTTCTAATTAAAATGTATAAAACTTTTGCACAATCATCAGAGGTGAATTCCAACAACTGCGAGAACGTCCTTTTCCAACGCATTCAGGCAACAGACTGAACGGTAAATTAAATATTACTCGTAGACGAGAAGATAAAGAAGTCTGTGCTGCATGTTCCAAAAGGAAAACTTTGAGCGAAAGACGACAGACAATTTATTATTGTGGTATTTATTTAACCATATCCGCAATGCATATTCGCTATTATTTTGAACATCATCCCACATTCGAAAAGAATTAGATAATAAGTTTCAATTTCATTTCATTACAAATGTACCAGTAAAGTTTCAGGCAAAATATAATTTTAAAGCTCAATTCTCTTGCAAAACTATATCATTTCATACAAAATAATGCGCGATTCAGTACATCGTGGAGAAACATGTCCGAGTATAGAGGGTTAAATCTCCTGTCCTTTCTCTACCATTTTCAATGGTTTAATCTCACAAACGGTTGAGTTGGAAATATTAAGATAAAAATTAAAAAATAACTTTTATGCGGAATGTACGCATCTATACGCATTATACCTTTGTTTTACTTTATATACCATATACAGTGCACAAAGTAAAGCATGGGTATTTTCCCGGAGGCATTTGCGAAAAATCTATAGTGCTCGTATAATATACTGTAAACAGTGTATAAGTTAAATCAGAGGATGAGTATCTTCCCAGATGTATCCGGCAAAAATCCATAGTTCTCCTGTAATATACAGTAAACAGTATATAACGTAAATCAAAGGATGAGTATCTTCCCAGAGGTATATGGGAAAAATTCATAGTTCTCCTCTAATATACGGTAAACAGTATATAAGGTAACTGAAAGGATGAGTATTTCCCGGAGGTACCTGCGAAAAATCCATAGAGCTTCTGAACAAAATTAAATAACTTATTTCGACCAAAACAGACACAAAATTATTAACATTATCAAAAAGGTTGAATTTCCAATCAAATAAAACTATGCAGAATGTTCCTGAATTATCGCGATTTAACACATTCGCGACCGCTGACATGAATTCACGTCGTTTTTAATTTTACTCCTGATTACCGCTGACGTAAATTCACGTCCTGCAATTTTTTCTCAACATTAGGAGCTTCCGATAATAACCGTTATCTTAACGAGACAAGTGAAAATATCTCAGTTGGCTCACTAAGTGTTAGCCGGCACAATCAAAATATCCACAAAAACGTTTTAAAGTCTGCACAACTTGTGAAAAAGGTCGTGACACTTCATATATATACAAATTATGTAAGGTTCCTTTATGCAAAAATCATTGTTTCTTGATTTATCACACTAACTATAAATATTAAATTTTGCTTTTACGCGGCTTGTCAAAATATCTGCAATATAATTCTAAATGAATTCAGCACAATAATAACGAGTGGTCTATTGTCTATCTATGAAGCAAGTATACAAATTGTAAAAATCTGTTTATTTTAAACAATACATAATTGCAACATTCATATTTCAAAACAAGTGTGGGATCTCAAATACAGGGTCCTCTAATTGGCAATGAAAGGTCACCTATGAACCTCAATTATTATATTGTTGTACCATAGGTGACGAGTTTGTTGAATCATGTTATTTGGTTGCTTAGGAGTCAGTTTGACAATAAGACGTAAAGACGAAAAGGCAAAACGACAAAACGACGCAAGATTAGGAAATAAGACGAAAGTGTCTTGATTGTGTTGTTATTGTTTATAAATATTATACTCTCTAGTTTCACGTATTAAAATCCTACACAAATTTCATCATCTTTATCCTTGCTTCAACGATACAAGTTTGCGGCAGCTTCAAAATTTCATTATTTTCGTCGGTATTTAGTAATAGACACAGAAAAAAATTGTCGGTCGCGAATGTGTTAACAGACCCAACGAATGCTGAAGTTAATTTTCTCAAAAACAAAACTATACAATCAAACTTCATTCCACATTTTCGAACGTTTTTATGTATCATTGCCATTTTCTCATGCTACGATTTACACCACGCATTGACCGCGAAATCAATCCGAAAAACATCGACGACCACCGCTTTCTACCACAAGCACCTTTCCGCACCACGAACTCCGCGGGCCGCGTTTCCTCATATTTCTCGCAAACAAGATCTATCCGCGCCGCTTACCGTCATCCCCACGAATTCACTTCGCGGCCGTAAATCGGCCCGTTAATTTCTTCCGTCGCGAGGGCCGCGTCTGACCAACTTCGTCCAATAACGGTTTTATCCGGTCTTACGTGAGGGCAATAAGATATTTCAGATGATCCCACGTGCCTTCCATGGGAACCCGATAGAGCTGCCATGCGAGCCAAGGCTTTGCTCCTCTGTTACGTTGCTACATTGTTCCGCATGTCTCGTACGTAATCCGAACGAACTCTCATATGGGCCTACTTCCCAACGTAGGGTTACCGGGGTTAGCACGATTTACATAGAACGCGGCTGCCTTAATATACCTGCATCGGGACCGTTCTGAAATTCTTTACGGTGCCGTTCCCCAGCATGAAATGCGTATGGATATTTTCTGACGGTGTTCCCTGTCTCGTATGTAAGCGGAATAAGTGCGCGGGTGTGTTCCATTTTCCGCGCGGAATGAAATTCGGTTGCGCGCGTGTACGAAGGAGCTCAGCCCTTTGACGTTTTGAGGCGACGGCTTGCTAATTTAGTAAGTACGGAGGTGGTTGTGTGACGGTTTCGATGTAAATGTTTTGAGCTATGCATATTTAGCACGTCTTTGCGTCACACATTAACGCAAAATTTATTAAACCTCGTACTAAGGCGGACTTTGATGAATGTACGCTACATATGTAATGTATTATGGTTCGTCAGCTATTCGTTAACACGTTGACTGCCGTGCGTATTTTGCTTTATTGAAACGGCAGTGCTATAAAATGCTATGGCGTTCATTTGGATCGCATCACTATTCTAGAAACAACTGCATTTCTAAAATAATTATTGCTACCCATAGCGACCATAATAGAACGGTGATGCTATAAAATACTACAGCGTTTGACTGAATTATGGAAAATGTAAATAATGTGCGTTTACACGCATTTAATTTGATTACTACAAGTGACTCTTTTTAATCCGCAGCAAATAAATAGTCATTTAACCATCAGTTATCTGTTTGCCTATCTGAAATGAAATACCTCAAATCATTTCAACCGCTACTTCACCCAGCTGTAATTAAATACGCTCATCG
The DNA here is from genome assembly GCA_033815515.1 of Cryptocheilus praepositus. Classification (NCBI taxonomy): domain Eukaryota; kingdom Metazoa; phylum Arthropoda; class Insecta; order Hymenoptera; family Pompilidae; genus Cryptocheilus; species Cryptocheilus praepositus. The sequence continues at coordinate 643,135 of JAWWQZ010000064.1, read as the reverse complement.
CCGGTAAAGATTTCCTGTCAACACAAAACGACAAGTTCCAAGCGTCATTAGTTCGCGTAACGTAGCCGAACGAAATCGTCGGTAGAATAAATAACCCGAGCATCTGCAGGTACAAAGTCCCTCATGCCTTTGCACTTTTCGTGGATATAAACGCGGGCAGAGCATTACTCATCGTACTGGTCGAGCAAAAAGAGACGAGGCGCTCGAGTAACGATCATCATCGAGCAGCGAGGCTCGTTAAGAAACAATGAAATCCCTCGTCCCTCGTGGGCATGGCAGTTCACGAACATTAGCACCATTTCCGAGGGAGGAGAGGCAGTTTTCACAAACTAAAATCCTGCCAACCATGCTCAGACCATCGACAAATAGAAATCATGCCGGGTTCCTGGTGTCTAATCCAGAGGTTTGATGTGCCATGATGGTTCATTAGAGTAGTTTTGTATGGAACATGGTATTCGATGGTAGATAAATGATAGTAGATGGTGAAACTGACGTCAAGCATTTTTGTCTAGCAATTTTAATAAGACAATAGACTTATTTTCTCAATTTGTAAGCAAGTTGCCACATTAGATACGGACCGTTTATATTGAAAGTGATGTAAGTCAATTGTAAAAAAAAAACATAATTTGTCCATAATTTAGGGTAAATTTTTTACTATAACTAGTTATTATATAATATCTTAAAAAATGTCAATGCTTTGTTCAATTTAAAATTGGCCAGTAAAATAAATTGCGTAGCGATTGATTATGAAAGCGGGGTAAGTCCTATTTCCATAGAAAATGGTATAAGTCCATTTACTCCCGTAAATTTTTTATTATTATTTAAATTAAATTATGTATTAGTATTATTTAAATTAAATTCGCCTAAAAGAAATGAATATAATCAATTTACATATTGATAATTTAGAACAAACATTTTCACACTTGACATAATTAATTTATATTTTTGGGCTGACTAATATGCCTTTAATTTCTCAAAACAACGAAAAATGGACTTGCACCACTTTCAAACTAAACGGTCCATATATTTATATATTATATCATTTACAAAGTATCTTCTTTTAACCGTTTCGAGACCATAAACAACAATAACTCTATATGTTTTACGATCTGTGGGCCCCTTCTTCACAGTAAAATACTTACATTATAAAATAATATAGCAATAATACTGCCAGTGAAATTGTTGAGAGAATCAATGTAAACAAACCTAATACAAAACTAACCAACTACTCTGAACGCCGGAATGCAAAGTTTCTGAAATACGTAGACTTAATACATAAAAATGACAAATCCGAACTTCAATTCAGAAGGACCATTTTTTTGTGCAAAATTCTTTTGCCCTCGCTTTTACATTTAAGTCGTACCAAAAACACATGTGTCGAAGCAAATAAGCTGCACAACTGTTTCTCTTCACTGGGGACAGTTCCATTCTAAAAAGTCAGCCGCGAAAGTGTTAAAGTTAACATCCTCCCCAGCGGCCGACAAAGCTTGACCGTGTTAATAGATAATTCCCCCTAAAACACACATCTCCCATTTCCACTCTCTCGCAATTATCCGAAATACTCGGACGTTTTCTATTTACCCTCTCGGTTCTCACTACACAATCAGCGGCGTATCCTCTAGCCGACACCTCGTCGTCACCGATGCCGCTGCATTCTATCCCCGCTTTATTATAATTAAGTGCGTCCTTCCTTTGATTCGCCGAGTTCGTCGCGCAAACACGTTTGGGTAGCGGGCCGGTTGAGCGTCCTTGAAAAGGGATCGCCTTAATTAAACGCGCGAAACGAAGCCTTTTGTCCGCCAGGTGTGCGCGGGCTTTCACGGGCAATTAATTAAGCACGATATCAGCGAGCGTCGCTTCATGCCTGACAACCGCAACCAGAATTTCCGTGACGCGTCGGCGTCGGAAGGAAGGAAGGAAGGCGGGCTCGAGGGGTGCGGGGGTGGACGGTAAACTGCATCAGCCAGTTCGCACATTGTGCACGCGAGGCCCGCGGGGCAGGGGGGAGTTCGACGAAATTTATATAATATTTTCCCGACCACTGGCCTGGCTTTTCCGCTCGCCGCTTTAACGCGCAGATTTCGCGCGCGAGCGCGCACTTTTATTTATTCGCCGCGCACCCGCGGAAAGCCCTCTCTTTTACGCGCAAACACCGTAGATTTAATGCCGCCGCGCTGTTCAATTCTAACGTTTTGTACGGGACGCCGGGATAATGTGGTATGGTGCTTTTTTATTCCAGCTCAAATAGCGATACGTGCTGTACGCGTGGATCGGCGCGACGGAAAAGTACGCGACAGCCAGTTGACGCGGGGTGATATTTTTATTGTAATTTAATGAACTATGGATGTTGGCCGCACGACCCGGGCGATGGCAAGGTATTGGACGTCGGGTTAAGGAAATATGGTAGTTTTTATACTGGTTTAATAAGCCATAGGTGCTACATAAGTGGATCGGTGCGATGAAAATTACGGGTCGCCGGGTTAACGTAATATAACATTTTTTATTCTAGTTTAATAAGCAGTATAGATATTAGATGCGTGTATCGGTCCTACAGCAAACTGCGGGATGGCGTGTTAATATGATGTGGCATTTTTTATACTAGTTTAATGAATGACAGGTATTATACGCGTGTGTTGGTGCGATCGAAAGCAAGGGTCATCGAGTTAACGTAATATAATATTTTTTGTTTTAGTATCATAAGCGATATAATCGTGTTAGTATGACGTAGTACTTTTTAAACTAATAAATGACAGGTATTATAAGGGCGTGTATCGATGCGATCGAAAGTGCAGGTCGTTGAAGTAATGTAATATTGTATTTTTTATTTTAGCTTAATAAGCTAGACGTGATACATGCGCGTGTCGGTGCAATGGCAAAGTACAGGCTATTGTGTTAAAATGATGAATTTTTTTATGCAAGTTAAATAAGCGGTAGGTGTTGTACGCGTTTATCGAAGCGATCGAAGGTACGGGTCGCCCAGGTAATATAATACATTCTTTTTTATTCTGGTTTAATAAGCGACACGTTATTTGTACGCAACAACAAATTAAGCTAATATGGTACTTTTTACTCTAATTTAATAAATGATAAATATTCTATGATGATAACGGTGCAATATAAAGATATTCGTAATGTCTTACACTTTTACGGAAATATTGAATAAATGATGCAGCGCGACTGATACTGTTGTAAATTGGCAAACTAATTTAGTGATATAAGGTGTGTATGGCTGAAAAAAGAAGTATTGGAGGCGAACCAAAAATGCAATAAAAGATCCTGTTATTTTATGTACCAGATAAATCATCAGCGAGTTTTGATGTAAAAAGCTGCGTGAACAGCTGAGAGAACAATGTGTATAATGTAGCAGGATGGGTCACTGCGGTATGAACAATCAGTTGGGTTACCGTGTGGACAGTATATTAATGTAGACAGCGTGGACTGTGTCTATGTAGACAGCGGAAGCTGTCACAGTGCATACCAAGTAGAACAGCAGAGAATATACTCCGGAAATTATAATACCGTAGACTATTGTACCGACCTAACCATAGTTTATCCATATAATTTTTATTCGAACAATTCCAATCTGCTCAGCATACCGCATGCAACGCAGAGTACCTTACGTATACATGCGGGTATCAATATTATACGAATATATCCGTAATATGTGGAATTTCGTGCACAATAATAAGTGATAGAATACTGTGACTGTCGAGCAAAAGTTCATCATCCGCTTCGTCGTTTTTGCCCGCGCGTTGAAAAGGCCGTCGAAACGCCGCTCTGATTTTTTAATCCTTTAAATTGGATACCGCCCATTGTTAGACCGGCCGTAGGCAGAATTAATTAACGTCGCGGGCAGTTGTAAAATTCCGGGCAAGCGAGTTATCTGGACCGGCTGATAAGGTTATCACGAAACTTTATTGACCCTATTGAGCGTTGCCGACTGCGTGAACTTTCCCTCCGGTCCTTCCTCGTTCACCTGTTTCATTCCTCGTATTTCCCGCGTCGGCGTTAATTAATCTGAGCCGAAGGGCCATATTTCGCCGTCAATAATCGAACGGTCGCGCTTCATTCTTGTATGAAATATTTACCGTCTCGGTAAACGATCCGTTAATGTTGATAACGGTGCCGTGCGAAAATGCAATTTACGTTCGTTTGCCGATGAAAGCTGGAAGAAGGGCAGGATTTTATGGCAAATTCGCGCGCGTATCTCTCCCCCGTCGTAAAAGTATCGTACGTGCAATATTTGTGCATCGCGGACGTCGGCGATGCGGTATGCGAACGCGGCTAATGCAAAAAGTTTCCGGTGCTTTTTCATTTTTGCGCGGAATGTTTACCGTGTCAGTAAGCGACTCGCCGATGTTAAGAACGGCGGCCAGGGAAAACGTTGCGCGCAATTGTTTATTGTTGGGGAAATGAAGATGGACAGAAATTGATGCTGGTTGTGGATGAGTGCTTTCATTCCAGTATGAGGGAGGTTATGTGCAAAAAGTACCCACAGTGTACGTACAAATATTTCCGTTTTTCTTTATTTGTGTATAACACATTTTCCGCTTCGATAGCTGATCTTTTAACCTGTTAATACCCGAACGAAGTCATACAAAAATACAATGAGCATTCGTTAATAATCGACGAATCGAAACCGTAGGTGTAAAGAACAAATGCTGTGCGAAACATCTACTGCTTTAATAAGCTCTTAACAATAAATGTTGCGCGCAATTGTTTATTGCTGGAGAAATGACGATGGACAGAAATTGATTTTGACATTTTTCTTTATTTTTGTACAACACATTTTCCGCTTCGATTGTTGATCTTTTAACCTATTAATATCCGTACGAAGCCATACAAAAATACAATGAATATTCGTTAATAGTCTACGAATCGGAGACCGTAGGTGCAAAGAATAAATGCTGTGCGTTATGTATATGTACATCAAAATATTTTCGTTTATGTTATAATGTTTCATTGAAACAATTGCGGTGTGATGTATACATAACGCATAGCATTTACTCTTTACACCTACGGTCTTCGATTCGTCAATTATTAACGAATGTTCGTATATTTTTGTATGATTTCGTTCGGTATTAATAGGTTAAGGGATCAGCAATCGAAGCCAAAAATGTGTTATACAGAAATAAAGAAAAATGGAAATATTTTGTCGTACACCGTGGGTACCTTTTGCACATAATCTCCCTCATGCTGGAATAACAGCATCCATCCACAACGAGCATCAATTTCTGTGTATCCTTATTTCTCCAGCACTAAACAATTGCGCGCAACATTTATTGTTAAGAGTTTAACTGATCGTTTACTAAAGCGGTAGATGCGTCGTACAAGAATTAATATATACCAAAATATTTTCGTGCGTGGTAATCGTTCATTGAAACAATTGCGATACGATGTACATATATTTATTTTTGTACGAAGCATCTACCGCTTTAATAAACGACCAGTTAAACTCTTAACAATAAATCACGGCATTCAAAACACAATTCCGTTCATTGTTCGTCAATGATCCAAAGATCATAGGTAAAACCGTACATTCATCCACCGTAATCGTTTCAATGGGCTATTACAACAACCGCAAAAATATTTCCGCATGTATATGCGCCCATGCGAAGCACCTACCGTTTCCGCAAATGATCGGTCAAGCTCTTAACATTATACGACAACTGGCAAAAACATGATTCACATTCATTGATCGTCGATGAATCGAAAAAACTCGTACGTGAAAAGCATCAATTATGTACGATATCTGTGCATTGCAGCGTAGCTGTTACAATATACGAGTACAACAAACGCAAAGAGTTGCTCGTGTGCCGAAAGGGCGGTGCAGGGACGCTTAAAAAATACGCCCGGAAATAACGGAACGCTCGGCGCGGGGAAATATGTCGATTATTCGATTAAATAACGGCCGAGCGTACGGATCGTTCGACCAAAAATTTACTGCCTCCTCTTGGGTCCGGTGATGCGACCGTATTGCATCCGATCCACCCCACTCGCAACACGCCCTGTTATCACCGGTCGAATACCTGTTCGGCGTAAATCGAGGGCGATTTGTTTTTTCATTTTCTTTTACGAAGGTGTGAGACACTCGCGCTGTGTTCAACACAATACGAATTGACCGGTATCGAAGTACACGCAGTCTACAGTTGTACGCTCGAAAATAAATTATCACAATCTGTAGAAGACACAAAGTAATCTATGATATGACGAGAAAGAAATCGTGATAGAAGTAAGATAAAATGTTGATGGTTAGCATGAAGGGGAAAAGGTAATAACGTAAATATGGCGTTGGGACACAATGCAATTGTATGTATGCAAACGGAAAATGCTAATACACAAAGAATATCCCATAATGGATGGAGTACGATAAAAAAAAATCAACACAATTATGGATGGTATACGTTGATTATGAACGGTATAGATGGACATTATGGATGGTATACGTCGAATAAAAATAGAAGTAAGATAAAATGTTGATGGTCAGCGTGAAGGAAAAAAAAATAATAATGTACATATGTCCCTGGTACACAATGCAATTGTATGCATGCAAACGAATAATGCTAATACACAAAGAATATCTCATAATGGATGGAAAACGATAAAAAAAAATTAGCACAAATGACACAAACCGCTTACAGTCGCGGTGAAGGAAATATAAAGTAATAATGTCAATATAATATTGGTACGTAGTACAGTTGCCTATACGCAAACTCACAATGTTAATTAATAAATGAGGTCTCATTATGGATAGTATACGTCGAATAAAAAACATCAGAATACAAGAGAAATCAATTGTTGATCGCCAGCAAAATGGGAATAAAAAAACAATAATGCATATTCATTGGTACACAGTTGAAAGGCATATATGGAGACTAATAATGTTAATGTGTAAACGATGTGTAATAATGAGTGGGATAATCGGAAGGAAATCTCGATACAAATATAACAAGTCGCTGATTGCGGGTTCTGCGAAACGGAAGAATTTTGAATGTGAACAAAGGAATGGTGCGGTAGCAATCGGGCAATTATTTCCGACAGCTCGTTACTCCCGTTTCCATGACTACTGCTCTAATTTTCCACCGCCGTTACGTATCGGTTTTCTGCTCTTGCGAGTTTCGCGGAAAACGTTAATGCTCTTGTAAGCAATACTATTGAGTCGAAGATATGAGTGACGTCGAAGGGTGGGTGTGCAGTAAACGAAAAATGAAAGTATGGAACACACCGAGTTTGGGGCGAAATTAAAAAAGTGTAGAGATGGATTTTGCGATTCGATGATTAACATCTTGTCGGAGATCTTCACGTTGCGTTTTTCATTTATTGGGGTAAAGTATGTCAAAATGCTTGCCACTAGAAAAACATGTAATAAATTAAAAATCTTAAGATTTATGTACGACCTATATTACGAGTAATTATTTATTAAAATATTATTTACTAAAAATTTCGAAACCACAATCTTGTAGATTATTTGAAACCCAACAAGATCAATTGCAGTTTATATCATTATCGATAGATAGCACAAGATTTAGACCGGAACCACAAATTAAGTGAAATTGATAGAAAGTGTCAATGAACAGTATCCGGTATAGAACTTTTTATCTGATCTTTTTGTCTAAATTGCTCCAGCTTTTAACTTCTCTTGATAACCTCAACGTTCCCCTTTTCTCTTCATTTTAACATTTTAATTTTTTTCCTCTTCTCTCTATTAGACTCTTTTAACTGTTTCACTCTTCTCCATTATGACTTCAGTTTTACGTTTTTTTCACTTGCTTCGCGGTTTTAATTTTCTTACTCCTCCGTTTCTATTTTTCCCTATCTTAGTCTTCTGTATTTTCTTCCGTTCCACTTTTGATAAGTACATTACGTCAAGCCGGAATTCGCAGATAGGTACCGGTTTATTATCCTGTCCGCCTTCTGTCGGAACAAGCTCAATAAAGGAAAATAGTAGAATAAACGGAAGCGGCGAGCATGATGAAAATAAACCGAACAAAAGGTCGCGCTAACTGCAATCCACGCTCGCGAAAACCTCGACTAGTAATATTTAAACGTCTATTGTAAGCAGGTAAATGATTTAAGCGGTTATTAACAAAGAATATTTACGACATCAATATGCAGCCCCAGATATCAAGACTATAGCCGGACTCAGGAATAAAAATAGTAAGAATTGCATTTGGCAATTATTTTCCAGAATTCAATGAAGATACAGAATAAAATTCTTTTAGTATTTTTCTTCACGTTATTATTTTCTGACTACCCTCTGATATTCAACTTCTTTAACCCTTCTTTGCATGATTTTTCCTTTATTGGTGAAATAAATCAAGGTGATATAATTCATGTTCAAAATTAAAGGAAAAATGGTTAAAAAAATCTTAGTATACATTTATAGTATAAATTTAGCAAAAAATAATATGATGGATTTCCATCATCATGCAAAGTTAGATCAAAGTGAACTTGTTGTTTTATATAATTTTTTGGCATTTAATGTTATGATGGAAATTTCCACCATCATGCAAAGAAGGGTTAATGCGCTACACTCTGTATTAAAAAAAAAAAAAAAACATACGTTTAAAAAATCCGATTATATTCTCAATTCACATATAAAGAATTTCTTTATGTTCGTAAAGAATTTTAATCAGATCCAACGTCTTTCAGAGACTACAAAATAATTATGCGAAGAAAAACGCGGAATTTTGTAGCGCCCAAAAAAAGTTTAGTATAATTCAGAAATTAGTCTAGAAATTTGTTTCGGCGCATAAACCAAATTGCATAAAACAGTCGGTGCATAAAACAAGTGGTATAAAACTTGTTTATGGCCTTATCCGCACGCTTTCTCAATGCAGAATGCAGCACATTAAAGAAGTTAAAATCAAGCGGTAGTTAGAAGTAATATTACAAGATGCTCCGTATGATGGGCTTATTATTTCGACCGAGTGAACTTCATTTCATAATCAGAGATCGCGTTATATCTTCGCAGACCGCGGCTCCGTACTTCGCTCGACCGCGCTCGCGGAAATTTAATAATAATTAATTCCTCGGACATGTTCATCCTTAATTAGTTACGATTGCATGGTAACTTACAGTGGCTGCGGAACAGAAAGAAACAGAGAGAAAGGGAAGGGGATTATGCAAAGTGCACGAGAAATATACTTTCCCTTCCCGCGGAGAAAAACTGCTTACGTTCGTATAATTGAGCTACTCGGAGTAAGATCCTGCCGGAGTTTAACTTTTCACGATAATTGAGGGGCGCGCAGGCAGATAGAGGAAAGTAGATACGCGATATGGAATGTCGAGCCAGTTTAGGATATTGTAACGCGGATGCTAATTTATGCAAAACGCCACGTTGATACTTAGCCCCGCGATGTTCGCGCTATTCGAATATTTTGTTGTAATCGAGTGAAGCATCGCACGGCTGCAATTACAATTTCGTACGTTCGTTCGACTGCGCGTTCGGCCGACGTTAAAACTTTGAATATAAATGCAGTCATGCAAAACGAAAGAGGCCGAAAAAGCGTGTAGTGCGAATTCTCGATAAATATGAATGCAAAAAGAGCGAACATCGGGTTGCGGACAACAAATCTCGTTCCGACGCTGAACGTTGCAAGCAACGATACCGAAGGAGGTAAAAATTCATTGGAAAAATTCGTCCTGTCGCCTCTGGCCGATCCATTGTCGTTCACCGCGGCGGCTTTTGTGAATGACAGGCCTTATCGAACTGGGGCTTCGACTAATTAGCGTGCGACATGACTGACACCATTAAAACTGATCGGCATAAGCGGGTAGACAATCCCATCGATATTCATTGCATATCATCGTTAATTGTCACTGCTCTGCGAGATCCAATATTCTGTCTTCCATGGAAATCGTGACAATCATTTTAAGATCTAGAGGCATAAATGCAATGTGTGATCCATACATTCCGCTACAACCTAACGCTGTGATATTCTGAATATGCAATAGGATTATCAATGTCATATTGTTATTATATGGACTGACCGAATTTCCTGTGTTGCGTGGAAATCGTGATCGTTGTACCAACCATGCCATAGTTCCCTGATATTCTAAGTATCCAGTGTAATGATTAATGCGACATTGCTACTGTAACAATGTTTTTTGAAACTTTACTTCATATTTTTATGATCGAGCGTTGTTGACCGATCTCGAGTTATCTTGGGGTTTCACTTACTGTTTTGGAGCCTGAAAGCAATATAAAAGTTTATAAGAACGTAAATAAAAAATCTTCTAAGGCATTATACATAGGGCATTTTGTTCTAAAGAAAAGTGTAGCAAAACGCAATATGTTTGCATGCCCAGAAAAATAATTGAACGTATGTCATAAGTTTCATTTCAACGCAATGATAGGTAAATTAAGTATATTCAACTTTAATAAGATGCTTTTTATTTTATATTTAATTGCAGTAAAATAACCGACTATGAAAAACAGCGTTAGCTTGCAATAGCCGGTCAGCAAAGCGTTAAAATAAAAAGTCATAAATACAACATAGAATCCATAGTCCAAGGTAGGTCCAATTGTAGCATAATATTCCGAATATTCTGACATCAAATTGCAATCTCCTTCTTAGTGCAAAATTCCTCCGGTTCGTGTCAACCGATAAATGTTTTTTAAAATGACGAATCATAAATACAACATATAATCCATAAATCCGAATAAAGCATCCAGGTATGGCACATCGTACCGAATATCCTGACATCAAATTGCAATCTCCTTCTTAATACAAAATTCCTCCTGTTCGTGTCAATCAACAAATGTTTATTAAAATGACGAATCATAAATACAACATATAATCCATAAGTCCGAATAAAGCATCCAGGTATGGCAGATCGTTTCGAATATCCTGATATCAAATTGCAATCTCCTACCCAGCAGAAAATGTCTTTTGCTCATGCCTGCCGGCTAATGTTACTTAAAATGACGAATCATAAATATAACATATAATCCATAAGTCCGAATAAAGCATCCAGGTATGGCAGATCGTTTCGAATATCCTGACATCAAATTATAATCTCCTACCCAGCAGAAAATGTCTTCTGCTCATGCCTGCCGGCTAATGTTACTTAAAATGACGAATCATAAATACAACATATAATCCATAAGTCCGTATCAAGCATCCAGGTATGTCACATCGTTCCGAATATCCTGACATCAAATTGTAATCTCATACCCAGCAGAAAATGTCTTCTGCTCATGCCTGCCGACTAATGTTACTTAACATGTTGACTGCCGAGCGTATTTTGCTGCATCAAACGGCGATGCTATGAAATACTACAGCGTTTTACTGAATTATGCAAAATTTAAATAATGTGCAGGTATTGGAGACCAAAGGATCGCATCACTATTCTAACAGTAACTGCATTTATAAAATAATTATTGCTACCTATTGCGAATATTTTGGATCTTCAGTAAAATCTCTTGCGCCGGTCACCGGTGACCATCACGGCAGTTAAAGTGCTAAAAGGACGAATCATAAATACAACATATAGCCTACAGGTCCAACTATAAAACAATATTTTGAGTACCCTACCGTGAAATTGTGATCTCGTACCTAATAGAACATTACTTCAGCTCGAACAACAGTAAACAATGTGCCGCTGTCTGAAGAATCGGAAACACCTCTCGAAACCTCTTTTCTATTAATGCGCGCGGCGTTTGTTAAACCAGGCGTAAAACTTTCGTCTCGAAAAGCCCGGTTCGCTGCCTCGGGGGGATTCCTGTCCACCAATCGGAGCAGTCTCTTATTAATAAGAGGTATCGGGCCTGAATGCAGCGCTCACGGATAACGACTAGCTAAGAGCCGGCGCGCAGAAAACAGACAGACGAGAAGAAGGGAGATCGGGTGATCGTCAAAAGTTTTATTAAGACTCGGACTAATTACTTCCACTAAGGGTGCCGCCTCCGGTTTCTTTATTATATCGACAGGCGACGAGATTACTTCGACTGGATTTCGCAGCATCGAAATTACGGATGCCGACTCCCTCTCCTTCCACTTCCTCTCCATACCTCCACTTTTTCCCTTTTGGCACGATGAAAGAGACTACCTTCAAGGAGTAGGACAAAAAATTCCAATCTCCTTTCGGCGAACCAGACATATTGGTCTGCATCGCTTTTCTAAGATCCTTTTTCTGTCGTCGCCAGCCGACACCGGCCGCTCCCGAGTTATTTGAGAATAACGTGTCTGAGCAGAGATCCGCTTACTGACGCTCAAACTCAACTGCCAAGATCTGTCCTCGCGTAAGAACCCTTGCGGGCTTTTACGTGATCGCTTCTGACCGGGAAGTCCCGACGGTTGTGCCAGAAAGCGACACAGAAATCGGCCAGGCGGATGTAGAACAATAGATTCTTTGAGACTAGGTATAATATTGGGTTGTCCGGAAAGTTGCCGATTTTCGGTAGGTGACGTAAGAACGGGTCTGAATAGGGTAAAGTAGGCATTGATTGACCGGTGTACAGTGATTGACCGTTCTGCGGTCATGAACGAATGTCTGAAGATCGCTGTAGGTATATTTTCATTGTTTTGAATATCAGTCTAAAGCGCATTCTGTATGTGACTGTCTTGCAATACAGAATTCTTGTGTAGATTACCTGTGATTCACACTTTGACTGCAACGGTGGTCACCGGTGATAGGTGCAAGAGATTTTATTAAAATTGCAAAAAAATCGCAATGAAGTCTATTTTCAATCTTGTAAAAGCAATTCATATTGGAACGGTGCTTTAATACTTTGGCGTGTAACAACTCTGCGTTACCTTCATATTGCACGATTTAACACGTTGACTGCCAAGCATATTTTACTATATTAGAACGGTTATGCTATGAAATACCATAGCGTTCGACTGAATTATGCAAAATGTAAATAATGTGCAGGTACTGGAGACCAAAGGATCGCATCACTATTCTAATAACAACTGCATTTATAAAATAATAATTGTTACCCATTGCGAACATTTTGAATCTTCAGTAAAATCTCTTGCGTCGGTCACCAGTGACCATAATGGCAGTCAAAGTGTTAATAAACATACACCAAAATTTAAATGTGCTGCGGTCCAATTTTCCTTCAAATTCGGCACGAACTTCCCGGACAACCCAATACATTATACCGATCGTCACTATTAATGACATCGCAAATTTGCTTAGGGTACATTGATCAGTTAATGTATTGAAATTTATTACTTGACAACCTGACGTGTCGACACTAGATGCGTTCTATTATAAATACACTAAACTGTTAACGCTGTTTTGAAGCCGCCTCTAATGTCGAAGCGTCAGACTTTCAAATAATAAATTTTGAAACACGACTTTATCGGTACCAGCCAAACAAATTTGCGATATTATTTTCGGAAACACTAACGGGTCGTAAATGGAAAGTTCAATCTCGCTATCGATGTGATTGACACATGGGATATAGTGTATCAGCCATAAAATTTGCTCCACCTGTGAAACATCCGATAAAAATACGTGTTGAAAGTATTGGCTACCGGGTGGATGTCGCGTCTGTTTTTAACTTCCTACCGACGTTTCGCAGACGTTGCAGTCTGCATCTTCAGGGTTAGGATCCTCCAATATTGAAGCCCCCCTCCGTCACTCAGTTTTTATACGAGCCGCTCATTTGCCCAGTCGTTTAGCTCCACCAAACAAAATTTCGTTGGAAACACAAAACTTCAAACAAATTCTTTGTTCGATAGAATTAGCCATTATAAAAACGACGAAGCACAAAAACTTGCTCGTTGGAAACAAATGCCAAACAAATACTAGTGATCAGAATCTTTTGAAACTTGACACAGATGTCTCTCACAGGTGTACCAATTTCAGAAAAAAAATTGACTGGGTATGTCAACGGCGGTTCTTTTAAATTACAAATTCCGGGTACTTTCTGATCATACTGTACATCAATATAATAATTGAGGATCATAGGTGACCTTTCGTCGCCAACTAGAGGACCCTGTATTTAAGATCCCACATTTATTTTAAATATTAAAAATAAAACAACTCTTGACTAGCTTTGGCACTAAAATTACAAAAAAAAAAACGGTGAACTAGTGAAGTTGAATGCCTTGGCCTGTAAACAGTTCACATGTCTGGTGCCTTCGTCACGAAACATTGCATGATGCATAGCCGCTTTTAATACGACCGGTGAATTAAAAAAACCCAGGAAGTTCAGTTGCCAAACATAAATGTGTTCGTTTTTTACTTTAGGGCACCACTGTGCTTGACATCTGCGCGAAACTGCCTTGCTTTTATTTAATTAATTGAACTCGGTCTCTCTACTACGTATGACATCACTGCAAATAGCGGGCATAGATGAGGTACATTACTTCGCTCGGCTGTTTTCTGACTTTCCCCATATTCTGCACGTTACGCAATTTCAACGATCGCCACTCAGGCTATTCGACTGTGGATACATAAAATATCGCGTGCGCTTGATTGTTTGCGGAACCGTTTGAGGTAACGTGCATTCGCGTAGACCGCAAATTAACAATAGACGTTAATTAGTAAACGCAAGTCGTCAAAACTGCAGAGACTCGCATCGAAAAGGACACCGAACGGGGATCAGAAGCGAAATCGCACGGCGACTTTTGCCCGCTTAATTCCGCCAATTAATTTGCTTTACCCGCGGGGGTGTAAAGCGTCAGAGCAGCTAATTGGACACCGCACGTCCTAATTGCACCTCAAAGAGTCAACAGAATTTGCGTATCCCCGTAGGTAACGCTTTGAATCTCGCCAAACACGAAAGCTGAGTCCTGGCAGCGGAATTCGGAAACTGGCCTTCCAAAAGATCTCCGATTTGAATTCTCGCGGAAGACGTTAATAAATAACATACGCTGGGTATTTCATCGCTATATTTTCGACAGAGTTAATTGAATGCGTTATCGAACTTTTCAGAGGTCGTCTGCACCCTTGGGTTTGCTTAAGTAACCCAAATTCTGCGGATTCTGGATCTAAGCCAAACATGAAACGCTTACACGAGGGCGGCAGTCGGAGAGTGACCTTTCAAAAGCACGTCGTTTCGAAGCTCTGACGGAGACAATAGCCAAATAACAAACGTACCGGTGTTGTTTTTGATCGTAATTTTTGGCCGGATTCGTTGAATGCCTTGCCGAACTTTTCAGGAATCTGTTTTAGTGAGTTTGCATGAATGTTTCCGATACCAAGCATCCTAAAACGATGGATTTTACATTCACCGATTCTGATACTATCAGATCTACTTCCTATTTTAATTACAGTAATTCTCGTTCCGCAGACGCAACGCTTCTACATTTATCAATTCTAGTTTCATTCAGTCTAAACCCATATATTCAAGCAACGCACTCAAAGACCTCTTGGACCATTAATAAATTTGATAATGCACAACAATTCCTTTTCGTCTTCATTTACAATTTTTTGCTGGATATGCCGATTTTTTCTCCGAGTTTTTAGACGTTCTTTACCTCTCAAGAATCACATAAAATACACGCCTGCTGGCGCGTGGTTTACGGTCGATTCGTGTGTAATTTATCATTTTCGCCGCCAGGACGTAATTACGGCGATGGGCCGAAAAAAAAGAGAGCGACCTCGCGAGAGAGAAATTAACCGTCGCGTCGATTCGTTTTTCTGTATGTGATGTAATTTATGTATAATTTGCGTGCCATTTGTTCCCCGTTTTTTAGACGATCTCTTTAGTTTCAGACTGCGGTGATTAATGACGCATTAATACTTCGCCGTTTCAGGATTTAGATGTCAGGATATGGCTTTGTGCGTGTAAGTACCTGTGTTATTTCGTAAAAAAATAATCTAACAACAGAAAATGACGCTAACAGTATAAGACTCTTGTCTTACGAGTTACGTCGATTTGCGTACATTAGATCAAGTATTTGCAAAATAACCAATATCAAGCTATTTGAATATAGAAATACCCATATAAAGTTATTTGAATAACGACTAATTGATTATTACGTTTGTCGACTTTTTCTATTTGCAACAACATTAAAAAATATATATTCGAAGCAATTTGGCATATAGTTACCGGTAGCCGGCAAAAATATTTCACTAAAGATGAAAAAAAAAAAACAATCAGGCGCATTCCTAATTGTATATATGCAGTTGATATTAAAATAGTGATTACATTTTTTGTCTTCCAATACCTTCGCATTATTTCCAATTGGCACAATTTGAACATGTTCCGCTGTATTTTATTATGTAAATTTCTAATATAGCAAAATACACTTGGCAGTCAACACGTTAACATGAATTCATATATACAGCTACACTAACTTTATGCAAGTAACGTCTCACATCTTATTACGTTTGTCGAAGTACTTAAACAACAACTTCAAGCAAATATATATTCCAAACAAACTGGCACATTGGCCGGCGCAAAAGATCTCATTTTTAATTTTCTAGATGCACTTGATATTAAAATAGTGATTGAATTCTTTGTCTCGCAATACCTTCATATTATTTTAATTTAACACAATTCGAACATATTCCACAGTATAGTTAACATGAATAACTGATTGACATGTACAGCAACTTTAATTTTATGCAAGTAACGTCTCACATCTTGTTACGTTTGCCGAAGTACTTAAACAACAACCTTAAGCAAATATTTATCCGAAGCAATCCGCGTAATGGCCGGCTCTGATCCCGCGCCCGTAAATTCACCGTCCGCGGACTTTGTATTCTTAGATACGAGACCGCGTTATCAGTATTACAGAGCACTTTATCTCAAACAGCTTAGCGATAAAAAGCCCGCAACAGCCGACCTCCTCGTACATCTTCATCCTCGTTCATCTTTCGCCATTACCACTGATATCGTCTAATTTCTCCGCGGCGCAAAGCACCGACATTCTGTTCCTCCGCTTCCATCACGTATTTCGTTCAAACGTGTTTTCCACCCTTCCCTCATTCCGTCCCACTCGCTCACGTCTAACGGATTGTGATTTGTGCGATAATAAACGTCCGGCTTTACGGCGAACCATGAAGTATAAATTTCGTCGTTCGCCCCGTTAGTTTCGGCGAGCCAGAAAAGGATGAGCGTGCTGGTTATATCCTGCGAAACTTGATGGATTCATCTGGCCATCCTCTCTTTTTACCGCGCACACGCGTGCACACGTAACTGTTCGCTCGTTCATAATATATTTATGCTGGATGTAAGGTATAATGGCAGCGACAGCTTGTCGATAGAATACAACGTCGAACGCTTGATACATTGCCTCGCCATTATTGGTCGTTACATATTATTCCGACGCGCGACTAAGATCGATGGTGGCGCGGAACTTTTAAGATGTCCGGCCGCAGGCGCGCACTGCCTAAGAGACTTCTGGCTAATTTTCGGTAAGGAGAAGATTGTGTGCGGATTGTGTCGGGTAATGATGCCGTGGAAATGGCAGTTTGGCGAGGTGCTTTCAGAGGTGCGTGTTTAGGAAGGCATTTCCCGAGTGGTGCTTCCGTGATGGTGGATAGACTGAAGAAATGTGCGGATGGTGTAATCTGACGATACTTTTGTAGGGATATAAGATGTCGAAGTGTGATGCGGAATTATATTGAGTTGAATAATTTATTTAAAGATAATGAAGCAAATATATACATATAAATACAAAATGAAAGTAAAACTATGGCAATTCGACTACGATTCGGTAAACCACGAATGCCTGTCACTCTGAACTTGATTCTATAATTAACTTAAACTGAACGACAACTTAAAACTCTGATCTATTGCTGAACCATAACTGAACTAAGACTGAATGATGTAACTGAAATGGCAGTAACTAAGGCTGCACCCGCGTCGCAAATCGGTCCGTGTTTATACGGACCTTTACCGCCTTATGCTTCCGTGATGGTGGATAGCCCAAAAAATTTTACGCGACGCATCTACGGCCATTTTTCTGATGCTACACTTTTGAATCCTTCATTACGAATAGTAGTAGTAGTATTGCAAAAATAATAACGTCAAAATACGAATTTTTTTAAAGCCGACAGTTTGCCGTCCACGAATGCCTGTCAATTATCATAATTATTTGTTTGAAAGATTGTGTGCGGATTGTGTCGGGTAATGATGCCGTGGAAATGGCAGTTTGGCGAGGTGCTTTCAGAGGTGCGTGTTTAGGAAGGCATTTCCCGAGTGGTGCTTCCGTGATGGTGGATAGACTGAAGAAATGTGCGGACGGTGTAATCTGAAGATACTTTTTAATCCTTCATTACGCGCAGTAGTAGTATTGCAAAAATAATAACGTCAAAATACGAATTTTTTGAAAGCCGACAGTTTGCCCTCCACGAATGCCTGTTAATTATTATAATTATTTGTTTCAATGTAGTTCTACAAAATATTAACACTTTGCCGTCCAACTGCTATTTACCGGTAGCCGATTAATCGGTTTTTCAGTGGTCAACGCTTATGTTAGATAAAATAAATATCAGATGATATTATGACAATTCTAAATGACAATAAAATGACACTGCTTTGAAACCAAAGGATTCTCAACAACACATTCAGTATTTTTCAGTTATAAAGCTTTACAAATAGGCACATACACAATTCCTGCGCGATATCCAAAACAGAATCAGTCGTTAGTGAGTGGCATCCTCAATCAATAGCGGTCGGTAAAGTGTTAATATACAATCTATAAAACGAATGTGTTCCGTGAATTGTCACGGTGTAAATGAAACCGTGAGAGTATAGGATATCTCAAAACAGTAAAGCTCATCTTTATATTTTACAATCTGTCCCGACATAAAATCCCGTGTTGCTTCTGGGCGGGGCGAGACCTGTATACTTTGAAACTAGAGATATGTGTATAGTGGAGCATGTGTAGGGTCATGTCGCGGAAGGTTATGAATGACGAAGGGGTTGTGAATGACAAAGTTTATGTAGAATAGGGTCTGCGTATTCTACGATGTACGTAAGCGAAATTCATGCGTGTAACATTTTTTACGACGCGGTTGTACGGCGTGGACGTTTAAATTACAACGCACCCTCCATTTCATATACTCTCTACATTATTACTCCCACTATTTACGTTCATAGGAAAATTTGCATACACGCCGCTAATATTAATCGCTACACTAAGTAAGAAAAATAGCCAACTGTGCATAGTAGGAAAAGTTTAATGTACGCCCGCTTAAACTTCCGCTTTCACGACAATATTAAATGGCACCACCCACGCAACACCACCTCCACATTTATCAAGAATTATAAACGCGTCACTCAAGAAATGCGTCCCTAAAGGTCGAAATCTTAACCCTGCATTACGATATGTCTTTGTAAATTATGTTATCACGAAACGCAAAACTTATTATGCACGGGAACCTTTGTAAGTTCAAGAAATAATACACGACCATTGGCGTTGAAGCTGCACAAAACTTAAGTGAAAAAGAATGGTATAATACATTGACTAGAGCAATTAACACTTTGACGTCCGCATACTTCAGCTAAATTTTTATGTTTGGCGCTGGTGAAATTGCCACCAAATTTTCAATTTTCATAGATGTCTTTTAGAAATCAGATGCAATATAGGTTTTAAGGATAATAAAAAAACATTTAAGCACACGAGTTTTATATTATTACAAAAACGAAAGACACAAAAGGTGTTTTTTAGAGGTTTTTGGCCTTAAAGATAGCATAGATTTGGTTCATCTGTTACCTTTCAATTATAACAAAACGACATCACTCTGGTGTCACCGGCCGTCAAGCGATATATTGCGAATGACACCAATGTGGTATCACGCATTCCACAAATATTTATAACTTTAGGAGGGCGCCCCCGCTAATATTTATATTTTGCCCGATCATCGTATTACGGGCATAGCCCATAGTATTCACGTTTGGCCCGATCATCTACTACGGGCTATGCCCATCATATTTGCGTATGGTCTATTACGTATTGCGTATGGTCTATTGCTATATTACGTTTGGTCCCTTCATCTACTATGGGCTATGCCCGTAATATTTACGTTTGGTCCGATCATCTACTACGGTCTAACCCCGTAGTTGTAGGTTAAGGGGTTAATTATTCCCACGTGCTTTAGATTCGTGAATCCAAAATCCCTAGAACATTTCGGTTTCATGTTTTTGACCCTATGGTTTCACCCTATGGTTTCATATGACTGATACCCTTCTACATCCGCAACAAACTAAATCCAATAAGCATCTCCTTCGCGAAATGAATTGCTCCTGTCACCTACTAAAAATGTTCATTGGACCACGGTCACATTCGTAACAGCAAAGAATTTAACGAAGCATCCGCCATTTATTTCTGCGAAGCCCCGCTCGCGCGGCTTCTCAGCCGGAAAGCTTCGCCACTCTCTGTTGGACAGCAGACGAGAAATGAACGGGATCGAGAGTTAATCCGCAAAGTTAATCCCCGGACGGGCTCTTGTTCTAAACCGGCTGGAAATTACGCGACATTCCCGTCGCGAGCGTGACGCACGAATGAAAACGGTGACAGTAATTGAAAAATGTCCGCGGAAGTGGCGTCGTTTGAGCTTGTCCGACGGCTCGCATGAATCGAGATAATCGAGATAGTCCACTTGCGTAGAAACGTATGCATGAACCCGGGGGACCGCGAGGACATAAATGTGCCAATTCCAGGAAGCAGATGATGCGACACGTCCGCAAACAGGAATTGTCGGCGAAGTGTCGAATCCCGATTTTTGTCAGATATATCCAACGTAGCGTGGCGTAAAATTGATTAACTGGGTGATAACAATACAGAAGAACAAGTATTGACAGCAATTAAACCCAAAATAACGTAGTAACAACTAACGCGCACGGAGTTTCGCTCAAAATAATCTTTTTAACACTGTTCAATTTCTCTTCGTTTTTCACTCTGGTTTTGGAAGTAAAATACACACTCGCAATCAAACAGCAGGAACACACTTTCGCGCATAATACGACTACCAAATAAAGTTTCTTTACGATATTACGATATTAATAATCAAACATCGCAGGCAATCTTCCGCTGATTAATCTTTTTCCCTCTACATTCACGTTCACTTAGGATGATAACAGTACAAAAGAACAAGTACTGACAGCAATTAAACTCAAAATAACATAGTAACAACTAACGCGCACGAAGTTTCGCTCAAAATAATTTTTTTAACACTATTCAATTTCTCTTCGTTATTCACTCTGGTTTTGGAAGTAAAATACACACTCACGATCAAACAGCAGGAACACACTTTCACGCATAATACGACTATCAAATAAAGTTTTTTTGCGATATTACGTTAATAATCAAAGATCGCAGGCAATCTTCCGCTGATTAGTTTTTTCCCTCCTACATTCACATTCACTTAGGTAAACATAGAATCACACTCATGGTAGTGTGATAGCGGCTTATTGGAGTTGGAGATATACTACGAGACATATGAGATGCCACGGAAATGTCCAAAATATGGACTTTGGGGATCCAGTGCATTTATGTGTAACTGACGGATACAATGGCGGTGTCTGAACTTCGCCCGGATTTGGTCCGCAACTAAATGTCTTCAGGCTATCGTTACATACTAGCTTGTTAACTAGAAACCAGTGATGGAAAATTATGAGAGAAGGCAATTACTTGAAAATGTACAAACTTGTTTGGATTTTTATATTGATGTATCATAGGTGACGAATTTGTTGAATTGTGTTATTTGGTTGCTTAGTAGTTAACCTTTTGCACTCGACTGTCCCGTCTGAGGGGACACGAAGATACTTCGTGTTATTACTGAGGAAAATGTATGTACAGAAAACGTGTGTTCAAATATTTGTTTCCTTAAGATTTTTCCGGGGAGGTACAAGTTAAAGCAATGAGATAGAATTAATAATCTGTGTGCTATTTAATCTTTAGTAAATTCGTGGTCAATAAACTGAGAGGAGAATTCTAGCGACTGCAAGAATATATCTATATATTCGTGCAATAGGCTGAATGATAAACTGCAAGTTGTTGTATCAACATTGTATATGCTCGGAAGAAAAAATGACACGTGAACGATCATAAACAAGTATTATATTGATTTGTATCATTAGTGAAAGAACTATGATGCATTCGAAAAGTACAGGCTATAAAATTTCAATTTTGTTTCAACATAAATGTATCCGCAAAGTTGTACGCAAAATATGATTTGAGCAGAATATTGTTTTCAAAACTATACCATTTTAAACGAAATATTGCGCTATTCGCTACTTCGTGAAGAAACATGTCCGAGTGCAAAGGGTTAATTGACGACGAAACGTAAGGACGATAAGACGAAAAAACCTAACGGCGTAAAGACGAAAAGGTGACGCGACAAAAGATTAGGAAATAAAACGAAAGTGTCTTGATTATGTTGTTATTGTTTATAAATAGTATACTTTATAGTTTCACGTATGTCCTGTTTTAACATTGACAAATAATTTGACAGCCTCTGAGAATTGTAAAATGTCATGGCGTGCCTGTTCCATGAACCTACTACCTACAATCTCGCTCGCAATTTGCGCATTTTCATACATGACGTTTACGTAACACCACCATAGAATCGCCTGAGTTCCCTCCGTTCCGTCAATCTTGAACCTGAGTACCCACAAACTCACGTATCGCCGCGGAAAATACGTACGACGGTACACGACGCCGTGCGATAAGAAGCGCGGCACTTCCGAAACAGCTTTCATTCCCAGGACACATTTCTTATCGCCGCTCGTTATCATCGCGTCGCCATTGCTTTTGCCGGGAATTTTTGAGAGCTGTCCTTAGGCAAGAGTCAAGTTTCGTTCAAGTGCCGAGTCACTCTCTCCACGGACTCCTAACACGCCTGCACGAAAGATCGACCCTTATCGCGTCCTTGGCGCCCGATTACACCCTGCTCCCTCCCTAATTCTTCTTTTCGCAACACTCACCCTCCCGTGCTCCTTGTCCTCTTTTTATCCCCGACAAGCCGGCCGCCAGTCCCTCTAGTCTCTGTTTGCTCGCCTAATTGGTATTCTTACTTTCGCAGCGAGGCCGCTCGAAGCTCATGCATATATTCCGTGGGGAGCAACAAACCCCTACTTCGGCTTGTTCTTAAGGTCCATCTTTCTTACTGTACTTCCCTTCTTCTGTCGTAAACCACGACGCGCGTGTACGATGTCCGGCTTGTGTGGTGTTGACATCTACCGTAACTGATTTTTTATGTCTGCTTCCGTTACGTAATTGTTTTCCGTGAACAATGTTTGTACTTTAAGTTAGTCGTTGAATGCGTTATGTTAGGCAAAATAATGTAGGATAATCGGCAGAAATTGTTGTAGTAATTGTATTGTACTCAAAAGAAGGTCAAAGATGTTGTTTTCAATTTCAGTGACCGGACTCAAAGACTAAAGACGTATAAAGACTTCGGCAAGTTTTTAATGAACGCATATATGCGTCCGCCGAAATCCATCCTTCGTTGCTATATGCGTTTCCCAATCGTTTATTTTTTATATATTGCCGCCATAATTATGTATATACAGTGTATACTATACTGTATATGGCAAAAAAAATTAAATAAAACGAATTACATCGCAAGCTTGACATAGTATATATACAGTGTATACTATACTGTATATGGTAAAAAAAAAAAAATAAAACGAATTACATGCCAAGTTTGAGTTCCGATGCTTTTACGTGCCTTTTTTAAGGGAAAGTAATAATACGCTGACTTTTAGTTGCACTGTAAATTTGTTTCACATCCTGTCAATTATATGAACCAAAATAGGATAATTGAGGGGTTAACATTTTGGAACGGACAAAGTTTTTTCCTGTGTGGTTGCAGAGAAGTGGAGAAGCACAAGATCGATGCTATCCAATTTTACTTTATTTTGGCTTAAATAATGAACAAGATTTTAAACAAATTTACAGTTCCGCCAAGAATAGGCGGACTATTCATTTTTCTTAAAAAAGATACGCAAGAGTGTCGGAACTTAAGGTTGAAATTTAATTTGTTTTAACCAATGTTTTCCATTCGTTCTACAGTACGTCATAGTTGTTTATATATATAAACTGAAATATATATAAAACTAAATATATATATATGTATATATATATATATATATGGTAATTTCCACATATACACTTAGATCAGCATATTATTATTTTATTTATGCAGTAATTGTTACTTTAAATGGATTGTTAAGTTGGGACGATAGGAGGTGACTGGGTTTTGGTACATTCGATCATACGAATGCACGTGTACGCAAATATTACTCTAAATTACGACATCCAACAAAAGGCATGTAAAAAATATCGGATTGATTGAGTTAGATTTATCGACGTACGTTTATATTTGATAACATAACCGAGGTATATTGCAATAACTTTAACCATTCGATCGATCATTGTGACTGTTAGAAGGTAATTCGAATGCCCAATCACCACGATTGTTAGACACGTCAACCCATGGGTTTTCATTGAATGAAACGATCGCTGTTCAAACCCCAACGTCGTCTGTTTTTGTTATCTACCGTTTGAATTCATTTTTATTTACAACCCGCTGCAAAACAACGATGCCGAGGCTTTTTTCACAGTCGCGTAAAAATTAAATTAACACCCCGAATAATATACAGCAACATCCAAACGCGCGTGAAACGTTTCCTTTGTGCAAATGTAAAGAACCAAAGGGTGCCCACAAAGGTCCGCACTTAATGCACTTTTAATGAAACTTTAAAAAAAAAATGAATAATCCGACACAGAAAAGTTCGTTCAATTTTAACCCTTATACGCGAGGTTACTATGCCGGTTGATAAATATTGAATGAAATTCGCTGCAGCGAATATCGGGTTTAATCTCGACTTTCAGAAAAAAGTTCTCTCTCGGAGCGAACGAAAATTTCCTCTCGGACGAGGTGCATTTGATTGAAAAGGGCGATCGCAAATTTTACGGGGCAACGGCCGCGGTACAGGAGCAATGTTCGTTCGGGCGTTAAAATTGCAGATAACATTATCGTCCTCGTCGTTCGCCGGCTGCGAGCACGAAAGAAAGGATCGAATTTCGGCGGGACACGTGTTCGCGCCCCCGGAAGTACCTACGTAAATCACCCTCGAGAATGTGGGAGTGGGTTATATACGCCCGGAATCGTCTCCGAAGTTTGCTCGTTCGACGGTTTTCGAACGGGATTGGCGTGCCGACTCTGCGACGACGACTGTTTGCGAAGGGAAAATATTTTCGGAGGCTTTCCGTTTGAAGAGAACACAGTTTTCGTTGCACGGCTTGTTTCGTAATATATGGAGAATATCGGGCGTCGGAGTTTGGGAGCTGAAAATCTACGAGTTCCCAAGCTTTTTGTCACCAATGGCAGCTTCTATTTATGGCCGCTACATTTGCGGAGTTCAAAATCGCGCATTTTAGAAGCCAACGGATATTAGAAACGCGGATTAATCTGCCGGTGGATTCTGGACTCGCTGATTGGAGAATCGATCCGATACTCACGAGGAACTGTCGGTTCTGGTTACGAAAATTCGAATTTCGCCGATCTTGGATTCGTTGGTCGAGCTTAGCCGATTTCACTTCGACCGTTTTAACTGCTATCGTTTCCGGTTATATGCGCCCTAACTTCGTTGACTCTGGTTCTAGTCGTTCTCATTTTACGCAATCTGGACCTACAGATTCTGGTTTCACGGATTCTAGTTGCACAATTCGAGTTCTACGGGCTAATGTCAATGATTCTAGTTCTAGCGGCACTAATTGCAGCAGTTCTAGTTTTATTGACTCCGACTTCAGTGATTCTACGTACACCAATTCCGAGCTCACCCGTTCTCATTCCATTAATTTGAATCGCATTCATTCGAAATTTACCACAATTCAGTTTTCATCGATTATAATCATTCAAGATTCATCGATTCGGAGAACGTGAAATCCCAGATCTACGAATCGCTTTCACGCGCATTAAAGCCACAAATTCGAGTCTCGGGCATACATGACGCCGTCCTTTTTCGCAAATTAAAATCCGCGCACCTACCGGGAACGCGACTGCAGCGAGCATTTTATCTGACAGTGCATTTCGGACTAATGTGACGTATTTATTTGCCTGTTTGCCGGTTAAACATTTACCGGCGAATATTGTTCGGCTCGAAATTTATTCGTCACGCACCGCGATGCTTGACTGAACCACCGATCGCTTTCGAGTTTGTTCAACCAACGCATAATACCTGAACCTGTTTATTCTTCATGGGGCTCCGTTATGAGTGGCCATACACCGTGCAAATGCATATAGAGACAAAAACACATAAACAGATACGCGTATCGAACGCCAAAAATAATGTCAGAACCCAGATTGCACAGTCTTCTTTTAGACAAGATTGGTCTTCAATAAATGTAGTGTGCGAGTGAATAAAATAAGTTGGATTTTAGTTGACAAGAAAAATCATAAAATCATGAAGATGTAAGTTGTTGTATTCAAGGGAAGAAATTCATCAAATCTGATGCAAATATAACCGACGATAAGTAACAGTTCACATTATAAGAATACCAAAAGATCTAATCAATATACAGTATTTCTTACAGATAATTTAAATTTTATTGACTATGGAAGAGGTGGAACAAAGATTTTGAAAAGTCTAGAGTTATCGTAGGGAAAAAACGAACGAATTTCAAATAGAAAGTATAGATCAGTAGAGAAAGTATAGAAAAGTATAGAAGAAAAAGTATAGAAAGTAAAAGATATAGATCAGTATTATCAGTCGATTATTAGGCAACAGTGAGAAAAGTTATACAATTCGAAAGATAAAATCTACCATAACAAAATTTAATGATATTACAGTTTACAATTTAGAAAATAAATTTGTCGTGGGTTTTACGTTCAAGCCGTGTCAAAATATAAACAATAATGAAGAAAGTGAGCTGCATAAACATTGTTTGCCACTAAGGATAATTCTGTTATAAGGCATTTGTTTAAAAAAATTTGTTATAGGTTTTATGTTAAAGTCGTGTCAAAATATAAACAATAATGAAGAAAGTGAGCTGCATAAACATTGCTTGCCACTAAGGATAATTCTGTTATAAGGCATTTGTTCAAAAAAAATTGTTATAGGTTTTATGTTAAAGTCGTGTCAAAATATAAACAGTGATGAAGAAAATGAGCAGCATAAATGTTGCCTGCCACTAAGGATAGTTTTGTTATAAGGTACTCATTTAAAAAATATTAAGCGAACAGATATCTTAAACGTTAAGCTAAAAGTTCGCACGTTTATCTTATTACAAATAAGTAACCAATACAAACTATAACGTAAAATATCCAATATACTATGATCGTGGCTCCTATTCTCTATTTAACGCACTGCCACACGATCACATCATATCATTAATGTTACCTAGCCCGAAGCACGTTGACGTTGTTTGAAAAAAATAAATTCTCATTTACCTCTCATTAATAAATCACCGCTCATTCCGTTTATGAAATTTCTCATGATTGCGTCGTCGACGTGTGCATTCTGCTCTGTACATAAATTTCCACATAGAAACGCAAACAAGCGTGCGGTTAATCTCGTCGGGACTTTCATTTTGTTTATGCATAGGCATGCGTCGAAATGGCGTGTCTAATTTCCGCAGCAAGCGTTAGTCGGCAGACACGCTCACGTTCTACGCGAGTGACAATTAACGTTCGCGCGAAAACAGATTGTCAATGGAATTAACCCTGGCGTATTGTTACAGTGTCTGGTATCTAGTGTCACAGGTGTTTACTGATGTTACTCGCGTTACGAGCGATCAGCACTTTGTGCGTTTCTTGAAGCACAGCAAATGTCAATGATAAAGTTCGTATTACAAGTCAGACGTTTTTATATTGGGTTGTTCGGAAAGTAATTTCGTTTTCTTTTTGTGAAAATGAAAGACAATTTTCGTATAATAAACAAATATTTTATCAACCCTTCTTTGCATGATGGTGGAAATTTGAATGATTGCAGAGTCTAACCTTTGACTGGTGAATATTTCCATCTGAAGCACTTGCTGAGGACGAAACACTTTTCGCTAGTGTGAAGTCTATTGATTGATTTTGTAAGGCGTAAATAAGTTTTAATAATAATTCTTCATTTACGCCAAATTAGATAATGCAAGAAAATTATTTGATAAAGAACACATCTGTATTCGTCTCGTATCTTGATAATTGTGGCTGCAATAGGTAAGAAATCGAAACGATTAGGGACGCATATATGCGTCCACAGCAGTCAAAGGGTTAATAGAGACGAATGTTGGTAAAGCTACAAATTTATGTGCGCACGCGTTTAGAACCGACAACGCCCTGAACTGTTGACAAAACACAATAATCGCAAACTTATGATTAACTGCTTCGATAACCTAGCGTGAAGCACCGCGTTAATTTATCTATTTGTCGATTCGTAAAATTCGACATTTCGTTAATCCAACATCTACAATGAAGTACGTGGTAATCGGCATTGACTGTTCATTGAAAACGTTTTATCGAAATGGCGTAGTATAAGGATACCGGTTTAAACTTTGAATTGTTTAATATATTTCATATTAATCAACCACATTTGTTGGCTTCAAGTCAGCATTATCTTTATAACTTATAAGAGATTATGATTTTCAAGATTCTTTTTGTAATAAAGAAAATGAGTATACAATATATACCAGAAAAATGTCGCGTACTATTTTACGGTCTGAAAATATAAAAAATTATTATTAAATTTAGTGTCTACTTTTCGAACCCTTCTACGTGCTTTTCTCAAGAGAATCTGCTAATATTTTAACGATTCGCTTAGTTATGACCTTGTTACCGATTTTGTTACTTATATAGGCTAAAAAGGGCAAGACGGAAAGATTAAAATTGATGGGTGGATCAACATACTTTTTTATTATTATCAGAGAAAAGCCGCAGAAAACACGACGTTAATTAACTACATCGATGTCAAAGAGACTTTTGGCCTTTGCACTCTAGTACTATGTTTACAACTTTTGAAGAACATGGGATTTCGAAAACGCGTGTTTACTGTTTCCGCATTCAGTTCAACCTAAATTTCGTGCGACTTGTTATTCTCTCGACACTGTTGCCGTTTTAAATGCAAGCGGAACATCTACATATTCCAAACCGGTTGCACGTATTTTATGTAATGGTTTATGGTGCGGAGAATTTTATTTTGCCGTGGGCAAGAAATGGCCTATCTGATCGAAAAACAGTACGCCAGATTTTTCCGTTATACGTATAAAAAAAAACGGTAACTCCTAACTTTACACGTGTTACAAATTCACCTTATTGCAGATCACGTTCATTTTTTCGCAAATCAATTTCATAGCATTTTCACAGGAAATCATACTTTCCCGTAAATGTAAAGGTTCAAATAAGTGAAATATTGATCTATACATGATTATAACTCAGGGTAGTCTAGAAGCGACGTATTTAGCAAAAATAGATTATCTTCCATTTTAATTCACTATAGACAAAGATATAAGTATTGCACGCGTCGACACATTTTCACTTTACATTAGATATTTATACATAATTACAACTCAGGCAAGTCTAGAAATCACGTATTTAGTAAAAATAGATTCTCTTTCATTTTACATTACTATAGACAAAGATATAAGTATTGCTCGCGTCGACACATTTTCACATTACATTATATATTTATACATAATTATAACTTAGGCTAGTCTAGAAACCACGTATTTAGCAAAAACAGATTTTCTTTCCTTTTGCTTTACTATAGACAAAGATGTGAGCCGTTTATTTTGAAAGTGACTTAACTCCATTTATCTTCAAATCGAGAGAAATAACATTTACTGATAAATAACATGAATTTGTACATGTAACCATGGTAACAGGAAAATATTGAAAAACGGAGTTAGGCCACTTTCAAAATAAACGGCTTATATAAGTATTGCGCGCGTGGACACATTTTCACTTTACATTAGATATTTATACACAATTATAACTCAGGCTAATCTAGAGGCCACATATTTAACAAAAATAGATATTCTTTCATTTTACTTTACTGTAGACAGATACATAAGTACTGCACGCGTGAACACATTTTCACTTTACATTAGATATTTATACATAATTATAACTCAGGCTAGTCTAGAAGCGACGTATTTAGCAAAAATAGATTCTCTTTCATTTTACTTTACTATAGACAAATACATAAGTACTGTACACGTCGACACATTTCACTTTACAATAGATATTATTCTTATCACAACACTTTCAGGAATGAAATCTGCAGAAAAACTTGATCTGCCAACGAGTGCACTTGATCCGTGTCAAGCAGAATTTGCTGCGCAAATCGGTAAGCATCCCCCGCAAAACGGTGAATTTGGCGTACCTCCCCGTATACATTTCTTCGCGGTAAATATTTCAGCGGCTCCTTCTCAAGTTAACGATCACCGTGTACCTTACCGTGCGCGAAAATGTTCTCCCGCTGACACCTCGTCGGCACTAACTCCGAGCCCATCAGGCCACACGCGCGTGTTACAACAGCGAAGCTCCTCATTATGTGACGGAAAGGGTCTTGCATTAGATCAAAAGCCGCGATACTTCCTCTCGAAGCTGCACTCTCGCCTTAAAAGGATCAATCTCCTCGCTCGCGGCGAGGGATAATTATATGCAGTGAATAAACACACACGCCCGTGGATACATAGACCGTCCCGTATAACGGCGCAAGTGGCTTCTCTCTATTTCCCAGACTCTGTCCCCGTGGAAATGAATTACGTGGCCTGGCCACGAAACTACCAATGAGCTCTGAGCAGCTTCCCAGCGAACGACGAGACAGCGTTCTGCAGGGAGGTCCGACGGAGAAAGAGGCTGAAATAGCAAAGAGAGGACGGAGTCTAGACTGCGTGACGAGAGAAGCGGCAGAAATGGAAACTGCGAGCGAAACAGCCCCTGCGACGCGGAGGGAAGAAGGTCCAGGCTGTCTGGGCTCTATGCACTCGCGAACCATTATTTGAAACGTTTCGACACGGCAATTACGCTGGATTACGTTACACCCGCGCCATTGCACCGTCCGCCTCGCGATGCCTGAATACTGAACTCGTGAAAGAGCATTGTAACGGCTCGGCGCACTTCCTAATAAGGCGTTCCTAATTTGCCGACAATGGCGAATGAAGTTGATTTGTGAAAAAGGAAGCCTCGGAGTACGAAGGGAGGGAGGGAGTTGTTACAATTTACTTTTGAACGAGCTGGAAAGGAACTGAGGATCTTTCGTGAGGATCGTTTCGATGCTGGAAGAAGGTACGCCGGGACGATTGTTGAATGGGATTCGATAAAATAGCGTAATGCAATCATTGGGGATGGGATGGTTGGTGTATTTGTTTACAGCTTCGTGCTGATGTTTGACAAAGGTTACAGGTTAGGTCATTAGGTCTCGAGTGCTTCAATACCGAAGATCTGCGTGCCGAGGTAGTTCTTATGTGTGCGTGAATGTCATACTGGACCATTGCTTAACCCTTTGAATGCTATGGACGCATATATGCGTCCACCGAAAGCTATTGACATGGACTATGGGCACACATATGCGTTTGCTAAGTTTTTCAATTTTTGACGTGCTGCAGTTACAATTATTAACGTATATGATAAATACACGTATGGCTCCCAGCAAATAATTTTGTTGCATTATTAAATTTGGCGCAACTATAGAATTATAATTATAATTTATTCACGCTCGGCTGAAAGTGTTCAGCAGTCAAAGGGTTAACCCTTTTAGTGTCGACCGAAAGTACCGGAGCTATGCGAAGAATACCGGATCAATTTGACGAATTCGCTCAGGTTTGGGAAAAAGTTTATAAAAAAAGAAAATAAGAATGATGTTTACAAAATTTAAAAAGAAGCATATTACGAAATAAAAGGAGAATAAATTAATATTGATTGTACTTTAATATTTGCTGAAAATCATAGGTTTGGGGAAAGGCTGACAAAATACAAAGTAAGAATGATGTTTAAAAAATTCAAGAAGAAGCATATTAGGAAATAAAGGAAGCATAAATTAATGTCAATTTTATTTCAATAATTGTTGAGAATCATACGAATAACATAAATATAAGACATTACGAAAAACAGAAAGAACAATACACTTTTACAAACGGTATTTGCACATAAGAAAAATCTTCGTAAAACGGGCTGCTGCGAGTGTGTTATGAAAGTCGAGGGCAATTCGTGAGGGGTCTAAAGACGTTTTGTTTATTTATGGTTTTCGTAGAATTAATTGATCAGCCGGTTAATTGAAATGTCGGGGGAGTAAGGTAACAAATTGAAGTTATCTAGTAATCTGTATTACTATTGATATTATTCGAGTTTTTTAGAATTTCCAGAATAATACTGGCCACGAAAGCAACAAATATAAAATAATATTGTAATGTATATGTCATATTCTTCGATAGTAGGTACGAAACTAGATACTGCTCCTCGTCAATACAGGAAACGCGAAGAAAGCTGATTCGTTGGGAAAAAATAAATTGAACATTCTCTCCTGGCTATTTCATAAATGTCCATAGAAGTTTTGCCATAGATGTTTTGTTCTTCAGAAGAATGCAAGTGGAAGCAATTAAAACTGTGAATAATTTTAGTGTTTTCAGAATCGTAAACGAGGCATGCGTTGAAACCATCGTATAATAATATACTTTAGTATGCATGTCTCTATATGTAGCATGAGCAGCATTTACAAAATTCTCTGCATTTATAAAATTCTCTGCGTTTTTAAAATTAACCCTGCAAAATAACGGGTCTCATATTCATTTGCAAAGTAAAAAGATAACCCAAATAATTTGTAAGATTTATTTTTGCGGCAATGCACAATGCTGAGCACTTTGAATTAAGCAACCGTGACCTCTTTTCAACGCACATTCCGTCTTTTTGCCTAAAACATTTAGGCAATCCTCACACCAGTATTTTGCATGACAAACTTCTATTCCACAATTTTAATTAATTTTCTCTCACAAAAAATCGAGCTTTTTCTGTTTCACTACCAATATCCGACAACCCTGTATCCTCACTGCAAAGGAATCAAATTACTTTCTTATATATACATCGCCTCTCTAATACCTACACAAAACGTTAAAACAATCCTCACTCCAACTAGTTTTTTACTTAACACCTTAACGACCGCTAGCCGATTAATCGACTTTTCGGTTCCAACTGCTATTTACCGGTAGCCGATCAATCGGCTTTTCAGTGGTCAACGGTTATATTAGATAAAATAAATATCAGATGATATTATGACAATTCTAAATGACAATAAAATTACACTACTATTGAAACGAAAGGATTCTCAACAACACATTCAGTATTTTTCAGTTATAAAGCTTTACAAATAGGCACATACACAATTCCTGCGCGATATTCAAAACAGAGTCGGTTGTTAGTGAGTGGCATCTTCAGTCAATAGCGGTCGGTAAAGTGTTAATAAAATTCTATTATACATTTACGATTTTTACACAGAAAATCAGCCTCACTTGGTTTCACTCCCAATATCAGGCTGTCTTCTCGCTGCAGAAAATTCGAATTACATGTTCGGACGCCGGAAGAATTTTTCGTGCAATTTTTCAGTTATAAACTTTACAAATAGGCTCATACACAATTCCTGCGCGATATCCAAAACAGAGTCGGTCGTTAGTGAGTGGCATCTTCAATCAATAGCGGTCGGTAAAGTGTTAACAAAATTCTGTTATACATTTACAATTTTTACACAGAAAATCAGCCTCACTTGGTTTCACTTCAAATATCAGGCTGCCTTCTCGCTGCAGAAAATTCGAATTACATGTTTTGACGCCGGAAGAATTTTTCGCGCAACGTCTTCTGTGGGAAAAGAGCGCTAAAGAGCGCATTAATACTTTCCGCAATAAACGGCACACGTTACATTTCTCATGCCACACCTATTCACGCCCGCACATCTCACCGCGTATGTACGCAGCTTTGAACGCGTGCAGCCGAAGGCAAGTGCGAACGCCTAGCAGAAAACAGAAATTCGCGGATGCGGGCGCGAAGCTAACGGCGCATAATAACGTTGATTTATGTGCTTACAATGTATAACGAGGCATACGGTATAATTCTACGAGACGTTGCCGAGTAACGGCGGTACATTTAACAAACTCAAGGAACATTAGTACCCAAGTCGCATTACAGGAAATATGTCTTCATTCGAGCTAACAGCATGGGGTGCCGGCTACCCCGTCAAGAGAACACGAATTCATGCAGGAGGGTGCTGCCAACGTTAATAGAAATCTCACGCATTCGTCACACGACCGAGTTAGATCGGAAAGTGTCTGGCCGAGTTTCGTCTAATCAATTACACGACACGCGAGCGCGGCGTGTTTGATGTTTAAACTTTTCGACGCGCATGCAGTCAACAGTTTCGAAGCTGATGTTTCATAACAGAACAGTCCTCAGTGACAAACAGCGTTTATTCAACACAGTTTCTTCGGTGCTGTTTATATTTACATAAGACTTGAACGTAAAACCAATGGTACGTGTACTTTCGGTATACCTTGTTGTCAATTTTCCGTGGTCGGTTGTATCACTTTCATACTTGATTGTCCGCTGATAGTACCAAACTGTTCATGACCCAGATGCTGAGTCATCGGCGGATCGAAAAAGGTATTACATGGCTTATGCTGGGTTCTTACTCGTAAAAGGGGTGAAGAGCGAAGGTACTGTTGGGGTTGTTTTGGATAAATGTGCAGGTGAATAATTAGAATAGACCGGATAATAATTATTTATTTGTGACAAATTATTATTTTTAACCGAATAATTTGTTGGAAAAGTCGTACGAATAATGTTCTCGATGCAAGTATCGAACGGTTACCTACAGTTTCCTTAACCCCTTCAGATCCGAATTTTTTTTTGTTTAAGAAAAATTATTTTTTGTGCTAAAATTAACTTAATTCGTGTGAATGAAAGCAACAATATACTTTTTACGGAAATATTTATTTATTTATTTATAATTTGTAAATGTATATTTTAATGGACATATGGTTCTTACGCAAAATTTGTAACATTAAAGATATCCTGAGAAATATTTCTATAAAAAAATAAAATTCGTATTCGTAAAAATAATATACGTAATAAAATATAGCACGAAAAATATTATGTACATTACAATGTGCGCAGGGTTCGAAGGGGTTAACAAAATGTAACACATCCGTTCATAAATAAATGCTTTACGTAACGACTAAACTCTTATTCACATACTTCTATCTTCATTATTCTAAACATCTATCTGCAATCCCAATAAAACTTCGTCCCCTATCAACGTCCCCTATCAACGTCCCCTATCAACATTACCCTGACTACAAAATTGCGTAACACCGCTTTGGTGCGCCGGCCAAAAAAAGAGAACATTTGAAACTCGCCATAATCCCGTCAGCACTTCTGCCTTGACAATAACAGAAACGTTTCCAGCAGAGCGCCCGAATTGTCCCACCGTTCGCGTCGAATTAGCAACTTGCAGTTTCGCACCGTTGCCCGACACGTCGTTCTCCCGATACTTCCGAATTCGGGCCGATCGAGTTTATTCAATGATCTTCGCGGACGATCGGCTTTCGCGCGGGCATGCAACATCGTAACGCGCGCGTTGGGCTAATTTCGCGGGCTGGCGTGAATTATCGATCCTCGCGACCGAGTGATTAACGATACGTCGACGTGCACAATCGAAGCCCGCCGCTTGCCTACCGGTCGGCCATAAACGTTTACGATCCTATCGTCGACGGAGATATCAAACGTCGCGCGGCGGCGAATTACGGCGGGTTCGATCATCGATCCGATGAGTCACGACAAGAGTCTAATGCCGAGGAAGAGGCGTCCTGCTGGAATCGCCATATTAAATTGCCCGTTATGGGCCTGCGCGATGCGCAAGATCAAAACAGAATATGGGTCAAATGATCGATGGCGCATAAATTGGGGCAGGCTTCATATCTGCCGGTCTGAGACAGGCGTGAGCGATGTTATGAAAATGTTTTGGGGATGCGGAGAAAGTGAGTGTTTCGATGCGGTGATTCTATAATTTTCGTTATTATGTAGCATTGTGTTTCGATGCGGCGATTCTATAATTTTCTTTATTATATAGCATTGTGTTGGCAGGTCGAGTTTTTTGAAACATGCGTATAAAGGACGTGTGACGTAAACGCATATTGCGCCCATATGCCCAAAACATGCAGGACGGTTGTCCTGGGCCTGCGCGATGTGCAAGATCGAAACAGAAAATGGGTCAAATGATCGATGGCGCATAAATCGGGGCAGGCTTGATATCTGCCGGTCTGAGACAGGCGTGAGCGATGTTACGAAAATGTTTTGGGGATGCGGAAAAAGCGAGTGTTTCGATGCGGCGATTCTATAATTTTCATTATTATGTATAATTTATGTTGACGGGCCGAGTGTTTTGAAACAGACGTATAAACAATGTGTGACATAAACACATTTTGCGCGCTTATGCCCAAAATATGCAGGACGATTGCCTTTGGCCTCTGTGATGTGCAAGATCGAAACAGAATATGGGTCAAATGATCGATGGCGCATAAATCGGGGCAAGCTTGATATCTGCCGGTCTGAGACAGGCGTGAGCGACGTTACGAAAATGTTTTGGGGATGCGGAAAAGCGAGTGTTTCGATGAGGCTATTCTATAATTTTCATTATTGTGTATCATTTATGTTGGCGGGCAAAGTGTTTTGAAACACGCGTATAAACGATGTGTGGCGTAAACGTATATTATAGCCATATGCTCAAAACATGCAGGACGGTTATCCTGGGTCTGCCGGATGTAAATTTTCGCCGGACACCACCCCTTTTCACCCGACTTTCCCTTCTTACTTATCGATGGGATATTTGAGTCCTCGTCCAAACGGACTTTGACATACAGTATAATCAGATTCGTGTCATTCTTGTCAATAGTGTAAATAAAGTTAGTATAAACAGATCCGGCATTACCGAGATTTATATTTTAAACACGGTAAAAAAGGAGCTACGGTAAAAAGCGACTGTTCCTGCGACAAGTGAAGTGTCTGGAATTGGAAGTAACTGCAAGACGCGTGACAAAATAGGTGTGGGAGTGTTTATGTAGTGTTAATGTTGTATTATGTACGATTTATTTGGCGTTTATCCAAATTCTGCACTGGAGATACGTGATAATGCTTCGTGAATAAGTGATAGAAAGAATTCTGTGGTATAGCTGATATCTGTGTGCTAATAAGGAACTGAAAAGTACAATGAGATGCTCGTGTTTTCGGTGTTTTTAAGATTTCGATAAATGCGAATAGACAACACCGAAAAATGTCAACACGTGCAGTGTTGATATATTGAATTGCTAGATGTGAAAGGCTTTATCATCCGATTACTGCGTGTCATCTAGCTGTAAATACAGTTGAATTTTTTTACATGCCTTTAGTTTTGCACGTGTACGTCATTGTTGCAATGTTTCCAAAGAAGAACTGTTCCCAATCGCTTCAAGATACATTGTACCGTTCACATGAAGAAAAAGATGTTCTACTGGAACAGTATGCATTTGTAATGCTTTTGCTGAAGAACGTACGGAAACATCGAACGCACCTTCATGAAAGTCCGAGTTAGCCGTTGTAATAACGCGCACAGGTGCTTTTCTCGTAAATATTTCTTATTGGGAAGGCAGAAAAGGAGTTACCTGGCATCCTCAACCCCCTGCCGTCTCTTGCCATTCTCTGCCATCCACAAACGCCCCCGCATTCTCGTTCGCTGCCGAGAGATATTCGAAAAGTTTCCAGACTGTACACACTTTGGATAAGGAGAACCGAAGAAAATCAGCGACTTTCTTACTTTGTCGCGGTATATGAGACACAGATCCCATAAAGGAAACACGGCTAATTCTGTATTACAGAGCCATCAAATGCATCAAAATGATTTACTAATGAACAGCAGAACAATTTGTATGCGATGTAATCGATTAGCACGAAATTACACCAGTGCATTATAATCGGTTTCACTTGTGTTATCATGTCAATCTCAAAGATGTAAAATTGAAGAAACATAATTTGGTTCTTTGTTTTTACTATTGAATTACGTCAATAAATTCGACATATTTCGAGGTTCATGGGCCCAGAAGTGTGTTGAATATTTGGTAGTTGATATTTGGGAATAATGTAAAACATGTTGTTAAAACAATGTAATGTTAGTTGAACATTTATCCGCGTGTGTTTCCTGATTTTTTACAAAAAATTATTCCTCCTCTTTTAGTTTTATTCTGTAGTCTCAAACCATTTTCTGCTTACTGATACTGTATTGCCGTTTGTAGAGAGGATATACCGTATGAGTCTCTGTCATATATGTCACACACACGTATTACCACTTCCAGAACAGTTAGTCCACCACAAACGATGTCTCTCTTCCACAAGTGACAATACAATATGAATCACCAGAAATTAACCACCGCGTAAGAAAAGACCATAGAAATGACGCCAAAAGACAAAGAACACCGTATGTAGAAAACGAAAAAAAGACCTGTATATAAATTTTGTAACACTATGTTATTGTAGCAACAGTATTTCTACATTATTCTCAAATATCACCAATCAAACTATGCAGTCTAGCGATGAAAAGACCTAAGGGTCCCGGAACATGTCGAGTTTGCTGACATAATTGGACATTAATAAAGAAAGTCCGCCGCAAACCAGGTTGTCTTCCTCCAATCACAATGTATCCGCTCTACTTCGTTATTCCACGCAACTTCCTTACTACCGGTGTAACTCCTTGCATCAGGTGGCTTTAAAAGGTACCGCGGACTTGGACGTATTACAAAATTAGCCGAATTTCCCTACTACGTGACTCACGCAAAGAAGTAATTGAAAAGGGAACGAGATTATCAATTGGCCCATTCAGCGCGCGACGTTCTAACGATATTACCTTCCTCGAGGAAAGCATCGGGACGCAATTCCTGGGTGAAAAATTCCAACGACGGAACTCGCGCGCTTTATTTACATATGCATTTGCATCGGTACCCGCACACACGCGGCGCCGACGACGACTTACGAACGTCGTTACGCGCGTTGTTACGTGCATACACAAACACCGGCGCGATGAATATTCATTCGAATCGCTGGGTATGAACATTAATTCGTCCGCCAGATAATTGGTGTCGCTAATAAAGTCCCGCCAACGGTCGTGACGCGGAATCGCACGCGCGCGTTTTCCT
The DNA here is from genome assembly GCA_033815515.1 of Cryptocheilus praepositus. NCBI lineage: Eukaryota > Metazoa > Arthropoda > Insecta > Hymenoptera > Pompilidae > Cryptocheilus > Cryptocheilus praepositus. The sequence goes on along the minus strand of JAWWQZ010000064.1, from coordinate 604,079 downwards.
TTGCGACGGGCTTCTTATTGCGCGGAAATATCTTGGTGGGTCGGTGTAACGTAAGTGGATTAATGCGCACTTTGTGCGTGTGCGGATGCGTGCACGTTTAAGTAGACAGTTTCGTTAGAGGCTACTCCCCGAGGGTCTGGCTCCTCTTTGCGCGGAAATGAGTTACGTAGCTTGACCGCCGCGATACCGGCGGAATATTCGCAGTACTCCGTCTCCCCTGGGCTTATGAGAAGACGCAAGTTGCATAAAGCAAGTTATAGGAATGACGACTTGCGCAACACTGGAAGTGCTCTTAAAGCAAGCTTCCATTTCCTGCCTCGGTGCACTTCTTCGATAAACACCCTGACGACGAGACCGAGAACACGGTAATGCTATCAGTAATTGACTCGTGCAACGACGTAACAATAACAAGCGGAAGGGGCTGTTTATGTAGATGCGCGTTTTTGTGGAAAGACTCCGCTGCGAGGAAGTGTCACATAAACGGAAATTTAGTTAGGGAGATTTTTTAGCTTGTATATGTTGGAGAATGCACGTGTTTAATGCTATCATTAAGTGACCCATGCGAGTGGTATGGGAATAATATGCGAAAGGGGGATGCTTTTGCAAATGCACGTTTTTGTAGAAGGTGAATTTTGCAAGGAAAAGTCAGACGTGAGTAGAAATTTCGTTCGTCATGAGACAGTTTTAATAGTGTTTTTTATTAGTGCTTCTTGCGTTTTACTTATGATTGCATGGTCGTAATTTACAGCATACTCTGTGGACATTTATGACTGCGGTTGTTAGAAAAAGTAATCCTTAAAGGTGTAAATTGCAATTCTTAATAGATGCTGCGTTTATTGATGGCTAGTTCTCCGACGTTACGTAAACATTTATAAATATATATACACGTTTTATCATATTTTACTTATTGCAATTTATTAATGCAATCATCATTTAAATTATTACGCAGGAATCTCCAATTTGATAATAGTCAAAACCGTATGGCACACACAAAATACCAAGGCACCTTTCATCCGAAGCGTCAAGAGTTTCCCGCCTCGAAAACCTAATTTTTTGCCCGACCACATTTTTCCCTCCAATTTTATCTACCCGCGAAAGCCCGCCGACAAAGCGCGGCGCGCGTTTGATTCATTTTTACCATTGTTCCGCGTATAATTGTCTACAAACGAGCGCATTTTCAATGGGCTCGGCTTTCGTTTGCATCGCGACATCGTACACCTCTCGCTATCGACTGGACGTCGCCCGTTTGCAACCCGGCGACGCTTTGTCCCGCGCGATATTTTTGCCCATGCCCAAAGAATCGATCTCCAGCGCGACTCTCTCGTTTTTTCAGTTCCTCTCCAATCCTCTTCGCCCGTCGCTTTCCTCGTTTCCCGTTGCGAGACACACACGACGATAATAACGAGGTCCGATGTTTTTGCGCGATCGCCTGCTATGGAACTAACTAGCGATAACAGGACGATTAATGGCCGTTGTTTAAAATTTAGCTTCCAGAAGTACCTTTCGGATGCCATTTGCCGGCAAACTCGTTATAGAGTGTCTGTCGCGGTCAAGGCACGTAACTCATTTCCACGGAGGAGAGAAGAGCACACGGACCACAGAACGTAGAGACGAGGATGTGTGCAAGTGGCGAGTCGTGTGAGGCCACATATACGGTGAGGGTGCGAAACAAACCGTCCTTGTTAGGGTGGCAGCAGGACAAGGGTGCAAACGGTCAGATGTGAGCATGAAAATATCGTTATAATGTTTTAATGGCATTGAACAGTTCCTTGGCGTTGCCCTCTGTTGTTCTAGTGGCAAATTATTCAGTTTTGCAGAAGATCTACAATTTAACACTAAAGTTAAAGTGTTAACCACTTAAGTTTAGTGTTAAGTTTACTACGTTACTAAGTGTAGTGTTAACTACTTAGCACTAAACTTTTGCAGAAGATCTACAATTTAACACTAAACGTACCAAGCGGGGTCAAATGACCCCTTTCGAAATTTGCTTTAAAATCGTACATTTATTGTTAGTGTGGCAACAAGACAAGGATGCAAACGGTCAGATGTGACTATGAAAATATCGTTATAATGTTTTAATGACATTGAACAATTTCTTGGCGTTGCTCTCTGTTGTTCTAGTGGCAAATTATTCACTTTTGCAAAAGATCTACAATTGAACGCTAAACGTACCAAGCGGGGTCAAATGACCCCTTTCGAAATTTGCTTTAAAATCGTACATTCATTGTTATTGTGGCAGCAGGACAAGTATGCAAACAGTCAACTTCGGAAATTGTTGAACAGCTAATCTATTTTGTACCCTCCTTATTATAAAGATTTCGAGCATAATTCCATCTAACAACTGTACCTTCGCTTCATCCATACCATCTAACAACTATACTATTGCTTCATCCATCCTTTATAAACGCAAAACTAAACATTTCCACCCGACTACCGCGACAATAGCAAATACCACTGTAGCATAATTCCATCTAACAACTATATAATTGCTTCATCCATTCTTTATAAACGCAAAACTAAACATTTCCAACCGACTACCGCGTCAATAGCAAATACCACCATCTGCACCTACAATAATTCATCACCTCCCTATTTCGCAACCCACACCCCATCACCCGCCAACCGCCTCATACGTCGGCCATAAAACGCGTCCGAATTATAACGGAAACCACGGAAAGTATCGACGCCAACGTGGGGAACTAACGAAAGTAACATCTCGAATGCGGGAGGAACGGTCATAAAGGGCGGACGTCGTGGGACATAAATTACATCGAAACAGGATGGCGTCCGCATCGGAATATCGTTAGAGGCAGGTCGACGGTGTACAGACGCCGGCGTTGTCAGCCGTTGTAACTCTTGGTCCGGAGTCAAGAGGGAAGATAGTCGAGAGGGTTCGCGGACGAGAAGGCAGAGGCAGTCAGTCTCCTGCGTGGGAAGAAACGGCCTGAGAGCAGGAGGGCGTGGAGTAGACACGGTGAAACGGCGAGAGGACAGGAAGAGGACAGCGAGGGGATGGGTCTAGGATAGGAATGGCGCCTGAGGACCACCGCTCGCTGCACCAGCTTGCCACAAGATGGTGTTTCATTTTTACGAGTCGGTTTTAAATATTGAGCGCTCGTTACGGGGTATCGTTATGCGGCGCTTGTTAATATTCGACGATATTGGAACGCGAAGACGGCGCGTTGTTCTTCAAGTTTCTCGGCGGGGGGTGCGAGGAAGGGGAAGGGCAACTGCGAGGTTCGCTGGGGAAGTTTGCGGAGGAAGGTTTTTTGGAAATAATTACGCGCGATAGTCGTGCGGAGTGTGCGAAGTTTTAGTATGAGCGAGAAAACGTGAGTGAAAGAAAATAGGAAGGGAACAGAGGAAGCCGTTCATCATTATTCTTACTCGCGGCTGTGTAGGCAAACAGTTTCGCAAACACGCCCAGCGCTTGGCAACCTAAGCGCCCACTAAACATTCGACTTACCTCATAATCCACTTGTAGGTTGGAAAAAAATGTAACTAAGGGCGATGTTAGCAAAGTCGGTGGGGGAGCAAATAGGTGCGGAAAATTGAATGCCTCGTCGTCGAAGGTCGTTACAAAACTGAGCGGTGTTTCCGAGGTCCGAATGTAATGGGGTGTCAATACCTTCGAATACAGAAGGGCCTTTCTCTATGGATTAGGCAACCCAAAGAAAACTACCGTCTGGACACTAAATCGATTACAACCAATTGCAATTAGTTTCAAACAAACCGGTCGAGTCCCAGGATCATTGAAAAAATCTTGTCGCAAAATTCGAAGCATTTACGTTTGGATAAGCCGCAATATGTATTAGTCAACCAAAAACATGCCGGTCCCTACAAAATAAAAATGTTGATATCTTCTCCGTAACACTTCGAGACATCAGGTACATCAAACGAATTATGCGCACCAGCTTAAAACACATGTGTGCATGTTAAAACCTTGGTAAAAACCTTAATGAGAACTCTTTCGACCTAGATCGCAATCTCTCGTCTCCTCTGCCTCCAAACCTCTACTCATCGCTGCTAATCACATATCTAACCGTCTCTCCAGGGTGCTCTGGCGCAAGAAAACGAGG